>OZ038518.1:9485606-9530606 GCA_964036315.1 Acanthosepion esculentum
TATATATATATATATATATATATATATATATATATATATATATATATATATATATAGGCAGAAATACTTCTTTAATGCATATTTCATTGAACAGGACAGACAAAGTGCTTTAATTTATTTTTTTACACAATTTTTCATGTGATCTAATATTTTTTCTTTTCGGATAATAAATTATATAAAAACTGTCTGAATGTTCTTTCTTTCCGAGCGCTTTCGGCTATACATTTAACCATTTTCAAGGATTAAATATTTTAACTGTTAAGAAATAGTTTGTTGCATCTATGTATTTATATAATGTTTTCATTTTTCAAAACACGGTCAAGATATTGTGCCCATGTTCATAGATGATATTATTGAGTGTTTTTTTTTTCGTTTTTATTAATAATGGATTCCATTATTTTTACCCATTCTTGCATGTAGATGATGCTATTATATTAATGTTGTCTACAAGTATGTTACGAATAGTGTCCGGTAGGTCTCCATGAATATTTAAATGAGATCTAATTGAGCTATGGTCAGAAAGGTGTAGAGTGAGTCTGCGTGTTAAACATGTTGTAGTTCGGGCTATATAATTATTTACGGATTTTGACTGAATTTTAGATTTTTTGTTGTAGGACTTTATCAGTCAGTGTAGCAATATATATATATATATATATATATATATATATATATATATATATATATATATATATATATATATATATATATAGGACAGCGGCTTGGATTGAGGAATCGGCGAGACGAGTTCGAATTCCAGTCGAATCCATTACATTCACTTACGTACTAATACCCTTGAGAAAGGTGGGAATCCTCTTCTTCTCCCTCCAGCTATGGGTAAATAGCAGGCCAGATTGGGTTCTATAGCCTTGGATGGCAACTGATCTAGGAGAAGAACAACTCTGAATTCAAAACCTGCGGAGGGTCGTTTGGGGACCTTGTGGCACTTAGTGCACCAGGTCTCTGTACTCGGCCCTTCAAAAAGTGTGGATGGTCCTGCACGAAACCTTCACCACTATAAGCAAATCTCATGTGCTGTTGTCGGGCTGTCGGTTTCCTAGGAACTGATCTGCTTGACCCTCATACGTCGAATTCGACGGGCGAGTCGAGTGTGCATATATATATATATATATATATATATATATATATATATATATATATATATATATATATATATAATATTATTATTAGTACTAATCTTATAAGTATAAGTAACTACACTCGTTTCGGAAAAACTTCGGTTTCTTGATTTGCAAATAATCAAATCAATACCGAAGGAAAAAAAGGTATAAATAAAAAAGAAAGAGCCGAGAACATGAACGCCTGTCGAAAACAATCGTTCAGCATGCAGGTCCAAAGCCCAAAGAAAAAAAAATCCGATACAAGTACGCAACTAACTAAATAAAGTGCACAAATACGATAAGTAGAGCAGGACCTAGTTAAGCCTCGAGAGCCAGAGAAACCTACCAAGGTTTCACCTAAGCGGATCGTCAGGGAAACCCGGCTCCCTGACAATCCGCTTAGGTGAAACCTTGGTAGGTTTGTCTCACTCTCTAGATTTAACTATATATATATATATATATATATATATATATATATATATATATATATATGTATATATATATATATATATATATATATATATATATATATATATATATATATATATATATGTATGTATATGTATATATATATATATATACAGTTACGGCCAAAATGTTCAGAACGGCATTGTTTCCGTCAGAAAAGTAGGTATAAATTTTTAGCAAAGTTGTTTTATATTCTATAATTTTCCCAGACAATAAATACAATATTACTTGTTATTGTCTGAGAGTTTGGTGTAATTTGAGAAGATAATACAAAAGTTATGGATGATTTAGTGATTTACTACAAAACCCCCAAAATTATACCTACTTTTCTGACGAAAACAATGCCGTTCTGAACATTTTGGCCGCAACTGTATATATATATATATATATATATATATATATATATATATATATATATATATATTAGCTGATAAACTTCTACAACAAAAAATTTTCAAATTGCCATATTAGTAAAAAATCGCACTCGCTTAAATTTTTAAAAAAATCAACCTTATCGTTGCGACTGCACGCTCCACAAGTTTGTATCCGTTAACAAAAACACATTTAAATGAAAATATTAGGATTAATTAAATGATGGGTGGGGGGGGGGTGAAACCAGAAAACAAATTAAGAATAAAACCAAAAGATAAAACTAAAACAAAACAATAAATAGCAAGCCAAAAATAATAAAGAAAACAGTTTCATGTTAAATGCAGGATTGAATTTTGATGGATGCGTTCTTGTGGTGAATGGGCAAATTGTAATGAATGAATGGGTCGTGATTCTGATTAACTAGGACTAGGATAGCTAATGCAAACCAGCCTCTTTCCATTGACCCTTCGGCCCTGTTCCCAAATTTTGTATTTTTACGAAATAAATAATCTAACCATCTGGCTAGGATGAAAGTTTAGTATCTGTCCTCGGAATGACAAACTACATTTTATCACTCAGTTGTATCTCTGTCTGAGGACAGATTGCAACAGAAAACATTATAGATGGGGACCCGGCCTAGGGAAAAAGATGTCCGCAGTAGTATATATATATATATATATACATATATATATATTGATGCATGTTTCGGTAAATAATATATACAAGTTTTGTCTATGTATTTTAAGTTCGTTTCATATTGTCTGATAAGCTTAATAACATTATCATTGAAAGACGAAAGGAAATCACCATATTGATACATGTTTAAATCCAATCTAAGCTTTCGGCTTACATAAATAATCTAACCATCTGGCTTTCGGCTTACATAAATAATCTCACCATCTGGCTAGGATGAAAGTTTAGTATCTGTCCTCGGAATGGCAAACTACATTTTATTTCTCAGTTGTATCTCTGTCTGCGAACAGATTGCAACAGAGAATATTATATATGGGGACCAGGCCTAAGGAAAAAGATGTCCGCAGCAGTATATATATATATATATATATATATATATATATATATATATATATATATATTGATGCATGTTTCGTTAAATAATATAGACAGGTTTTGTCTGTTTATTTTAAGTAAGTTCCTTTCATATTGTCTGATAAGCTTAATAACATTAGCATTGAAAGACGAAAGGGAATCACCATATTGATACATGTTTAAATCCAATCTAAGCTTTCGGCTTACATAAGCCATTATCAAAGATGACAATTACTTTTCAATATATCAACCAATACACGAACGAAACAATAATGTTAGTTTGTTTTTGTTGCATGAAAAATTTCAAAGCAACGACAAACTCGTGTATACGAGACGCGGAAGCGAAAATCGCGTCGCAGCTCGTGACGTCCCACATGACCACGCGAGAGTGAAAACGAGAAGTATTAAATATGGGAAGCCGTTGGTATATATATGTACACACACACACACACACACATGTATGTGTTTATGCATATTTTCATTCGAGATTCAAACCACATGACTGTATGAATGGTGATGGGCAAATTGTAATGAATGAATGGGTCGGGATTCTGATTAACTAGGACTAGGATATCTAATGAAGACCAGCCTCTCTCCATCTCCCCTTCGGCCTTGTGCCACAATTTTGTAACTTTACGAAATAAATCATATTTCGATTTCGCATTATAGTTTTTCGTCTCGTATGCTACCTGAATTTTACCAAAAAAATAATAATAATTTCCATGCCTGAAGATGGCTGAATGTAGAGTGGAAAGTACTTGCGTATTTAAGAAAGACTTAATACAACTTATAAATTTAAAAAAAAAACAAGGATCATAACATTCATCGAGTGATTAGTAGGTTAATGCATCTTTAAGATTTTGTTAGCGAAGGGATTTCGTCATTTTAACTTTACTAATTTACTTTTTGTATGAATGATTCATTGTAATATAAATTGAACTGCGCCACATATTTGATTTAAAAGAACTGATCCGACGTGCAAATTTTCGGGATAACAACTGAGCCATTACTCTACTTATTGAACAATTTAGTTCTTGCCACGTTGACTGATAAACTCCTACAAAAAAAATTCTCAAATTACCATATTAGTCAAAAACGCACCCTCTTCAATTTTCAAACAAAATTCAACCTTAGCATTGCGACTGCACGTTCCAAAAGTTTGTATCCGTTATCGATAACACATTTCAAGAAAACGTATTTCGATTCGCATTATATTTTTTTGTCTCGGATGCTACCTGAATTTTACCAAAAGCAAAATAATTTCCATATATATATATATATATATATATATATATATATATATATATATATATATATAAAAGTTTTTCTGTTTCTGGCTAGTCTTGTGTCTATCGTCTTTTCATGTTGACTTAAATATAAATATGTTTCCAATAACCATGTCCTGAAGATGGTCTACTAGACCGAAACGTCTGACGTCGGCAGTAAAACAAAATTAAAACAGTAAACTTGCATATTCAGGTTTTGCTTTGTATTTTCCATATTTTTCATGATACCGTCGGATCTACATCCACATATTTGCTTACATATATATATATATATATATATATATATATATATATATATATATATATATATATATATACATATATATATTGTCATCCACAGACAGACTGTTTCGCTGTTTCACAGCTCATCAGTGTGGCTAGACGTCCGGTTGCCTCTAGCTAGAGTTTAAATGGTTAGGGAATGATTAAAAAAAGGTATAATTACAAATTATGTATTATTCTTGCATTACTGTTTAAAAATGTAAATGCAGTGTCAATCGTTATCTACTGTCTTCTTGATTCCTCTTCTTTTTGTTCTCGCTCCTAAATATTTTTTTCTTTTTCTTATTTTTTCACACTCAGTAATACCTTGTGTCTTAGTGGCTTTATTGCCTTCCTCGGTTAGTGAATGATTTAAAAAAGATATAATTACAAATTATGTATTATTCTTGCATTACTGTTTAAAAATGTAAATGCAGTGTCAATCGTTATCTACTGTCTTCTTGATTCCTCTTCTTTTTGTTTTCGCTCCTAAATATTTTTTTGGCCTTTTTATTTATTTTTTTACACTCAGTAACGACTTGTGTCTTAGTGGCTTTATTTCCTTGCTTGGGGTTGAAATGATTAAAAAATGATAAACGGATATAAAGAAGCTGACGTTTGAGTCGCACCTTTCATGTTGACTCGATAGCTTTTATAGGAAGATATCTCGATTTAACGCTAACATCATGAAGTATTTTCCACAGAAATAAAAAAAAAATAAAAATAAAAATCCTGCTATGAGATCAAAAGAAATGACCTTAATGGCATTTTTTGCGCAACTTACATCCCGACGTCCTTTCTACAGAGAAGTAAGTTTACGGAGTTGCAGGGTTTTTTTTTTGTTTTCGTTTCGTTTTCTTTTTTAAATGTATTCACTTCCTCAGCCGCTTGCAAGCTTCCATCAGATAGGCGCGTTCGAGTTTTCTGTGAGGTAGGGTGGTTTTAATGATAAAGGACTCTAATATGAAAGAATATGTAAGCGCATTCAGTTCGTATGGGTGCCTGTCAAAGCAATGCCCTTAGTGTCTTCTTCATGTGCAAATATATTTTAGTTGCTAAGATATCAACTTTTCCTTGGCCGTCCAACCATCTGTCCATCAATAGATTGACCCGGACATGTCTTTTTATCCTCAACGGAAATCTATATGGAAATATTTCTAGCCAATGGTTACATCTCTCTTCCTTTACATTCATCACAGTCCTACGCCCACTCTCTAACTCTCTCTCTTTCTCTCTCTCTCTGAGTCTTTTTTGTTCTTCATTCTGCATCTCTCTCTCTCTCTCTCTCTCTCTCTCTCTATATATATATATATATATATATATATATATATATATATATATATATATATGTATATATATCTGTTCATACCTATATATCTATTTCACTTTGCTCATACCTATCTAACTCACTTGATTCATATCTATCTATCTATCTATCTATCTATCTATCTATCTATCTATCTATCTATCTATCTATCTATCTCAGTCGTTTTGTTCTTCATTCTTCATCTATCTATCTATCTATCTATCTCAGTCTTTTTGTTCTTCATCCTGCATCTATCTATCTATCAATCTATCTCTCTATCTCTCTCTCTCTCCCAGTGTTTTTATTCTTCATTCTGCATCTATCTATCTATCTATCTATCTATCTATCTATCTATCTATCTCTCTCTCACTCTCTTTATATATATATATATATATATATATATATATGTTCATACCTATATATCTATTTCACTTTGCTCATACCTCTCTAACTCACTTGATTCATATCTATCTATCTATCTATCTATCTATCAATCTATCTATCTCTCTCAGTCTTTTTGTGCTTCATTTTGCATCTATCTATCTATCTATCTATATCTATCTATCTCTCTTTCTTTCTCTCTCTCTCGCTCTCACTCTTCCTCAGTCTTTTTGTTCTTTATTCTGCATCTATCTATCTATCTCTCTCTCTATCTCTCTATCTCTCTCTCTCTCTCTATATATATATATATATGTTCATACCTATATATCTATTTCACTTTGTTCATACCGATCTAACTCACTTGATTCATATCTATCTATCTATCTATCTATCTATCTATCTATCTATCTATCTATCTATCTATCTCCCTCGATTCATATCTATCTATCTATCTCTACTCACACGTATCTATATATCTGTCTCACTCGGCTCATATATATCTATTTCACTCAATTCATATCTATCTATCAATCTATCTACCTATGTATTTCTCTCTGTTTCCCCATATATATATATATATATATATATATATATATATATATATATATATATATATATATATATATATATATATATATATGATCGTTATCTATTTATCTGTATGTATGTATTTCTGTTCGCGTGGCAGAGTGACTAGAACGTTTACCGTCTGGGCATGAAACTCGGGGTCAAATCTCACCGCGTTCGATTTGTCAGGCCGGTGACTTATCGGTCATATCAGACAGGCGCGGTACCGTTGAAAAGTATCTGAAAATCATTCCGCAGGTTAAGCCATGCGTTGTGACTGAAATCTGGTAGACGGAATCCTTTCGGAGCGCATCCATGTTTGTGCTAGCACGAAGTTTCAAGTCATCGTGACCGAGAGTGTGAGCGTGCTGGTCTTGTTCAAAAAATATGATCACTCCAGATAATGCGCCCACTGTATCTAAACTGCAAACTAAGGTCTGTTCAGCATAGTTGCAGTATAAACCACAGATGGACACTGTTGACTGAGCAAGCGTCTGTAATAGGGATTTGCTAGCAGCCATCTTTTCATCTGTCTTTCGGATGTGCGGGTTGGTGTAATAGATATCGGAATAAGAAATCGGAGAACTGAGTTCGAATGCCAGACGTTACATTCTCTCCCCCACGCTAGCTACAGGCTCAATAGCAGGACAGACTGGTCCTATAGCCTTGGTTGGCCACCAGTCTGCCGGCAGTCTGCTGCGGGAATATCTTCTACCTAGTCAGTCGTTAATCGAAAAGAGACATGATCGTCCCAGCATGTATTAGTTATGGCACTTAACTGACTGATCTATCATTTGAACTTGAACCTTTCCTAACCGAGGATGAGTGATGGGTTCATCACTTTGAGCTAGAAACAGTTTATGCAGTAGAAACACCCCTCCTCACCTGCTCCACATAAGGGCAATGTCATTTCATCTGCCGGGAAGGTGATGGTCTGTGGCTTTCGGGGATGCAAAAGACATTGGGGATCTATCTGTCTATCTATCTCTGCTCATATCTATATATCTTTCTATTTCACTGCTCATACCTATCTATCTCACTCGATTCATATCTATCTAACTATCACTGCTCATATCTATCCATCTATCTATCTATCTCTCTCTCTCTCTCTCTCTCTCTCTCTCTCTCTCCATATATATATATATATATATGTATATATATATATATATATATATATATATATATATATATATATATATATATATATATATATATATATATATATATATTTCACTGCTCATTATCTCACTGGATTCATATATATCTATCTCTTCTCACGCGTATGTATATGTCTATCTCACTCAGCTCATATCTATATATCTCTATTTCAATGCTCATACCTATCTATCTGTCTCACTCGATTCATATCTATCTATCTATCTATCCATCCATCTATCTATCCATCCATCTATCTATCCATCCATCTATCTATCTATCTATCTATCTACCTATATATATATATATATATATATATATATATATATATATATATATATATATATTTCCCTCTGCTCATATCTATCTCATTCACTCATTATCTATCTATCTATCTATCGATCTATCTATATCTTCTCACACGTATCTATATGTCTATCTTACTCGGCTAATATCTATCTATCTCTGCTCATATCAATATATATATATGTCTATTTCACCCTGCTCATGACTATCTATCTCACCTGATTCATATCTATCTATTTCTCTCCGTTCACACACCCAAACACACACGCACGTACACGCACGCACGCTCGCGAACACACACACACACACACACATATATATATATATATATAATTCTGATCTTATCTATCTATTTTTTCTTTGATGCAAAAAAACATTGTGCTTATTGACTATCTTCAAAAGGGCCACACCATCAATGGAAAGTACTATGCCAACTTGCTGAGGCAGTTGCGAAAGCCTATCAAAGATCAAACGCCCAGAAAAACTGACGAAAGGAGTCTTGGTTCTTACAGCTGCGTGACTGTGGTCTTGAACTAGTTGATTACCTTTCCTATTCTCCTGATTTGGCTCCATCTGACTATCATCTGTTCCCCAACATAAAACAAACACTTAGATGAGAACCCATATCACAGTGATGATGATGTAATATCTGATGTTAATAACTTTTTGAATCAACAGAATGGACATTCTCCTTTGAACAGTCAGATGTCAGTTTACCTGGAAATAGAAAATGCAGTTATTAATAAGAAGAGTTCAAATGAATGCATCCAAGATTCCACAGCTCTAGCATAAATCTTTGCTTTCCCTTGTCTCCCTTTCCCTCTGTTCCACCTGTGAGTATCAGATTCTCCAAGCCGACCTTTCTCATTATGTGCCCCAGAAATTTCAGTTGCCTCTTCCTAATGTTAAGTATAAGCTTCCTTCTTGTATGCTTCCTCTCCAAAACATCATCGTTGCACACACGCTCGATCCATGATATCCTTAGCATCCTTCTGTAGAACAATACCTCCGCCGCCTCGAGTCTCTTCTTCATCTTTAAGGAGACCATCCAACATTTGCTGCCGTAAATGAGGACAGATGTCACGTAGCAGCTCAGTACTCTTTTCTTTGTTACCAAAGAAATAGACCGAACAATCAACCTAATGAGCCACAGTAACAAAACTCATCATCCGTAATCTGTTGGATAGAGTGCGCAGCAGGATCAGGCCAGAGATAGGACTAGAACAATGTGTCTCTGACTGGTTGGTCGAAATATGGTTTTGTGGCCTGGCGATTCTGAATATACATCTATTTTTAGCGATGGTGAAATTTTGGTCTTCTAGGTATTATTTATTTTCCTATCATTACACGTTTTCGCTTTATATTATTTGATTCTGTCAAACACTTTCATTTACTTTTTGCTTGTTCCAACAAAATTATATCCATCTGCGTTCCTCTCCTTCATCTTCGTTTGCATGCAACGTGACCCTACCGGAAGGCTATGCAATATTCTGCAAAACCCAGTTTCCATTTCTACACCCCGTCAGTGAATAATACCGCCCAGACTTTAACGGCACACGTGCGTTATGTTGCAAAAGGCGTCAAAATTGCCAGAGGCGGATGCAGTGGATGCTCGATAAGAAATAAATTGGACTCTCGGGGGAGAGGGATTTTTTTTTTTTTTTAGGGAAAGAATATTGTGGTGGTTTTAAAAGGAGAAAAACGTGAATGTTCTTATAGAATGTCAAAATAAAAAAAGATATTTAAAAGGAAGTTTCTAAAAGAAAATATAGATCCGTACGACTCAAAATGGAATCTTTAAAAAAAAAAAAGGTTTTCTCTTAAATAAAAATATAAAAATGGCTGTTTGTGAGAAAAAGACGAAGAATGAAAAAGAAAAAGAAAAATGAATGGTTCCAGAAAGAAAAATTAGCCTTTAAAAGGAGAAAAACATAAATAAATCTAAATAAATGAAAATTGGGTCTTTTTTTTTTTTAAATGAAAGAAAGGGTTAAAAATCAACGAAAAAGAAATGGAAAGATTTCAAAGGAAAGAAAAAGATTCATTCTTTAAGTAGAAAATGCTTGCTTTTTTTTTAAAAAAAAGAAGGGAATAAGTTATTAAAACCAGAAAGAAAAGAAAAGATGTTTTTAGAACAAAGAAGCTAAGAAAATAAGAAACAGCTGTGAAGAAAAGAAAAGCTACCTCACGAGACGACGACGACGGCGAAGAAGAAGAAGGAGAAGGAGAAGAAGAAGAAGAAGAAGAAGAAGAAGAAGAAGAAGAAGAAGAAGAAGAAGAAGAAGAAGAAGAAGCTACTTTCAAGAGAAACAGGACAAGAAGTAGATGAATAAACTACCTTAAGGAGAAGAAGAAGAAGAAGAAGAAGAAGAAGAAGAAGAAGAAGAAGAAGAAGAAGAAGAAGAAGAAGAAGAGGAAGAAGAAGAGGAAGCTATCTTCAAAAGAAGAAAGAGAAGAAGAAGGAGCTATCTTCAAGAAGAAGAAGAAAATGATGATGATGAAGAAGAAGCTATTTTCAAGAGAAGAAGAAAAAGAAGAGGAAGATATTTTCCAGAGAAGAAGGAAAATAAAAGGGAGCTATCTTCAAGAGAAGGAGAATAAGAAGAACAGAAAGCTATCTTCAAGAAGAAGAAGAAGAAGAAGAAGAAGAATAAGAAGCTATCTTCAAGAGAAGAAGAGGAAGGAGAAGAAGCTATCTTCAAGAGAAGAAGCTCTCTTCAAGAGAAGAAGGAGGAGGAGAAGAAGAAGAAGAAGAAGAAGAAGAAGAAGAGGAAGCTATCTTCAAAAGAAGAAAAATAAGAGGACCCTATCTTCAAGAGAAGAAGAAGAAGAAAAAGAAGAAGAAGAAGAAAAAGAAGAAGCTATCTTCAAGAGAAGAAGAAGAAGCTGCTATCTTCAAGAGAAGAAGACGAAGAAGAAGAAGAAGCTCTCTTCAAGAGAAGAAGGGGGAGAAGAAGAAGAAGAAAGAGAAGAAGAAGGAGCTATCTTCAAGAAGAAGAAGAAAATGATGATGATGAAGAAGAAGCTATTTTCAAGAGAAGAAGAAAAAGAAGAGGAAGATATTTTCCAGAGAAGAAGGAAAATAAAAGGGAGCTATCTTCAAGAAGAAGGAGAATAAGAAGAACAGGAAGCTATCTTCCAGAAGAAGAAGAAGAAGAAGAAGAAGAAGAAGAAGAAGAAGAAGAAGAAGAAGAAGCTATCTTCAAGAGAAGAAGAGGAAGGAGAAGAAGCTATCTTCAAGAGAAGAAGAAGCTCTCTTCAAGAGAAGAAGAAGGAGGAGGAGGAGGAGAAGAAGAAGAAGAAGAAGAAGAAGAAGCTATCTTCAAGAGAAGAAGAAGAAGAAGTAGAGGAAAATATCTTCAAGAAGAAGAAGAAAAAGAAGAAGCTATTTTCAAGAGAAGAAGAAAAAGAAGAGGAAGAAGAAGCTATGCTCAAGAGAAAGAGATGATGATGATGATGATGATGATGATGATGATGATGATGATGATGAAGCTATGTTCAAGAGAAGAAGAATTATAAGAAGAGAAAGGTATCTTCAAGAGAAAAATAAAAACAAGAAGAAGCTATCTCCAAGAGAAGAAGAATAAGAAGAACAGGAAGCTATCTTTAAGAGAAGAAGAAGAAGAAGAAAAAGAAGGAGAAGAAGGAAAAGAAGAAGAAGAAGAAGAAGAAGAAGAAGAAGAAGCTATCTTCAAGAGAAGAAGACAAAGAGGAAGAAGAAGAAAAATAAGAAAGAGAAGAAGGAGCTATCTTCAAGAAGAAGAAGAAGAAGAAGAAGAAGAAGAAGAATCTATCTTCAAGAGAAGATGCGCAACAAAAGGTCAAGAACAAAAACAAGATGAACAAGAATTATTATTATTATTATTATTATTATTATTATTATTATTATTATATTATTTCGAAGTGTTCATTGAATAGTTGAAGGGGGAGAAAGTGCGAACGAAGTCGAAGAGGAAGACGAATACGTTTAAAAGAGTGAAAAAGGGAAAATAAATCGACAGAAAAAAAAAGCATAAACGAAAACAAAAAAAAAACCCTCAAGTTTATCAGGGGCAAGAACGAAGATTTAAACACGGAAGATACCCGAGCTGGTCGTCGGGTGCAGAAGCTCATCTTCATGACTTCCGCGTTATCCACCTCGCCGATGTTGGCGGAGCGAGGGAGGGTCGGCAAGGGAATTCGCACCCGCTCCGGCACGTGCGCCCACCGCACGCACGTCACGTTCAATCTGGTCCGTCCTCCGCTAAAGCCGGAATTAATCTCCCTTCGTAAGACACCACACGCAGGCACAGCACCGCGTTCCGTTAGTCCCATCAATATTTGGAGGGTCGGCAGGGGAGAGATATTTAATTTGATGTTTGCTAACATATAGCTGAATCGATTGATAACCACTGCCGCCGAGCATTGAATGCTGAACTGTAGTAATATTCAATGTAACTACGTTACTAAACACGCCGCTCTTCGGCAAGATTTTCTTGGAATAGTTGAGAATTGCCCTGACGACAAAACCTGAAGAGGGTATGATACACCCAACGGGGAGATCTACTATGAAGTAGCATATGGAATCAGCTATTGGCAATCGATATTTATCCAGAGATGCAATAAAAATGAGCAATATATATATATATATATATATATATATATATATATATATATATATATATATATATATATATATATATATATTTAAAGACATTTATATATATTATGTTTAACGTTCTTTTTTTTTTTTTTTTTTTTTCTATGAAAATTTCTCGGAAAATTCAGGCCGGTAAATGTTATTTAATACTGTTTATTATAAAACAGAGCATTTGCTTAAATACTTGTATCTATAAAAAAAAAAAAAAGAACGTTAAACATAATATATATAAATGTCTTTAAATAAATTGTCGGACTATGTCCAATTCTAAAATATATATATATATATATATATATATATATATATATATATATATATATATAAAGAGAGAGAGAGAGAGAGAGAGTGAGAGAGCGACTCAAGTATGAATACGAACAAACTTACCTATAGCCTCAAGTATAAACAGCCAATGTGGTTCTATAGAGTTAAATAAAAAACGCGACATATGCATATACGAGGTGCAACGTGGGAGATATTTATTAATTTCAAGCTACAAAGTTGGGCAGAGTACTGCGAGACAGGAGGATATATTTGGCAACAAAGAAAAGAACATTTGTCCTTCTTTACGGCAGCGAATGTTGGACGACTTCCTCAAAGATGAATCGACTGATAACCACTGCTACGAAGCATTGGATGCCCAACTGTAGAAACACTCAATGCAACAACGTTGCTAAGCGCATCTCTCTTCAGCAAGATTTCCTTGGAATAGTCGAGAATTTCCTGACAGGGCCAACGGGGAGATCTAATGTGAAGTGGGATATGGACTCAGGTATTGGCAATCAATATTTATCCAGAGATGCAATAAAAATGAGCAATATATATATATATATATATATATAGAGAGAGAGAGAGAGAGAGAGAGAGAGACTCAAGTATGAATACGAACAAACTTACCTATAGCCTCAAGTATATATATATGTATATATGTATGAGACACATTATTAGGTAGTGTGATGCAACACCTTTGAGGGTGAATAACTTAGGCATACTTAGACAAAACGTAATCTTCGAAAATGCACTCTAATTTGTCAACTAATATATATATATATATATATATATATATATATATAGGGTGTATCAAATATACTTTTACAAACTTTATGGGGCGGGTTCCTCACGCCAAACGAAAGAAAAAGCTACATATAAACATATGTCTGCAAATTCTACGTTTGAAAGAAAGTTTACTGTAGATGGCGCCGTGTTGATATTTAGACTAGGTTACATTTGTCATTCGTGTACATTTATGGCTAGGCTGTTTTCAACGTCTAAGGTGTGTAGTAGTAAGTTATCTGAGAGCTGTTTTGTTTAACAATAGCAGCATATTCATATCGGGAGCAGGCAGATATGATTTTTACAAACGCTCGCGCGAATGCTAATGGACGCGAAGCTCTCACCAGATTGCGTTTCCAGACCGAAGGCAGTCGAGTCCTCCAACCCATGCTACTGTTTATCGTCGCGTTGTCGGGACAGGATCTGTGGCACCACCAACTATAGATTGAGGAAGACCGAGATCAGAGCGTACGCCTGAGCACCAGGAACACATTCTACAGGCTGTCGGAGACGATCAAGGTATCAGCACCCGTCAAGTCAAGTGAAATGGACAAAGTCCGACTATTATTTTAATATATATTCTGTTCATATGTTATGTTAGTCTATTTCATAATATATCTTGTCATTTGTTTACGTTAAGATACTCTTCAAGCAGATATGAGCGTTCGAGAAAAATCGTGAGAAATTTGTAGTTTAAAAGCAGTAATGTGACCTTGCTAACCAGACCATTCCTCTATAGCTAAGTGGCATAGCACACCCGGCTAAATGACGGTTGCGTGTAGGATAGAGTTTCGATTCCTATCGGGGGCATATATTTTCTATGAAATTTCTCGAGCATTCAGTCCGGTAAACGTAGTAAGTTTATTATGAACAGAGCATTTACTTAAATATTTGTATCTATAAAAATAACGCATAAACATTAAATATATATATATATATATATATATATATATATATATATATATATATATATATATATATATATATATATATAAATAAATAATTCGCAGACAGTACTGTTTCGCTGTATCACAGCTCCGCAGTGTGACTAGACATGCGAAGACAGGATTGAAACCCAACTGTTTTGGTGTCAGTCAGATCTTCTACCACTGAACTATCTTCATTCGGCAGAGTGAAACAGCTAAATCTAGCGTATTGTTTTTCACGAATGTAAACAAATGCCAATCAGCCAGAGTGCTCTATTCATTTTACTGAAGAGCTTTGCATTAACGCAGGTGGATCAAAAATTGGTAATTAATATATATATATATATATATATATATATATATATATATATTAATTACAAATTTTTGATTGGTAGGGATAATTCCAAGAAGTACTATGCTAACAGTTTCTTCTCTCGCACTTGTGGAACTCTTTTCCATATTCTTGCTTTCCAGTCAAGCTTCATCTTCAAAAATTTAAATACAATGTCAATCGTTATCTTTTGCATTCTTAATTCCTGTTCTTTTATTGTTCTCGATCCGCAATAGTGTTTCTCCATTTCTTGTATTCTTACATGCTGTAATCCCCTGCGTCTTAGTGACTTTATTGCCTTGTTTGAAGTAAAATGTTTAAAACAAATAATGCATTTGCATCATTTCAAGTTTTTGGCATTCGTTTTAACGCTTTCAATCTACTTTTATACGGCTTTAAAAAAAAAACTCAAATAAGTAACTCACTAATCAATTTACTGTTTTAGATGAATTATGAAACAAGTAGCGAAGTAATCGTTCTAAGTAATCGGAATAAGTCCTGCGTAATTTGTTACGGTTAGACACATATGCAAGCGTAGTGACACACACCCAAAGGCAAAGCGGAATACGGAGGCGGATTGACATACACTTAGGTGCTTTCTCCGGGCATGCGCATAAATACACGAACCCATATTAACGGACAGCGACGCATAGATCGACGCATTCCTGCTCGGTCATAAAAAGCACAGAGTCACACAAATGTCCAGACACACACGCACAAATGGCCCGCAATAAATCACTAGCTCAACCTTGAATCCGTTTGCTGGCTATCATTTCCCGTTGGCCAAGAGGAAACGGAGCGATTTAGTGCTGCACATCTGACAGCCAGTTCACGATCGTTTCCAGCGCTGAGTCGAGATGGGCTGGACGTGATTGGCTCGTTGCTCGCAACTTGGAGAACAGGTAGTTCGGTTTTATTCGTAGATTTAGAATCGAATTTGATAGACACGAAACAAAATTGAAAAAGCCCATTGTTATTTGACCGAAACGTAAACAGCCCTCGAGAATGCAATTTGATGCAACTTCGTAATCAGAGGGGATCTTTCTAGTCATACGGGAACACACACTCTCTTGTGTGGTTATTCAGACTGTAGAGGATAGAGCCAGTTCACGATCGTTTCCAGCGCTGAGTCGAGATGGGCCGAACGTGACTGGCTCTTTGCTCACAACTTGGAGAACACGTGATTCGGTTTTGCCGGTGATTTCCTTTGGTGCTATTCAGTCGCCACTGAGACATAAGCGCGTGTTTTGTGTGTACGACGCGTACACAATCACCGTGCGAGTAGTTACCGAACATTTTGTGGGGGCGGGGATTTTGGTAAAACATCGCATTTCTCAGTAAGTCTATCAAAAACAATACTACTCACTAAATGACTAATATTCATTTCAAAAGTTAAATGTTAATTGATGTCCGTTGAGTTAACCTAAACATGTGAGATTTTTTTAATCATTTCACCCCAAGTAAGGCAATAGAGCCACTAAGGCGCAATGGATTACTGAGCGTTTGAGAATCTAAGAAAAAAGGTACCGTTAAGGATTAAGACATGAAAACGATTGACATTGCATTTAAATTTTTGAAGATCAAGCCCGGCTGGAAAGCAAGAGTTCCACAAGTGAGAAGTGCGATAGAAGAAACTCTTAGTATATAACTTGATTTTACATCTCGCCATTTCAACTGTAAGATAATGAGACCTTGCCGCCAATCTAGTACTGCGCTTAAATTCATAAAGTCTAGGAAGAAGACAGATAAAGAAGACAGAAGATAACGATTGACATTGCATTTACATTTTCGAAGTTCAAAGTTGAATGGAAAGCAAGGAGCCAGAAGATATTTCCACATGTGAGAAGTGCGTCTAGCCATTTCAAGTGTAAAATGAAGATAACGATTGACATTGCTTTTAAATTTTTGAAGTTGTAAGTTGAATCAGGAAGAGAGTTCCACAGGTAAAAAGTGCAAGAGAAAAAAAAATAAACTGAATTAATATGACAGAAAATAATAACTCATTAGAATCTTTCTGCTTCATGTTAACGTAAAACGTTAGCCCGAGAAGGCACAAGTGTTCTCTAAGACGATTAAAAGAGAGCAATTTCGTATTGGGACGTTAAAGTTAACAAGGAATTTCTTGTTATTCTACTCATTATTGTATTACTATGTTGTTAATGTAACAAACAAGGAAACAGAACAGATGTTACAGATCCGTTTTGGAGCCGTTAAAATTAACTGTCATTCCTTGCCCCGTTTAACAACAGACTCGAGGTAATTTTGAGATCAGATGTCAGTTCTACTTTATCGACCCGATCAGATTTGCAACTAAGACAGGAGTAAATACTCGTGTAATCGTCTTAAATAGAAGGAAGAGTATTTGTCAGTAAGTGAATACAATGAACCCAACTGGAATTCGAACTCGGCTATCCTATTTCCAGTTCCGAGCTGTTATCCATTACACCACCCTCTATACTAACAGCACATCCAATCTTACGGCACCAGGTATTCACAAGCAGTTACCCATCTAGGTACTGACCAGAATGGACGTTGCTTAACTTCGGCGATCGTATGGCAAACGATGTTTCAACGTGATATGGTCGTAAGCCCTTTATACTAACTGCACATCCAATCTTACAGCACCTGATATTCACAAGCAGTCACCCATCTAGGTACTGACCAGAATGGACGTTGCTTAACTTCGGCGATCGTATGGCAAACGATGTTTCAACGTGATATGGTCGTAAGCCCTTTATACTAACTGCACATCCAATCTTACAGCACCTGATATTCACAAGCAGTCACCCATCTAGGTACTGACCAGAATGGACGTTGCTTAACTTCGGCGATCGTATGGCAAACGATATTTCAACGTGATATGGTCGTAAGCCCTTTATACTAACTGCACATCCAATCCTACAGCACCTGATATTCACAAGCAGTCACCCATCTAGGTACTGACCAGAATGGACGTTGCTTAACTTCGGCGATCGTATGGCAAACGATGTTTCAACGTGATATGGTCGTAAGCCCTTTATACTAACTGCACATCCAATCTTACAGCACCTGATATTCACAAGCAGTCACCCATCTAGGTACTGACCAGAATGGACGTTGCTTAACTACGGCGATCGTATGGCAAACGATGTTTCAACGTGATATGGTCGTAAGCCCTTTATACTAACTGCACATCCAATCTTACAGCACCTGATATTCACAAGCAGTCACCCATCTAGGTACTGACCAGAATGGACGGTGCTTAACTACGGCGATCGTATGGCAAACGGTGTTTCAACGTGATATGCCCGTAAGCCTTTTATACTAAGCGCACATTAAAATCTTACAGCACGTGATATTCACAAGAGGTCCCCCATCTCGGTACTGATTAGGCTCGACGTTGCTTAAATTCAGTTATCATTCAAGAACCGGCGTTTCAATGTGATATGGCCGTAAAAACTATACCATCCGCACATCCAAGCTTGCAGCACCTGGTATTCACAAGCTGTCACCCATCTAGGTACTGACCAGCTTCGACGTTGTTTAACTTCGGTAATCGTACGAGAACCGGTGTTTCGGCGTTATATTGCCGTGAGCCCACTTGCGTTTAAATAAAAAAAAGGTCATTGATCTACAAAAACTTGGCGAAAGTAAATATTTCTGTTTTCAATAAAAAATACTTTTTATTTTTTGGGGGGAGGTCTACAAAATTTCTAGAAAGATATGGCCAAAGAAGACACGTCTTTTTTTTTCAAACAAAAACTTTCTTCATTGATTTACAAAGACATGGCGAATGTAGACATTTCTATTTTCTCCGTGGCACTGTGTTTACGAAAAGACTGGAACGGATTCCTTTCCACTGAGTTGCTTTTGTAAAAAATCAAATGATTGATTCAAACCCGCGCTCCTTCCAGCCAGACTAAATGAAAGCAGCAATCAGCGAAGATTCCGGAATTAATGGCTACAAAGGGCTTTTATGATCCTTCAGAATAACAGAAGACTAACCATGTTTGTTTACTTGGTGAGCTGGCAAAACTTATGAGCATTTCTAGAAAAGTATATAAAGTTTGCTTTCTTTAAAGGCTAAATAGAGCGTTGCTGACATGTGACGCTCTCCGTAGCCGAGTAGTAAAGCACGCTGGATCAAGTGGTGGTTTCTCCTACAAAGGCGGACGCAGGTTTGATTGATGTCGGGAACATATTTTCTTTATTTATCTCTGAAGAGTGATAGGCGTAGTACGCGGCACTGCTTAAAACAAAATATAAAAATGAGGAGTCCATTTCAAATACTAGTATCCACAATAAAAATGTTTGAAACTATATATATATATATATATATATATATATATATATATATATATATATATATATATATATATACACACACACACAACGGGATCGAGTAAAAGTAGCTGTTTCCCGAGACGAGACTCTGCCCTCGTCTTGGGATCTTCTCTGCCCAGAGGCAGAAAGTTTGATCAGCACAGCTGGAGAAAAATCTCCGACTGCAGGATAGTCGGGTAGCTGCTTCCCGAGACGAGACTCTGCCCTTGGACTGTAGGATATTTACTAACTGAAAGGATTCAAACTAAGATAAATAGACATAATACGTCTAAATTATTTAACAAACCATGCTTGAATGAAAATATACTGCCTAAATATATTCATATATATATATATATACAGTCAACCACAGACACAAATTCGACATGGCAGATCGGAAGGGAAATTTTAACGTTTTTACTATTCGAAAGACTCAATTCGAGTAGAAGAGCATTGCATTAGCAGAAGCTAATTCTACTCAAATTGTACTATTGCCAATATATATATATATATATATATATATATATATATATATATATATATATATATATATAGTTTCAAACATTTTTATTGTGGATACTAGTATTTGAAATGGACTCCTCATTTTTATATTTTGTTTTAAAAGCGTTGCCCGTGCTTGATTCAAAAATCGTACGACTCATACAGCATTCGCTATCACTTGACTTAAAATATTTTTGCCCTTCCTTGCCTTTAAAGGAGTCCCCTTTGCCGTGATGATGTTGCTACATGCCTTACTTCTTGCCTATCTCACACTGCGAACTTTTTCTAAGCTCTATACTAAACATTAAATCTGTTACGAAAAAAGAACTAAACAAAATGAACACAAAACGATCAGCTTTAAAAAAGGACTCGTAACTGGAAAAACCGAATGAAAAAAGAATGTTAACAACAAATACTTTTTCAAACCCAATCCAGTTTTGCGGAATCAGAATCGACGTTGAGAATGAGCCAATTGGAGTAAAGGGCCATGCAGATTTAAATTTTTCCCACTTGTGACGAATGCAGCTATCGATTTTTTTCTCCATGCTAGCATGCTAGTTAACATTTGTGTCAGTCAGCTGTTGGTTCTCACGCTGGCCAATAGAATCTTCCTGCCTATTCGTGGCTGCCAGCTACAGGCTCTCACTCTGGCCAGTAGAAAATGGCCACAAACTACATGAAAACTGCCGTAGAAGCATGAAAAAAATCGATTATTTCCACTATGGAGGGGAGTTGGGAAATGCAACGTCGGTCGTGGCCTTCTTGCTAATTTGGAGCATGTGCATGTAAATTTTGGTGCAAATCCGTCGAAAATCGCGGCCGTGCATTCGTTACACACACACACACACACACATTCTGCCTTTCATTTATATATATATATATATATATATATATATATATATATATATATATATACAGTATGTCCATAAATTTCCTGTGCACTTTAAAAAAATTATAACTTTATTTGTATTTGCGATAGAAATAATTGGTAAAAAGATTAGAAAGAAGTAAATCTATATTTTTTAAAGGTTTTATTGAAATGTTATTTAAGTTTTCACATGTCCTCCATCATTAGCAATACAAAGGGTAATACGATTTTGCAGTTCACGGAAAACATTTGACAACTGATTTACAGTAATGCCCGAAATCACATTAGTTATTTTAGCTATACTTAAAACTAGGTATATTTAACTTTATAACATTTTTTTACAGATTATTTCTATCGCAAATACAAATAAAGTTATAATTTTTTTAAAGTGCACACGAACTGTATGTACACCCTATATATATATATATATATATATATATATATATATATATATATATATATATATATATAGGTCCGGTTACCACTTCTTATTTTACTAATGTTTACCTACACTGGAAAAGTTTTTAGCCAAGAGAAATAAAGTACATCCAATTTCAAAATTTAATTACCTAATCCCTATTCAACATAAATAAACAGTATTTGGAACTAGTATGGAGTAGGTCCTCCATTTGCAAATCTAGTATTTCAGTGGCCTAAGGAAAGTTTTTAGCCAAGAGAAATAAAGTACATCCAATTTCAAAATTTAATTACGTAATCCCTATTCAACATAAACAAACAGTATTTAGAACTAGTATGGAGTAGGTCCTCCATTTGCAAATCTAGTAGTACAGTGGCCTAAGAAAAGTTTTTAGCCAAGAGAAATAAAGTACATCCAATTTCAAAATTTAATTACGTAATCCCTATTCAACATAAACAAACAGTATTTGGAACTAGTATGGAGTAGGTCCTCCATTTGCAAATCTAGTAGTACAGTGGCCTAAGAAACGTTTTTAGCCAAGAGAAATAAAGTACATCCAATTTCAAAATTTAATTACGTAATCCCTATTCAACATAAATAAACAGTATTTGGAACTAGTATGGAGTAGGTCCTCCATTTGCAAATCTAGTAGTACAGTGGCCTAAGAAACGTTTTTAGCCAAGAGAAATAAAGTACATCCAATTTCAAAATTTAATTACGTAATCCCTATTCAACATAAATAAACAGTATTTGGAACTAGTATGGAGTAGGTCCTCCATTTGCAAATCTAGTAGTACAGTGGCCTAAGAAACGTTTTTAGCCAAGAGAAATAAAGTACATCCAATTTCAAAATTTAATTACGTAATCCCTATTCAACATAAATAAACAGTATTTGGAACTAGTATGGAGTAGGTCCTCCATTTGCTAGTTTCCGTGATTGTATTCGATTTTTTCATGGATTTGATGAAGTTATCAACAATCGTCTGAGCCATATTTGCCACTACTTTAGCAATGTTTCTTTAAGGGTTGCCACTGACGTAATTTGGGTTGCACGCTCTCGAAGTTTTCGGTCAAGGTGCTTCCAAACGTGCTCTATTGGATTCATGTCAGGATTTGGGGCTACCCATGGCAGTGACTTGATTCCTTGCGATTCCTTACAGTCCTTTGGTACTTTGCTCGTATAACATAGCGTTCCATCTTCTTGAAAAAAGTAGACATTCTTATCAATCTGATTGGTTTCAGATAGTGGGAGTAGTCCTTTCTCTAATATTTGACAGTATTTTGAACACTTAAACTACTCATCAACAAGAATCAGCTCAGATTTCCCTCCAAACCAGACAACGCCCCACACCATTACTCCAATCTCTCCATGTTTCACGGTCGCCTGCAGACATTCAGTGTTCCAAGTCTCATTCTGATTTCTCCAAAAACATAAACCTGTCTCGAATTCGAATATTAGCAGAATTTACTTTCATCTGACCAAATTACAGACTGCCAAAATTCATAATTTTTGCACTCGAATTCTCTCGCCCAGTCCATACGCCTGTTCCTGTTAACCTCTGAAATCAAGGGCTTCTTTCTTGCAACTCTTCTTTGATAGCATAGCGCTTTCAGAGTCTTTCTCGCCGCATATGGCGACATTTCCATGCTGTTGACGACATCTTTGACGCACTGACGACGGTTTCTTATGACTTCCATCTTCAGCGCCCTTTCCGTTCATTCAGATACTATGTTTGGTCTTCCTGAACGTTGTTCCACATGACAATGGCCTTCTTCACTAGCTTTCTTGACAATATTATTAACCGATTGATGATTCATCTGGGAAAACCTAGCAATTTCTCTATTTGACTTGTCACACTGATGCCATCCTATTCTTTGCCGTCGTTGAAATTCACAAATTTCCTTACTTCCGCGAAGTTTCATTGGAAAATATAAGTCAACTATCTTTCATAGATTAGAGTAGCTTGATACTAACAGGGTATTACCTAAGGTTATTACTCAAGCCAAAATTGCTGTAATTAAGAGTGGCTAAAACTTATAGGCCACTGTAATGCACGACTCAAGTGCTACTCAGTGCAGAGGGCTACAGTGTGTTGCTCTATGAGCGCAATAAAGTGTGCAAGAAGAGATGTTAATATGGCTATGCAGGAAAGATCACTGTTGACCCTAGCCTTGAAGAGGTCGAGATTTTAGTGACTGGGAAAATACAAGAGGATGAACGGACTTTAGATGTAACTGGAAAACCAAACCTAAACAGGGAAAAACGTCTCCAGTTGAAAAGATCGCGAAGGAGTGTGAAGCGGATAATGGGCGAACCTATCTACTCCTACTGAGAGAAAGAAAAAAGTTAGTAAACAAAAGTTCAGAGGTCAAGGCTGAGACGTTAGAAGTATAGGGTTGAAGTAGACTTTAAAAGGAATGGAAAAGCCCCGTACTGAACAGGGAACAGGGATTAAACCTCTACCCCTGTTCAAAAAGAACAGGAAGAAGTGTGAACCGGGCGATAGGCAAATCGATCTACTCATGTCTAAAAGGTAGACACAGGCTTACACTAAAATCAATATGGTAAAACTTGCTTCATTTTACGCTCGAGTCAGTAAGGTAGACAGTGGTCTGATTTTACACTAAAATCAATAAGGCATACTTTGGTCCGTTTTACACTCAGTCAGTTATGTGCCATGCGTGATACACGCTTAGGCGATCATGTATCTTACTATACATGACTGACTAGGAAGATTTTATTCTCGCAGTAGGTTGCCATTTCTTTCTGCGATAGACCAGTTGCCATCCAAGGCTATAGAACCCGGTCTGTCCTGCTATTTACCCATAGCTGGGGAGAAGAAGCGGATTCACACCTTTCCCAAGGGTATTAGCACGTCAGTCAGTCAGTTATGTAACATGCATGATACACGCTTAGACGATCATGTATCTTTCGATACATGACTGACGAGGCAGATTTTTCCCCGCAGTAGGTTGCTATTTCTTTCTGCAGTAGACCAGTTGCCATCCAAGACTATAGAACCCTCTCTGTCCTGCTATTTACCCATAGCTGGGGGGGGGGAGATGAAGAGGATTCATACCTTTCCCAAGGGTATTAGCACGTCAGTCAGTGAGTTATGCGCCATGCGTGAAACACGCTTAGGCGATCATGTATCTTTCGATACATGACTGGCGAGGCATATTTTTTCCCACAGTAAATTGACATTTCTTTCTGCAGTAGACCAGTTGCCATCCAAGGCTATAGAACACTAACTGTTTTGCTATTTACCCATAGTTGTGGGTAGAATAAGATTCATGCATTTCCCAAGAGTATTAGTACGTCATTCAGTCAGTTATGTGCCATGCGTGATACACGCTTAGGCGATCATCTATCTTTCGATACATGACTGACGAGGCAGATTTTTTCCCCCGCATTTCTTTCTGCGGTAGTCCAGTCGCCATCCAAGGCTATAGAACCCTGCTATTTGCTAATAGTTGGTGGTGAGAAAAAGTGAATTCATACCTTTCCCAAGGGTATTAGCACATAAGTGAATGTAATGGATTCGACTCGAATTCGAACTTGGCTCTCCGATTCCTAAATCCGAGCCGCTATCCATTAATCCACTAGAGTAGAGCAATAGAGACATTTGTTAGATTTAAACACAAGTCAATAACTCTCCACGTCGAAGATGGTTCCATTTTTAGGAAATCCCTGGAAAGGATATAATCGGTGTATTCGAAGACCAGACAACACGACAAATTGCTTTATTTATGGAGAGCCTTTGAACTGGTAGACTTCATGCAACGTCGCGTAGCGGCTGTTATCCAAGAGAAAAGAGATAAGACCACTTATAAGGTTTGCGTTCGCCAATTCTCCGTATATTTCTTTATCTTTCACATAAGGATTCTTCTTTTTTTTCCCACTCCATTTTACACCTACCATCCCATAACTTTTCGCCCATCTCCATAAAACCGTTTCTTATTACGGCCTTTACTGAAGAGCTCAAAAGCTGTGCTTTCAATTTCTCGATAAATCTCAATGAAACACATTTTAAGTACCGGCTTGATTTATATTCTATTTCTCTTATCGAAAACGTATATCAGGCCAAGCCGCGAACATGTGTACCCACCCGGCACGCTTCCTATATCACGTTTGCAGCTGAATTCTCAAAGTTCTTTTTCACTTGCCAATTCGCCAAATTCTTACCTGCTGGTGAAAAGAAGAACTTCATTATTTTTAACTTCTAAGTCTCGTGTCCTTTTAAGAGGTACGCGATCACGGCTCTCTACAACGTCCTATTTCTTGTAGCTTTTTGTTAATGCTTGTTTGTTTGTTTGTTTTTTTTTAACATCCGTTCACACAAGCCCGTCAGGTGCTTTTCTCTGTTCCTCTTGCCTTCAATAACTCATAAATAAGGAACTATTTCTTATTTTCACCGTGTGGAAACACGGAAATAACATATCAGAGACGCTACTTGGTTTCAGTGAGAAAATGACAAAAAGAAGTGGTATTCAAGATAACTCTATACTTCTAACGTCCCCCACCTGTGAGTGTTAAATTTTACAAGCCTCCTTTCCTTATTATACGCCACAGAAATATCCTCTCTCTCTCTCTCTCTCTCTCTCTCTCTCTCTCTCTCTCTCTCTCTCTCTCTCTCTCTCTCTCTCTCTCTCTCTCTCTCTCTCTCTTTGATTCTGGGTATTTTTCTTATAACTTCAACGATGTTTACACGCACCATCCATGATATTCTCATCAGCGTTCTGTAGAACCACATTTTCTTTAGCTCCAGTTTTCGCTTCATATGCGGAGAAATTGCCCCACATCTTGTGCCGTATAGGAGGGTTGATATTACGTCGCCGTTCGGTACTCTTTCTTTGTTTCTGTTATAATTACTGATTACAGTATCCTTATGTATGGATCGGCACATCTGTCTGGGATGAAAAAGTGGCTCTCCGGCATTTTAGCCTCGGATCCAGTTCATATATGCGCGATCGCTACATCCATGGCAAGTGTTCAGTCGAGTTACAAACCTTTGCGACCAAAGCACACCACAGAAGTGAATTTCCATTCACAAGACGGGTGTTACACTCAAACTTTACGGTTAAGACCCACTCTGCCACGCAACGAACCTTGTAGCGGACCACCCTCATTCCCTTTGTATTCCATTTGGTTCAAATAGCCGGTAGCAGTGAAGGCTGTTTCGAATGAGCCGTCGTTGTGCTGACCAGCGCGGCACAGTTATAGGCTCCCCTAAGAGGATTGCCGAGATTCAGTCAACAACAACCCTCTTGCAAAATATAAAAAAAAATGTAATAGAAAACTAAACCTATTATGAAAATTGAAATCTGTCCCGTTTTGACGTTTTGAATTTAGAGTAAGCCAAGTTATGACTTGGAAACTTTTTGTGGTTGTTCTGTTGCAGACAGAGGAATGATTGCTGTTTTTCATCTATGGTATTCCAGTAGCATCATCTTTTTCATTACTTTGCTTGCTTCTTACCAATCACGATCTCTTATTCCGTACAGAAAAGGGCGCGCTTAATCCTTTCCCACTGATTGTTTTTGTGTGAACACCAAGTTGAAGTTTAAATTCCATGAAAGACCATTTCCCTGGGAAACGCCAATTTGTAAAATAAAATCCCACATGAAGGCTTCCCCTGTCACTAACCTCTTCAAATACGGGGTCAGATATTATATGTCCTCCATAACCTCAGAATCTTCACTTCCTAAGTGCGTTCATATCACACACGTTATTCAAAAACTATTTACTTTGAGTGCCACTTCTTTCTATCTTACATTTTCCCAATGAAACCAAGTAGCGTCTCTGATATGTTATTTCCGTATTTCCACATGGTCAAAAACGAAATAGTCCATTATTTAGGAGTTATTCGCATATTTGCACTATTTACATTGTTCGGACTACTGAACTCTTTATTGTCATATTCACGACGTTTCGGCCTTTGTATGAAACGGCCTTCTTCAGGGTCAGTCTATATTTCTGACATGAGGTTTTGTAACGATTTACGCTATTTACATTGTTATGACTGTTGTCCCCATCTTTATTGTCATATTCACGACGTTTCGGCCTTTGTATGAGACTGCCTTCTTCAGGGTCAGTCTATATTTCTGACATGAGGTTTTGTAACGATTTACGCTATTTACATTGTTATGGCTGTTGTCCCCATCTTTATTGTCATATTCACGACTTTTCGGCCTTTGTATGAAACGGCCTTCTTCAGGATCAGTCTATATTTTTGACATGAGGTTTTATAACTATTTACACTATTTACATTGTTATGACTGTTGTCCTCATCTTTATTGTCATATTCACGACGTCTCGGCCTTTGTATGAAACGTCCTTCTTCAGGGTCTGTCTATATTTCTGAGATGAGGTTTTGTAACTATTTACACTATTTACATTGTTATGGCTGTTGTCCCCATCTTTATTGTCATATTCACGACGTTTCGGCCGTTGTGTGCTCCGTCCTTCTTCTAGTGATACAAGTTGGAATTTCAAACCGAATCTTTTATTTCCTCAACAAGTCCTTTTCGGGTATCTCCTTTTCATTTTTTTTCACCTCTGCTGTGGCCAGATGTTACTTCAACCAAATCTTTTATCTCCTAGGCCCATTGTTATTTTAATTTTTATTCCTTTTCCTTCTTCACTTTCTTTCTCTTCTTTCTTTCTCTTTTTTATTTTCTTTCTTTCTTTTCTCTCGTTCTCTTCTTTCTCCCTCTTCTTTCTCTTCTTTCGTTCACTTCTATCTTTCTCTTCTTTCGTTCTCTCTTTCTTTTTCTTCTTTCGTTCTCTTCTTTATTTTTCTTCTTTCTTTCCCTTCTTTCTTTCTCTTCTTTCGTTCTCCTCTTTATTTCTCTTCTTTCGTTCTCTTCTTTATTTTTCTTCTTTCGTTCTCTTCTTTATTTTTCTTCTTTCTTTCCCTTCTTTCTTTCTCTTCTTTCGTTCTCTTCTTTATTTCTCTTCTTTCGTTCTCTTCTTTATTTTCTTTCTCTTCTTTCGTTCTCTTCTTTCTTTTTCTTTCTCTTCTTTCGTTCTCTTCTTTCTTTCTTTTCTTTCGTTCTCTTCTTTCGTTCTCTACTTTTTTTCTCTTCTTTCATTCTGTCTTTATTTTATTTCTCTTCTGTCTTTCTCTTCTTTCGTTCTCTTCTTCCCTTCTTTCTTTCCCTTCTTTTATCCTTTCATTACTGTTGTTTCTTCATCCTTCTTTTCTTCATTATTCATTCGTCTTTTCTTATCGTGATTGTTATTTTTACATTTCTATCTTATCTTTTCTCTTTCTTTCCTTCCTTTTTTTCCCTCTTTCTTTCACTACGTCTTTATTTCTTTACGTTCTTTTCTTTTTCCTTCTTTCGTTCTTTCTTTACTTCTTATTTTTATTCGTTTCACTTTCTTTCTTTCTTTCTTTTATCCTTTTCACTTTCTTTCTTTCTCTCTTCAAACTTTTGGTATCCTGATCTTTGTTATTTTTATCCTTTTTCTTTCTCGTCTTCTTTTTCTTCACCGTTTTTCCTCCGCCTTTTTTCTTTCGTTCAATTTTTCCTTCTTTCTCACGTCACGATCATCATTATTTTATTATTCCTTTCTTGCGTTCTTTCATTTTCTTTATCTCTCTTTCTTTTCTTTCTTTTTTTTTTTTTTGCACCACCTAAATCAGTCAAGTTTCTGAGTTTAGCATGCAGCAGTTAACGCTTGGTGTGAAGGGCCCATCAAGGCTCTCTGATTTCCAACGTGTTCTTTGCATGTTATTTATAATCCAAAAACACCAATTCCTCAGCGTCAGATGGACAATAATCATGCTATTACCGAAAGATAATTCCCAGCTTCACTCTTACCTGCGCACCCTAGAGGCCCAATTACCAACCACATAATCGTCTCAGGTTAACAGAATTTCGGAATTCTTTTACTTCTCTCTCTCTCTGTCTCCACCCTTTTCTCAACCTTCATTCTTAAGGCAGAGATTTGGTACATCAATGTAGATACACACTCGCTCGTTTATGTTTTATTTAGTAAGAATGTTACTTAAACGAAGACTAACATAAGGAATTCTCTTCTTCGAGAAAGAGATTTGAAAGTCTGAGACAGCGTTTCAAAACCAGTGCGCCCGAGCGTACTAATGTGCCCTGAAAGGTCGCCATGTGCGCCCCAAGTTAACAGAAGAGTAATTTATGAAATATTTTTTATATTTAAACAATTTAGTTAGTTTTTTTTTTAAGTCGAGACACTAAGTACCCGGTTTTATGTATTAAATGTTACTTCAACCAATTCTTTTATCTCCTAGACCCATTTTTATTTTAATTTTTATTCCTTTTCCTTCTTCACTTTCTTTCTCTTCTTTCTTTTTCTACTTTCTTTCGTTCTCTTCTTTCTCCATCTTCTTTGCCTTCTTTCGTTCTATTCTTTATTTTTCTTTCTTTCTCTTCTTTCGTTCTCTTCTTTTTTTTCTTCCTCTTCTTTCGTTCTCTTCTTTCTTTTTCTTTCTCTTCTTTCCTTCTCTTCTTTCGTTCTCTTCTTTCTTTTTCTTTCGTTCTCTTCTTTCTTCCTCTTCTTTCGTTTTCTTCTTTCTTTCTCTTCTTTCTTTCTCTTCTTTCTTTCTCTTCTTTCGTTCTCTTCTTTCTTTTTCTTTCCCTTCTTTTTCTACTGTCTTTTTCTTTCTCTTCTTTCTCTTCTTTCGTTCTCTTCTTTCTTTGCTTTCTTTCGTTCTCTTCTTTCTTTCTCTTCTTTCTTTCTTTTCTTTCGTTCACTTTTTTCGTTCCCTATTTTTGTCTCTTCTTTCGTTCTGTCTTTAGCCTACGCTGGCCTTCAGTTTAGAAGAGTTTTTCTCAACTAATACACCCTGAAATGTAGCCAGATGTGCCCAAAGTTAACGGAAAAGTAATTGACGAATTATTTTTATATTTAAAACAAACCTTATTTTTCCTTATTAAAATTTAAAGTGCCCCCAGAGTTTTAGCTATTCTAGAAATGCGTCCCGCAATAAAATAAAAAAAATAAAAAAATGAAATAAAAAACGGTTGAGAAACATTGGTATATAACATTGGAAAAAAACTTCATTCTTTTTCCGTAGTGTAGCAAAGTTTCTTATATTGTTCATTATTTATTAATTAATTTGATATTGAAAAATATTTATAGTTAAAAAGCAAAATATACCAGTCACATGGTTTCTATGTCGAAGTCAGATCTTCGCCATTTGTTATTTTAAACTGGATGAAAAATTTCTTCATCTTTAAGGAGTGTTTCAAGACGATTATTACATATAACTGTCTTGTTTGCCAAAGCACGTCAAGTACAGGTTTCACTCAAGCAGACTTAAATATACAATGTAATGTCATAAAAATAAAGGCCTATTTCAAGAGAATTCTTTATTATTTTCCTATATTCATATTTTATGACTAATGTTCCCCTTATTAAAATTTAAAGTGCTCCCCAGAGCTTTACCTGTTCTTCAAGGTCGCCATGAAGTAAAAAAAGAAAAGCTTGAGAAACACTGTCGTAGACTGATTGCAATAATAAAAAAACAGCTTTATAAACAGAACAGAATCAACCGATAAATCTATTCTAACAATTAAGCATTAGACTGACCCCTCTGAATAAACCTCTTCTATCTTGCACGATACAAGTAACTTTTTATAATCGTTAAAGCAACATATTCACACAGACTGCCTGCGTATCAATGGGTTCGCCTCTCGGACCTACTTTTTCTAATTTCTACACGCCACATGTAGAAAACAGTTTTTAATAATTTCTCAACTAGTGCGCTCTGAAAGGTTGCCAGGTGCGCTCAAATAATAATAATAATTTATTAATTTGATATTGAAAAAATATTTATATTTAAAAGCAAGAGACACTAGGAACATGGCTTCCATCTCTAAGTCAAATCTTCACCATTTGTTATTTTAAACTGATTGCTAAGGTTTTTAATCTTTAAGGAGTGTATCAAGACACTCATTAAATGTAAATGTCTCCTTTACCAAAGCACATCAAGCACAGGTTTCACTCAAGCAGACTTAAATATACAAATGTAATGTCTTAAAAATAAATATTTATTTCAAAAGACTTCTTTATTATTTTCAAATTTTCAAATTTCATGACTAATTTTTCCTTATTAAAATTTGAAGTCCGGCCTAGAGATTTAGCTATTCAAGGTCGCTCTGACGTAAAATGACAAACTTGAGAAACAATGTTGTAGACTGACTGCAATAAAAAAAAAAGCTTTATAAATAGGACAGAATCAATCGATAAATCTAACAATTAAACAATTAGACTAACCATTCTGAATAAACCTCTTCCATCTTGCACGATACAAGTACATTATTACGATCGTTAAGGCAACATATTTACACAGACAATCTGTGTGTATCAATGGGTTCGCCTCTAGAACCTACTTTTTCTAATTTCTACATGTCATATGCAGAAAACAAAGTTAACAGAAGAATAATTTATTAATTTTATATTGAAATAAATAAGCACATGGTTTCCATGTTTAAGTCAAATCTTTGCCATTTGTTATTTTAAACTAGACACTAAATTTCTTAATCTTTAAGGAGTGTATAAAGACGATTATTAAATGGTTAATTTGGTTTATTTTGCTTTATGGCATATCAACCTCAGTTGGTTATTTAATGCCGACAACATTTTTAGGATAGATTCGTATGAATAGAATATGTATTCTTTTGTTTAGATTGGTTTGGTTTATTTTGTTTTACGGCATATCAACCTCAATGAGTCATTTAATTACAACATTTTTAGGATAGATTCGTATTCCGTATTAATAAACGAATTCTATTACTCACTTGTCTTAGTAAAAATTAAAAAAATCAACTTTCTATGGGTGCGTCCAATTTCGCCTCGTGCTATATAAATAAATAAATAAATATATATATATATATATATATATATATATATATATATATATATATATATATATATATATAAATGCGTGTATATATATATATATATATATATATATAAATGCGTGTATATATATATATATATAATTATATATATATATATATATATATATATATATATATATATATATATATATATGCGTGTATGTATGTATGTATGTATGGAGAAATATAGTTTTAAGGTGTACTATATTTATGGGATAAAGTGTTCAGTGTAAATATAAAAGTCAACATAGAAGGCGACAGGCTGTTTCATTCTTTCATTGTGTCTAGTTTGAAAAAGCCTGTCGCCTTTGAGTGTTGACTTCAATGTTCACTTTATGTATATATATATATATATATATATATATATATATATATATATATATATATATATATATATATATATAATGTAAAACTATTTAAACTCGGTGGGTGAAAAAAGCTGGATAGCACAATATATATGACGTTAACCCAATTGAAAAAACTTTGGGCGATAATGGACAAGTCTTCCCGTAATAGGGAAATTTAACACAGAAGATGATCTTTTCCCCAGCCATTTTAAACCCGACCTTGTGGCACATCCCCTCTCAGCGGAGATGTAACATTAAAACTTCATATATACAGTACGAGGCAAAGAAATGGACGCACCCAGAGAAAGTTGATTTAACTTAACCCAATTGAAAAACCCTGGACGATAATGGACAAGCGTATGCAATGTAATTGGCCCTGATCTGTCATCTCGTCTGCAGTCGCTCTCTCACAGACGCGACGTTGCCTCGCTCTGTCTTTTTTACAAATACTTTCACGGTAATTGCTCCGAGGAGCTGCTTTCGCTGGTTCCTAGGCCTCATGAATTTAAACGTCCTCCGAGGCTGGCATCCCGTTCCCACCCCTTCACCGTTGAAACTGTTAGATGTAGACGTCTCTTCTACTCCAATAGCTTCTTGTCTCGCACATCTCGCCTGTGGAACTCCCTTCCTTATTCCTGTTTCCCTGACAAATACAATCTCCAACTATTTAAGTGTAACGTCAATCGACATCTCCAGTTGCCTTGATCTATCCACTTCCCTTCTCCACATCCTTTCACCTTTCATTCCGATCTGCTCTCGCTCCAAATCTTCTGTAACCCCCTTGCCTTGATCGATCCACTATCCTTCTCCACATCCTCTCCTTTACCACTCCTATCTGCTCTTCCTCCAAAGCTTCTGTAACCCCTTGCGTGCTAGTGGCTTCCAGCCTTGCTCGGGGTGATAAGCTTAAAAAAAAAAAAGAAAAAAATTGGAAATTTAACACAAAAGATAAGCTTTTTCACGAATTAAAGGAATCCTGGTAAAATCTGGCGAAGGACGTTGATTTACTAAAGAATTTAGTCTATAACAGGCCACGAAGAATGAAGGCCATTATTAAATCAAAAGGTTACCCAACAAAATACTAATCATTTTTTTACTTGTATAATGTACATATATAGACCTGTATTCATATTCTCTATTAATAAACAAATTCTATTACTCACTTGTCTTGGTAAAAATACAAAAATCTACTTTCTATGGGTGCGTCCATTTTTGCCGCTTCCTGTATATATTTGACAAAATGGTGAACTGCTACCTTAAATTCAATGCAGAAGAGCTGTATAAATCTTATTTTCAACCTGTTCTGAAAAACTTGAATAAGGATTTGCTTTAAATTAAATATAGAAAAGCTGGAAGAATGGATAAAACAAATTTCGACAAAACAAGAAACTTGATAAGAAAACGGCACATATTAAAATAACGGCCAGCGTTTTTCCACCGATGCGCCCGGGTGTACAAATGCGCCCCAGAAGGTCGCCAGGTGTTCCTCAAGTTAACAGAAAAGCAATTTATGAATTATTTTTAGATTTAAAAATCCTTATTTATATAAAAAAAAAAAAGCTAACATATGGCTTCTATGTTTAAGTCAAGTCTTTGTCATTTGATATTTTAAACTGGATATTAAATTACTTAATCAGGAGAGGATAAACCTTTCCTCTTTGCTTTCCACAAAGCATAACATATAAGGCCTATCATTCAAAAAGTTGCCAAGACATATTCAGCACATTTAAGGATTTGTATCAGCTCAACCCCCCGACGAGGTCAGTTTGTGACACAAGGTCGGTTTAATGTGGGAATCCCGAGCGCGCTCACCCGGGCTAGGAGCAAAAATTCCCGAGCCCCCGCAACCGTCGGTTGCGCCGGTCTCAGCGCGAGCACCGATCCCCCCCTCTCTCTCTCTCTCTTTGGTGCAATGAGAGGGCGCGCCCTCGGGCAGCTGTTCCCCAGGGTCGTCAGCTCTCAGTATAATTTTCCTTAGTTGCAACTCTGTCCTTCGACGGAGCCGTCCCTAAGGGCACTCTGCCCAAAGACTGAGACGCAACTGAGAGATAATAAATAGGGTGTTACAAACTACTCGAGAGTAATTTATACATTATAAGCACATTTAAATATACATATATATATATATATATATATATATATATATATATATAAGTATAAAAATTGTCCGACGTGTCTATTATTGTCTGAAGCAAGTTCGGCCAATTCTTGAGCCAAATATATCTCACTCTTGTATATTGAAACACTTTATTTAGTTTTTCTCTCTTTTACTCTCTCTCTCTCTATATACATACATATATATATATATATATATATATATATATATATATATATATATATATATATATATATGTGTGTGTGTGTGTGTGATGTCTTAAAAATAAATGTTTACTTCGGGAGACTTCTATGTTATTTTCCTATTTTCAAATTTTTATGACTAATTTTTTCCTTATTAAAATTTAGTGCCCCCTGAATTTCAGTTAACAAAACTGCTGTCTATTAACCACCACAGGGATCCATCCCTGTATCCCATTAGAATCTCTGAAGCTCAACTTCTCGAGAGCTCCTCTCTGCGGCTGGTTGGTCTCACGCTGTCCGCTGATCTGAAATGGAACAAATACATCGAGTCAGTTGCATCATCCACCGCAAGGATAATTGGCTCCATGTGCCGAGCCAGGAAATTTTTCTCCCCGGAATCGATCCTCCAAATCTATAAATCAACCATCCGCCCTTGCATGGAGTATTGCTGCCATATATGGTCTGGAGCCCCTGCTGTTTGCCTCAGGGTTCTTGATAAGATCCAGAAACGGATATGCAATGTAATTGGCCCTGATCTGTCATCTCGTCTACAGTCGCTCTCTCACAGACGCGCCGTTGCCTCGCTCTGTCTTTTTTACAAATACTTTCACGGTAATTGCTCCGATGAGCTGCTTTCGCTGGTTCCTAGGCCTCATGAATTTAAACGTCCTACGAGGCTGGCATCCCATTCCCACCCTTTCACCGTTGAAACTGTTAGATGTAGACGTCTCTTCTACTCCAATAGCTTCATGTCTCGCACATCTCGCCTGTGGAACTCCCTTCCTTATTCCTGTTTCCCTGACAAATATAATCTCCAAATATTTAAGTGTAACGTCAATCGACATCTCCAGTTGCCTTGATCTTTCCACTTCCCTTCTCCACATCATTTCCCCATTCATTCCTACCTTCTCTCGCTCCAAATCTTCTGTAACCCTCTTGCCTTGATCGATCCACTATCCTTCTCCACATCCTCCCCTTTACCACTCCTATCTGCTTTTCCTCGAAACCTGTAACCCCTTGCGTTGCCTTGCTTGGGGTGAAAAGCTTAAAAAAAAAAGATCGCCCTGAAGTTAAACGAAAACCTTGAGAAACACTGTTGTAGACTGCTTGCAATATATATATAAAAAAACAAATTTTATGAATAGGATAGAGTCAACCGATAAATCTATTCTAACAATTAACAATTAGACTAACCATTCTGAAGAAATCTCTTCTATCTTGCACGATACAAGTACATTTTTACGATCATTATAGCAACATATTCACACAGACTGCCCACGTATCAGTGGGTTCGCCTCTCGGGCCTACTTTTTCTAATATCTCCATGGCACATGCAGAAAACAAAGTCTTTAATAATTACTCAACTAGTGCGCCCTGAAAAGATTAGTCCGTCATATTTATTTTTTGATCAGTCATATTTATCTTTTAATCCGACATATTTATTTTTTAATCCGACATATTTATTTTTTTAATCCGACATATTTATCTTTTAATCCGACACATTTGTTTTTAGTCCGTCATATTTATTTTTTGATCAGTCATATTTATCTTTTAATCCGACATATTTATTTTTTAATCCGACATGTTTATTTTTAATCCGTCATATTTATCTATTAATCCGACATATTTTTTTTAATTCGTCTTATTTATGTTTTAATCCGTCATATTTATCTTTTAATCCGACATATTTATTTTTTAATCCGTCAAAATTTATCTTTTAATCTGACACATTTATTTTTTAATCCATCATATTTATCTTTTAATCCGACATATTTGTTCTTTAATTCGTCATATTTATCTTTTAATCTGACATATTTATACAAATAGATTTCGGAAAACCATAAATTATATTAACGCCGGATTAACAAGTCTAAAGCAAGTCAAACATGATGAAGCAATGAAAAATCCAATAACACATAAGTAAAGATACCAGAAAATCCTTTTTTTTTTTTCTCTATACCTCATTTTCGGAAGAAGCCTTTATAAAATAAAAAGAGATAGATACATAGATAGATAGACGGATAAGGAACAGATATAGATAGATAGATAGATAGATAGATAGATAGATAGATAGATAGATAGATAGATAGATAGATAGATAGATAGATATGCAAGGGTGTCACATCACTGTTGCTAACCAATTGCTTTTCACTCTGGCAGGTTTGTCTCGTTTTTATCTAACCGTCTATCTTTGGTTGCTCTTGTGTGAATATCGCGAAATCTCGTCTGTCAACGGGTGTTATATTGTTATATCAACACCAATATGATGGAAACATTGACTTTCACCTCTTTTTATTCAACTAAAGGAAGACAAGACGATTTCGAGGTGTGAATAAAATTTACACTTATGTCTGCAAGGAGAGGAGTGTTGTTCAAGAGCGAAGAAAAAAACAAGAAGAAAAAGAAACTGAATAAATAAAGAAAGAAAGAAAGAAAGAAATAAAGAATGAATGAATGAAATAAAGAAAATGAAAAATATCTGAATAATCATAGAAAGAAAGAAAAAAGAAAGAATGAAAGAAAGAATGAAAGAAAGAAAATGAAAGAAAGAAGGAACATGAAAGAATCTGAATAATCAAAGAATAAAGAATGAAAGTAAGAAAGAAAGAATGAAAGATAGAAAGAAAGAAAAATGAAAGAAAATTATCTGAATAATCAAAAAAAGGAAAGATTCACAAAAAGAAATAAAGAATGAAAGAAAAAAGAAAGAAAGAATCTGAATAAAAATGAAAGAAAAATGTAAGAAAGAATCTGAATAATCATAAAAAGAAGGAAAGAAAGAAAGAAAAGAAAATGAAAGAAAGAATCTGAATAATCATAAAAAGAAAGAAAGAAAGAAAGAAAAGAAAATGAAAGAAAGAATCTGAATAATCATAAAAAGAAAGAAAGAAAGAAAAGAAAATGAAAGAAAGAATCTGAATAATCATAAAAAGAAAGAAAGAAAAGAAAAGAAAATGAAAGAAAGAATCTGAATAATCAAAGGAAGAAAAATGCCAGAAAAACATGCAAATAAATAGAGAGATAAAGAAGGAACGAAACAATGTATAAAATTTGAGTGGCCAAGTGAATAAAAAAGAAAGAAAGATGAATGACATTTACATAGAGAAAAGAATAAGAAAGAAAGAAAGAAATCGAAAAATTCAAAGAAAATGAAGTTAGTAATTGAGTAATCTCCTTTCCTGTACTCTGACCGTAAAACACCCGTGGCAATTCCTTTTATTGCATTCGTTAAATATTTAAGCATAAGTTTAATAAAACATTGCAATTACAATCATACTTATGTATGCAGGTCATTATTTAAAGGAGTAAGAGGGTACAAATGAAAAGATTTAGAATTGACGAAGTTTTCTATTTCATTGAAGTAATTTACTAATAACTTCAAATCGAGTAACCCAGTTCACTCTGACGATCTCTGACTAAAGTGGTCCCAAATAGCTACATATTCTTCTTCTTCTTCTTCTTCTTCTTCTTATTATTATTATTATTATTATTATTATTATTATATTTCCTTTGACTTCTGGCGCGTACTCATTTCTTTCCGGGTCACGCCCAGAGACCTAAGGTTAGAAATGGCATTATGACATTTTCCACTGACCAATTAAAAAAAATAAAAAACACATATTTTACATAGATAAAGCCCTTCGTAAGGTGTGGGCTGTACTCGTGAGAACAATTTTTGTATTTCTTTAAGGCATGGAGCTACCAGGAAATAGTCTATCGTAACTTTTTCCAATCAATCCGTGTGCTCCAACTACAACAGGAATTGTTGATATTCCCATGTGCCACATCTCTGAGATTTCGATTTCAAGGTCCGTGGATTTTGATAGCTTTTTGAAAATCTTCAAAGTTACACTTCAGTCTGTAGTGACTGCCATATCAATAAGGAGGAACTATTTTTTTGTTTGCGGTCTCTAAAACAATGTCTGGGCGGTTAGCTTTGATTGTACTGTCTTTGTGTATTTTGTAGCTTCATAGAATTGTAACAAGTCCTATCATTATTATTATTATTATTATTATTATTATTATTATTATTAATAATAATAATAATAATAATAATAATAATAATAATAATAATAAAGGAAGACTGAAGCAAATAGGCCGGACATAACTGTCAAAAACCGAAAGCAAAGAATATGGCTACTAATTGATATGGCTTGCCCAGCGGAATGTAACATGGCAACCATTATTTATGAGGTATTGACAAGGCGTAACGGTTGTGCGAGCTGATGAATTGACGGACAAGCACAATTATAATAGGATATTGCTAACTAATTGATATGACTTGCCCAGCGGACTGTAATATAGCAACCAATGAATTTGAAAATCTACCGAAAGTAGACCTGGAAATATATATAGAAAAAATATGGAAATTGAAAAGAAGAATAGTATCAGTTATAGTAAGTGCGCTTCGAATGGAAAAAAAAGGAACAAACAACATATTGAAAAAAATCCCTGGAATACTTAGCTTAAGAGAAATACAAAAAAATATGGAAATTGAAAAAAATAACAGTGTCAGTTATAGTAGGTGCGCTTGGAATGATTAAAAAGGAACACAACAACATATTGAATAATCTCTGGAATTCTTAGCTTAAGAGAAATAAAAAAAAATATGGAAATTGGAAAGAAGAATAGTATCACTTATGGTAGGTGCGCTTGGAATTTATAAAAAAGGAACACAACAATATATTGAATAATCTCTGGAATTCTTAGCTTAAGAGAAATAAAAAAAAATATGGAAATTGGAAAGAAGAATAGTATCACTTATGGTAGGTGCGCTTGGAATGATAAAAAGGAACACAACATATTGAAAAAATCACTGGAATTCTTAGCTTAAGAGAATTACAAATAAAAAAGGGAAATTGGAAAGAAGAATAGTATCAGTTATAGTAGGTGCGCTTGGAATGATAAAAAAACGGAACTCAACAACATTGAAAAAATCCCTGGAATTCTTAGCTTAAGAGAAATACAAAACATACGGAAATTGTAAAAAAGAACAGTACCAACTTATAGTCCATTAAACGTATAAGAGCATTATTACATACTCTTTATTTTCTTTCATCATCTTCTTCTTCTCTTCTTCTTCTCATTATTATTATTATTATTATTATTATTATTATTATTATTATTATTATTATTATTATCGTTGTTGTTGTTGTTGTTTTATTTCCTTTGCTTTCTGGTGTATACTCATTTCTTTCCGGCTCCCAACCAGAGACCTAAGGACCGAAATGGCATCATAACATTTTCCACTGAGCAGCTTTGAAAAAAATAAAATAAACGCACAAAAAATAATATCACACCTATTTTATATAGATAAAGCTCTTCGTGAGATGTGGACTGTAATTGTGAGTACAATGTTTTGTATTTCTTTAAGGCAAGGGCTACCAGGGATTCCTTCAGTGAATCTGTTGGAATCTTTTTCCAATCAATCCGTGAGCTGCAGCTACTTATGCAATCATTGATGTCCTCATGTGCCACAGTTTTGAGATTTCGATTTCACGGTCCTTGTATTTTGATAGTTTTTTTTTTTTTTTTTTTTTGAAGATCTTCAAAGATACATTGCAGTCTGCAGGGACTGCCATGTCAATTATTATTATTATTATTATTATTATCATTATTATCATCATTATTATTATTATTTTATCTAGCGATCCTTGATAAAATCCAAAGAAGAATCAGCAATATTATTGGTCCTGATCTGGCATCTCGGCTTCAGTCACTTTCCCACCGGCTTTCCTGTGTCTTTTCTATAAATACTTTCATGGTAATAGTTCGGGTGAATCCTTCGCTAGGGTGACTAGACTTTATGAATTTAAGCTCTGTACGAGACTACCGACTCATCATTTTGCATTTCAGTTGGCTAGATGTAACCGTATAACCTTGTGAAAGACGCCTTGTTCCCCAACCAACTTTAATCTCCAAAAATTTCAATTCAATGTCAATCCTGGTTGCTCTTCTTTTCTTCTTCTTAGTAATGTTTCTGTTTTCTAATTCTTTCACACCCAGTAAACCCCTTGTGTCTTAGTGGCTTTATTGCCTTGTTTGAGGTGAAACTGCCTAAATCACAAAAAAAAAAAAACGCAAAAAAAAACAACTAACTATTAATTAAAAAAATAACCTTCTGGAAGAACTTAAACCGTCCATTACTTCCGTTTTGGGATCGCTGGGAAGTCCCCGTTCGTATTGATAAACGTTCGGGTCGTGACATTTCAGTCTAATGCCTGATTCACTAATGGCGTCCAGGTGTCAAAATCATCTTTTATTTACGTTCGCGACTTTTAGCAACGATGATTGCTACTTCCGGTGTGCTGTTTAATTTTTAATTGTGATGCGCAAAGATGGCGACCACAGATCATAAGGGACCCAATGATCAGGATTTCAGCCCTTCACGCCTTACAGGCGCTGCTCCATCTTGGTTCCTCTTTTTTCCTTTTTTTTCTTTTCGCCTTTTGATCCCTTGCACTTGATTTCCGCCCCGCTTCAAGCATATTTCGAAATCTAAGAATAATATATATATATATATATATATATATATATATATATATATATATATATATGTGTGTGTGTGTGTGTGTGTGTGTGTGTGTATGTGTGTGTGTATAATTTGGCAGCAACCTTTCTTTTAAACATGTTGTGTTGAATGTTAAAGACAACATAGTCTTGCATATTTTCTTTTGAATTTTCTCTTATTCTCTAATGAGACTTTTTATTTGAAAATGGTTCCGAAATATGTATTGTCCATACGATGACCTCGCGCTTTCGAACATCATTGTTTATCTTCAGGGTCAATAGTTTTAGTCAAATTTTTTTTAAACAAACATTTGCCAAATTATCTTGTAGCGTAATCATGTTGCTATTTTTTTACAAAATAAATAAACGTTAAAATCCTTTTAAATTCAAAAGACGCGATGATGTTATCACGTGCAGGGCGAAGATTTTTATCATGTGACAGCGGGAAAAAGATTTCCACTACACAAGCCAAAAGATCGAAGAATACGTTATAAATTGAAATATATTATAAACATTGTAATATGTTACCAGAAATATTGTAATCTATACGATTAATAAGAGGTCTTTTGTATATATATATATATATATATATATATATATATATATATATATATGTGTGTGTGTGTGTGTGTGTAACCCGGATATAAGAGAAACCGGATACGAAGTCTCTTATATCCGGGTTTCTCTTATATCCGGGTTTGGTCTATTATATATACATTAACAAAGGCTCTAATTTGGGACCAGAGAAAATCTCTCTTATATCTGGGTTTCTCTTATATCCGGGTCACTTATATCAGGGTTACACTATATATATATATATATATATATATGAAGAAATATAGTTTTAAGGTGGGCTATATTTATGGGATAAAGTGTTCAATATCAGAGATAGAGCGTATGTAAATAAATATATAAGTATTTATATATATATATATATATATATATATATATATATATATATATATATATATATATATATATATAATATTTGTGTATTTAGGCAGCAATCCTTATTTCATGCGCATCTCATTGAATACGACGGACAAGGTGCTTTGATTTATTTTTTTATACATTTTCTCATGCAATCTAATAATTTTTTCTTCTCAGATGATAAATTATAGAAAAACTCTCCGAATGTTCTTTTTATCCAAGCGCTTTCGGCTATACATTTAGCCATTATTCAAGGATGAAATATTTTAACTGTTAAATAAAACATAGTTTTTTGCATCTATGTATTTATATAATGATTTCATTTTTCAAAACACGGTCAAGATATTATTTTCATGTTTGATATTATTGAGTCTTGTTTTTATTAATAAGGCTTCCTTTATTTTTAGCCTTTTTTTGCATACATATATACATACATATATATATATATATATATATATATATATATATATATATATATATATATATATATATATATATATATATATATATATATATGAAAACATAATATTTGTGTTGTCAACAAGTATGTTATGAATATTGTCCGGTAGGTTTCCATAAATATTTAAAGAAGATCTTATTGAGCTATGGTCAGAAATGTTGTAGAGTGGGTCTTCGTGTCAAATAATTCTTTGCGAATTTTGATTCTTCTGAAATACAATTCCTTAAAGGGCATTTAAATTCGTAAATACTATTTGCCGTATTTAATTTTGTTCTAAGAGGTGAATTATTATTGTTAACTATAAGGTTAGAGGTTTTAAATTTTTTGTAGTAAATAATTTTCTTACTATATATATATATATATATATATATATATATATATATATATATATATAATTTAGTAATTCATTGAGTCTGAAAGAAACCTCAACAGAATGCAGAAAGAACTGGACTGCCATTTCGTCCTATATTTGGGACTCATCCACTACCGAGAACTGAAACCCTGACAGTGAGGTTGTGAAGCAAACACCATACCAACTGCTCTAACGGGCGTCGTTTACGAAGAGATAGCAAATCAGACTCAATATAGCGCCGCTCGCTCACATATTTTATATATTTCTTCAGTTGAGTTCGACCACAGAATACAACTAGGGAAGAGAATGCTTAACCATAAATGACTATCTGTTTTCAGCAAAGGCTACTGCTGCTGCTGCTACTCCTCTTGATGTCGGAGTATTTTTGTCTTTTGTCCGACGGCCGAGTACAAACTTGTAGGGAAATATTCTTCCTCACAACACTATAATATATGAATATTATTTGGAATGCAACTTTTGGATCAGACAAATCCATGTGTACTAATATCGAAAAGAAAGAAAATTTTCTATAATATAGGCATATTATTTGGAACGCGCCTCTTGACTCTGGCAATCTTGGAAAATGGGAAATGACATTCTGACTTATGGTGAAAAGGTGGCAGAAACAAGGACAAGGGCAAAAGCTATTTTTTTAAATGCTTGGGAAAGACATTCTCAGCATCCTCCGATAGAACCACATTTCAGATGCCTGCAGTCTTCTCTTCATCTGAGAAGAGACTGCTAATCACTCCCTGCCATTTGTTCATCCTCAACACAAAACACAAAAGCTTTTTTAAATATCGGGAAAAAAGGCTTTCAAAAAGTTAATAATTAGTTATGAATTAATACAAATTATTGTTCGTTAATTCAAGTTTAAAATATATCAACATTTTCGATTGCTATTACATTCGTAAAGCAACTGTATAAAAAGAATCCATGTGAATGTATGTTGTAACTGAGTTATCAAAAACACCTTTTGGTTTCAGGGAAACTTATGTAGAATAGAAACTAGGGTAAAAGAGAATGCTTAGCCTTGAATGACTGCTGCTGTTACTGCTCCTCCTGATACTCCTCTTGATGTCGGATTATTTTCTCTTTCACCCGACGGCCGAGTCCAAACTTGTATGGAAATTGTCTCCCTCACAACAGTATAACATATGAATATTATTTGGAATGCAACTTTTGGATTAGACAATCTTTAAAAGAGTGTGATTGAAATTCTGACATGGTGAAAAGTGTGCATTGGGCAAAAGAAAAGGGTTGAGAACCAGTGTTCTATGTGCTATTAGAGATTATAGCTCTCCACAACATCCTATCCCTTGTAGATCTGAGTAAATTATGCTTTTTTCCCCATCCCTCTTAACGCCAACATCTGCTGTCTATTCAAACAAGATTGTTAGATAAATGGCTCGATGCTTTCCTCTGTCACTCATTCCTTCAATATTTGTTGTAGGTGTTAAATTACCCAAGCCTAATAATTCTCAGCTGTCTTTTATTGATTCTGTGTATGTGTCCTTTTTGTTTAGATATTCCTTAAGACTTCCAAATTAGCTTACGCGCTCCGTCCACTGCATTCTCAGCATCCTTCTGTAGAACCAGATTTTTGGGGCCTCCAGTCTTCTCTTCATCTGTGAGGAGACTGTCAATCGCTCCCTGCTATATAGGAGGTTTGATATTACATAGGAGTTCTGTTTTCCTTATTTCTAACAAAATGTTCCTGTTACTTAGCACTTTGGCTATCTTTTGGAAAGGCGACTTTTGCTATTCCATTGCGCGTTCGGATTTCGGTGCCATGTTTTCCATCCTCTGAGTTGCTTCTTTCAATATAAAATTCGTCGACATTATTATTTTTGAACAGCAATTAACTTAACAACTCTGATTTCTATTTTTAACGAAATCATTTTGCCATGC
>OZ038518.1:9535606-9573106 GCA_964036315.1 Acanthosepion esculentum
GCACATAAATTATAATAGCCTAAAAAAGAATTCAAAAGCAAATGCAATGTGCCAAATGCAAAAAACGATGTCAAGATAAGCCTCTTCCTTGTAATACTCTGCCCATGACAGAGCAGCTGGTGTAGACAAAGCACGTACCCATCAGTTTTTACGTACTGCAGGGTTTAAAAACTGAAACTGGGAGTGTTAATCTTGCTGCAGAAGACCAAGGCTTGCCAACTAGAAATTACCAAGCATATATATTGCCCAAATGAAGATAAATACCGAGAAACAATTGACGATCTTGTATCAAGTTGCCCACGGTTAGCCCCATCTGAATATAAAACTTGGCATGATAGAGTTGGCTAACATCACCACTGGAAAATATGCACTTTTACAGGGAGGAAACTGCAACTAACTGCATGAACATTAAACTGACCCGATCATAGAGATAGGCCAATTTTATGGGACTTTACTAAAAACACACAGACTGAATAAAAGCTAATCGATCAGACATTGTGTTCAAGGAGCACAAAAACAGAACATGTTTTCTTATTGATATGGCAGTCCCTGCAGTTGTAATGTATCTTTAAAGTTCTTAAAAAAAACTGTCAAAATCAAAAACATTGACGTGGACATCTCAAAAATGCGGTACATCAAGACATCAACAAATCTAGTTGTAGTTGTAGTTGGAGCCCTCATTTAATTTGAAAAGGTTCCGATAGACTCATTGAAGGGATTGTAGTTTATCGTCATACCCAGGACGCGGATCTAGTTTATCGTCATACTCAGGACGCGGATGTAGTTTATCGTCATACCCAGGACGCGGATGTAGTTTATCGTCATACCCAGGACGCGGATCTAGTTTATCCTAATATCCAGGACGCGGATGTAGTTTAACCTCATATCCAGGACGCGGATGTAGTTTAACCTCATACCCAGGACGCGGATGTCGTTTATCGTCATATCCAGGATGCGAATCTAGTATATCGTCATACCCAGGACGCGGATGTAGTTTATTGTCATACCCAGGACGCGGATGTAGTTTATCATCATATCCAGGAAGCGGATGTAGTTTATCGTCATACCCAGGACGCGGATGTAGTTTATCGTCATACCCAGGAAGCGGATGTAGTTTATCATCATATCCAGGAAGCGGATGTAGTTTATCGTCATATCCAGGACGCGGTTGTAGTTTATCGTCTTACCCAGGACGCGGATGTAGTTTATCGTCTTACCCAGGACGCGGATGTAGTTTATCGTCATACCCGGGACGCGGATGTAGTTTATCGTCATACCCGGGACGCGGATGTAGTTTATCGTCTTACCTAGGACGCGGATGTAGTTTATCGTCATACCCAGGACGCGGTTGTAGTTTATCGTCATACCCAGGACGCGGATGTAGTTTATTGTCATACCCAGGACGCGGATGTAGTTTATTGTCATACCCAGGACGAATATATATCTCTGTGTGTGAGTATGTGTGTGTGTGTGTGTTGAAAAATATATTTCACCTTCTCCTCCCCACAGCGTAACGGTTTGATCTGAATTCATCATCGGGGCTGAATATCTATTCCTCTAATTCTCGTCGCTTTCGGCTTTCATAAACCAGTTTCAAAGAAAGATTACATTTGCTTTGTTAGAATTGCATGTACGATTTCTTTTTTTTAAATGTATTCATACATTCTCTTACGCGTTAGTTTTCAGGAACAATAAAGATAGAAGCAGATGCTAAGGATTTCAAACGAAATCGGGAATCAATTCTTTCTATATCAAGCGATGGCAGATCTGGTTGAATTTGTTTAACGGCATATCAACATCTCTATGGGTTATTTAATGCTGAAATCTAAATATTTTGAACACAATTTTATGGCTTCAACTAAATATATTTTGAACGCATTGTATGCCTTCAACTACAGGTAAAATGTATTGTCGGCCATTTCCTATAAAGGGTATTGTTAATTCTACTATTAAATATACTGTTGGCTAGTGTAATATAAATAGGTATTGTTGGTTGGTTGATTTTGTTTAGCGGAATATCAACACCTCTATGGGTTATTTATTGCCAAAATCTAAATATTTTGAACACAATTTTATGGCTTCAACTAAATATATTTTGAACGCAATTACATGCCTTCAAATACAAATAAAATGTATTTGGTGATAATTTACTATAAGCGTTGTTAGTAATTTGTAATATAAATAAGTATTGTTGTCAGATTTATAATAAATATCTATTTTTATACTTTCATGCTTTTTTTGTAGGGGGTTCTCTATTTGAGACTGAGACTTGTGATACGACACTTGATCAGGGTGGAACTAGGAACAGCAGCAATTAAGAGGTGGTCCCATGATCCCCAAAAGTTTGAATCTCTCGATCAGTGGTCTTGATTCCAGATCTAGCTTATCATAGTCATACGAAGGACTACCCGATAAGAGAACCTCATTTCACTTAGATATATACTCATAATTCAAAAGTATTGTCAATTCTTCCGAAAATAAAAGATTCTGTTTCGTGTGTTATTAAAATTCTAAAAAAATAGCGTTTTAAGACACTAAGAATTTAATGGTGCTTAGTAGAATTTAGTAGAATTTAATGGTGTTTAACAGAATTTAGCAGAATTTAATGGAGTTTAGTAGAATTTAATGGCGTTTAGTAGAATTCAATAGAATGTTATTGAATTCAATAGAATGTTATTGAGTTTAGTAGAATTTAATGGGGTTTAGTAGAATTTAATGGTGTCTAGTAGAATTTAATAGAATTTAATGGTATTTAGCAGAATTTAATGGTGTTTAGGATAATTTAATGGTGTTTAGTAGAATCTAATGGCGTTTAAAGAAGAAGAAGAAGAAGAAGCTCTCCTAGCTACTGACATCTTTCGCATAGTAAAAACGTTAAAATTTCCCGGCCACTCGAACGCGCGACCGTAGCTTGGTGGTAGAATCTCTTACTGATGCTAAATCGCTCGGGTTTCGGTCCCGGCTTGAAGCAATCGGGTTTCTAGCCACACTGATGATCTGCGTTGGGTTGTTATTTTATGACGGCACCCGACCTCAAATTGCTTCCAAACAAGAATAAATACGAGGTACTAAAAAGGAAAATGAAAAGATGGTGCCAAAACACATTTACCATTTTTATTAAATGCAACAATATAACATGACATAAACATGGTGCTTACAATAGGTGAGGTTGGCATTGTACAGGATTATTGCCTTTACCGAGGTGAGGGTCGTCAACTACCGTCAAGGAATATCTTTGTTCCCCGTTGGTGCGGGTCTGGACACTGGTTGCCGCACGTCTTTGCCCCAACCACCTCTCGGGACCGGACTAAATATCACACTGCGCCCAAGGGAAGCTAATTCATTTCGGTTGTACCTAACTGCACAAAGGGCACTAACCCACCTCAGTTATCTGCTCACTGCGCGAGAGGTTCTGTCTAAAACCGTAATACTATCAATGCCACTTTCTGAACTTTTCAAGAATCCTGCCTATCTATCTCAGCTTGTTCATGTCTGTCGCAGATTTATCCATATATTACCAATTCTCGAGACCTCAGAATCTCTTTCATGCCATCTTTGATCGCTCTCTATTTCTATTTCCGTCGCTCTCTTCAATAAATTCTCTCTCTCTCTCTTTTAATTCTTCCTCTTTGTTTATTTATTCTCATTTTGATTTTTTTTCTCCTTTGATGATTCCATATGCTGTTTTATTTATCATTCGCTGCAGCTAAATTCTGTGAAGCAGCGAATTCTAAATGAAGCATCTGTTAATATCTCGCTCTCCTCATCGGGTTGTTTTTATTTTGTTTCTCCATTTGAGGCCGACGTTATTTGACCGAGAATTAAAATGTCTTAAGTGTGCTCAAAATGACGAAGGTTGGTCCACAGAGGTACGCTCTGAAAAATACAACAGGATTAAAAATGGATAGAGAAGGAAAAAAAGGCAAGGAAAGAAGGAAGGGAAAGATCAAGGAAGGAAGGAAGGAAGGAAGGAAGGAAGGAAGGAAGGAAGGAAGGAAGGAAGGAAGGAAGGAAGGTATAAATAAAAGAGTCACATGACAAGGATAGAAGAGAAGGACGAGACATATAAAAGGGTCGGTTGTCGAAGGAAGGAAGAAGGGAAGAAAGAGATATATAAAGGGGTCAGATGACTCTCCTTCAGTAAACGTTCCTTCCAACTTCCTATCCTTCATTAATCATTACTTCCATCTTTCTCTCCTTCATTAATCATTCTTCCATCTTGCTCTCCTTCATTAATCTTTCCTTCCATCTTGCTCTCTTTCATTAATCTTTCCTTCCATCTTGCTCTCCTTCATTAATCTTTCCTTCCATCTTGCTCTCCTTCATTAATCTTTCCTTCCATCTTGCTCCCCTTCATTAATTATTCCTTCCATCTTGCTCTCCTTCATTAATCTTTCCTTCCATCTTGCTCTCCTTCATTAATCTTTCCTTCCATCTTGCTCTCCTTCATTAATCTTTCCTTCCATCTTGCTCTCCTTCATTAATCTTTCCTTCCATCTTGCTCTCCTTCATTAATCTTTCCTTCCATCTTGCTCTCCTTCATTAATCTTTCCTTCCATCTTGCTCTCCTTCATTAATCTTTCCTTCCATCTTGCTCCCCTTCATTAATTATTCCTTCCATCTTGCTCTCCTTCATTAATCTTTCCTTCCATCTTGCTCTCTTTCATTAATCTTTCCTTCCATCTTGCTCTCCTTCATTAATCTTTCCTTCCATCTTGCTCTCCTTCATTAATCATTCTTCTAAATTCCTCTCCTCCATTATCATTCCTTCCATCTTGCTCTCGTTCATTAAACATTCCTTCCAACTTCCTCTCCTTCATTAATCTTTCCTTCAATCTTGCTCTCCTTCATTAATCATTTCTTCCATCTTGCTCTCCTTCATTAATCATTACTTCCATCTTGCTCTCCTTCATTAATCTTTCCTTCCATCTTGCTCTCCTTCATTAATCTTTCCTTCCATCTTGCTCTCCTTCATTAATCTTTCCTTCCGTCTTGTTCTCCTTCATTAATCATTCTTCTAAATTCCTCTCCTCCATTATCATTCCTTCCATCTTTCTCTCCATCATTAAACATTCATTCCATCTTGCTCTTCTTCGTTAATCATTCCTTTCATCTTGCTCACATTTCGGCTTTCCTTCGGTCCTCTCTTTCTTTTAATCTTTTAATCCCACTCCTTCTTAACTTCTGTCATATCCTTTATAATGTTTTTCCTTCAGTGCTCCCTTCTTCTTCTTCTTGGTATCCATTCATTTTTCCTTCTTTTTATTTCATTCTCCTTCCTTCTGGTCTCCTTTGGCTAATCTTAGTTTTCCTTCTGCCCTTCCTACCTTCATTGTTTCCTTTCGTTCTTCATTTCGCTCCTTCCTTTCGCCTTACGTTTTTGCTTCTCTTTATTTCACTCCTCCTACTCCGCTTTCTAGTATCTTTTTTATTAAACTTTTCAGGTTCTCAGATGTGCGCAATATGATCTTACTTATCTACGTTGTCATATAGAGCTATTTTCAGGCAATATTAAAAACATATCTCAATAAATATTCCGGAAGAAATCAAAATAAATAAATAAATAATCAAACGAGTCTATACCCATAGTTTACCTTTCCTCGGCTCGTTCTGGAATATTTAAGCGCCAAATCGAAAAGCCTTTCTTAAAACGGTGGAAAAAAAAAATTCAACAAATAATAATACATTGTGCTACCATCTTAGAATTATAGAGCTGTCAGATTGCCGCCATCTTGTCTCTGAATCGATAGCGAGGCCATGATCACTAAAAAGGGTTTATTTTTTTTTGTTTTTTACATTGAACGTTTGTACACAGAGACACACTGGCGCTTATAATGAGGATAAGAAGGAAACACTGTAGTATCTGAGAAGTGCAAAAGTACTCGATAATGAGAGAATACTTTTCATTTTGAAGCCTCTTTTAATAAGAATAACCAGATTCTTCCCGCGTAATCTTCGCTGATATCCAGACAAATCATCACCTCTGCAAATTAGCGCTCGCTCACCTTAAAGCCCAAAATAGAGTCGGAATAAAAAGACCTTTTGGTGTTGTTTAAGAAATGCCACCTGTTCCGACTTTCAAGTCAATAATTCATCTCACCCGATAAAATTAACAAGAACTGAAAAATGAAATCTATTCTTGACACGATCGCAGCCCAAGCAGGAGAGATATTCCGAAAAAAATACCCAAATATTCTGAGGACAACAAAAAGAAAAGAAAATTAAATCCTACTCTAGAAGAAAAGAAAGGGTACTCGATAGGAAGGATTGACATTCTCCTATGAATTTCAACTGGTTTGCACCCTTCAGTAACCAAAAACTTGATAACTGACCGCTGTTCAATCCTGGAGCATGCTTCTTGGTCGGCCATCTTTGTTAATCGCCAAAACTCTCAAAGTTTTTTTTTAATCTGCAAAAGAAATTAAATCCATGTGAAAAAGAAGTAAAACAAAAAAAAAACAGTAAGTTTCTATCTGTATTAGAAGTCCTTATACCGAAAAATTCACATTATTTATTGAATGACCTTCGTATATAAGGGGGCGCAGGAAGTGAGAAAATATTCTCTTCATAAATTTTACGTTCTTAGTTGTAGTTCGCACTAAAATAATTCTTCACTCATGCGAACCCTCATATAAGAATCTAATGCTTCAATAGGAAGTGAATGAATATTCCTAAATTATTAGAAAATTTAAGAATATATCCTCACATACTGCGTACTCTCATATAAGTATCTATATATACCGAAAAATTCACCTTATTTATTGAATGACCCTCGTATATATATATATATATATATATATATATATATATATATATATATATATATATATATATATATTTACATGAATTTTTATTTTATATTTTCCCAAATTTAATAGAAAATGTTGATTGATTTTAAAACTTAAATACATGTCCAGTAATTGATTTTAATTCATAACTAATTATTAAATAAATAAACTGAAGCATAATCCAATAAACAAAAAGTTCAATAGAATGTCAAGGTATCGTTGGCTGGTTGGTTAGTTGATTTTGTTTGGCGGCTTATCAACACCTCTATGGGTTATTTAATGTCGAAATCTAAATATTTCCTACATAATTTATACTTCCAGCGTAGTTTGTAGATCATAAAACGTATTGCTGGTAATTTCACTACAAACATATATTCCTTAGGACAAAAATAAAAAAAAAAAATCCTATTCTAGAATAAAAGAAAGGATACTCGATAGTAAGGATTAGCGTTTCTATAGATGGTAATCTCAAAATGTTTAATCTCTTCCTCGGCCAATGATTCTCAAGAAACGATAATCGCCATATGTCAGAATGTCATTTACTCACCACTTTGTAAGATTGTCCATCTCAAAAGGTGAATTCCAAATGATATGCATCTATTATCTCCCTTCTTTTCCATATTAGTGCACATGGATCCTTTTTATAGAGGAGTTTTACAAATTTAATAGCAATCCAAAATGGCGATGGATTTTTTAACTTGAATAAATGTACAGTAATTAGTTTTAAATCATAACTAATTATTAAATAAATAAACTGAAGCATACTAAAAAAAAAAAAAAAAGTTCAATAGAATGTCAGGGTACCTTTGGCTGGTTGATTTTGTTTGGCGACATATCAACACCTATATGGGTAATTTAATGCCGAAATCTAAATGATTTATACGTAATTTTATACTTTACGGGTAGTTTGACGATCATAAAATATATTGCTGGTAATTTCGCCACAAACATATATTCCTTGTATTTTTATAGATTCTGTTCGTGTTGTATAGCCATTTTTTGTTGATTTTGATTTATGGCATATCAATTTCAATGGGTTATTTAATGCCGACAAGATTTTTATTGCTGGTAATATTTTACCAAAAAAATTATTGCTGGTAATACTTTTTTCTTCAAAAATGTATTGCTGGTAATAATTTTTACTCAAAAAAATTATTGCTAGTATTAAAACCGATTTTTACACTTTCATCGTGTTTTGACCCCAGTTTGGGGGTTAACTATTTGTCCATAGCTGGGACCCTACCAGGTGCTACCACCTCGGGTCAGGGTGAACCTGGGAATACCAGCAATTAAAAGGTGGCCCCACGCTCCTCAAAACCTCCATGCTGTTGGACGTAGTTTATCGTCTTACCCAGGACGCGGATACCAAGGATGGAATGATTGATGGATTTTTAAACTTGAATAAATGTACAGTAATTGATTTTAATTCATAATTAATTATTAAATAAATAAACTCAAGCATACCAAAAAAAAAGTGTAGGTAGACTGTAGTTGAGGGTAGACTGTTCTAGTTCAACGTGCCATGTTTAATGGATGCCAGTTATCTGTTATCTCCCGTTAATTCCCCTCTCCAAGTTCTCCACTGCCTTAACAGGGTAGTGAACTCACACTCTTTGGATCTTGTCACTGGATCTAACTAACGCCTTCATTCACTCAAGGACACATGACACACTGGATAAAGGTGTTAGTTAGTGACATCCATTAAACATGGCAGGTGGAACTAGAACAGACTAGCCCGGTGAGCGAAATAAAGGGTTCAGTTCCACATTTCCACTACCTGAAGAAGGCTGAAGCGTACAACGGCCGAAACGTTGTAATAAATATGGCGACAAAGATGAGAACAATCGTCGGAATAATGTAAATAGTGTACATAATACCTCATCTCAGAAATATAGACAGATACTGAAAGGTCGAAACGTTGTAATAAATATGGCGACAAAGATGAGGACAATAGTCGGAATAATGTAAATAGTGTACATAATACCTCATCTCAGAAATATAGACAGATACTGAAGGGCCGAAACGTTGTAATAAATATGGCGACAAAGATGAGGATAATAGTCGGAATAATGTAAATAGTGTACATAATACCTCATCTCAGAAATATAGACAGATACTGAAGGGTCGAAACGTAATAAATATGGCAACAAAGATGTAGACAATAGTCGGAATAATGTAAATAGTGTACATAATACCTCATCTCAGAATTATAGACAGATACTGAAGGGCCGAAACGTAATAAATATGGCAACAAAGATGTAGACAATAGTCCGAATAATGTAAATAGTGTACATAAAACCTCATCTCAGAAATATAGACAGATACTGAAGAGCCGAAACGTTGTAATAAATATGGCGACAAAGATGAGAACAATAGTCTGAATAATGCAAATAGTGTACATAATACCTCATCTCAGAAATATAGACAGATACTGAAGGGCCGAAACGTTGCAATAAATATGATGACAAAGATGAGAACAATCGTCGGAATAATGTAAATAGTGTACATAATACCTCATCTCAGAAATATAGACAGATACTGAAGGGCCGAAACGTTGCAATAAATATGATGACAAAGATGAGAACAATCGTCGGAATAATGTAAATAGTGTACATAATACCTCATCTCAGAAATATAGACAGATACTGAAGGGCCGAAACGTTGCAATAAATATGATGACAAAGATGAGAACAATCGTCGGAATAATGTAAATAGTGTACATAATACCTCATCTCAGAAATATAGACAGATACTGAAGGGCCGAAACGTTGCAATAAATATGATGACAAAGATGAGAACAATCGTCGGAATAATGTAAATAGTGTACATAATACCTCATCTCAGAAATATAGACAGATACTGAAGGGCCGAAACCTTGTAATAAATATGGCGGCAAAGATGAGGACAATAGTCCGAATAATGTAAATAATTTAAAGAATGATCATGGACAAAAAAAGTCAACATCCTTTACCAAGTGTTCCTAGAAAGGGGGCTGCTGATGATCTGGAATTGGAGTGAAAGTAGTGTTTTCAACAACCTTGAATCCATCATAATAATTCAGAATTACCGTAAATTTCGGCGTACAAAAGCAGAGTTTTCTAGCCTAAAAATCCTTTCCAAAACTAGAGGTCTACTTATATGGCCGGTATAAAATGTACAGCTTTATCACCTAGTTGTAATCAAGTGAGACAGTACACCTAACAATTAGTGCAAACTTCATACGGTGCCTCTAGCAGGCTGCCACAAATATACGCCACTAAAACTTGTATTTGGGGAACATATCTGGCATCACTGAAATTAATATAAAATAATAAAATAGCAACACAAATTTAGTATTCTATTTACCCTACAGCAAACATCGTTTGTTTGTTTCCCTCACTGACGCAAATGGCGGATGCGTGATTCTGTATTTTACAATAACATAAGATACGTTGCAGTACTATTTAAAAAAACTACCTGGTGTGATGTGTAATCTCCGGAATTAATATTTTATAGGAGTTGAGGTTGACTTTAATGTGTTTATCAGTAGACGTGACGAATTTTAAATGTTCGCTAAATACTACTGATGCAAACTACGCTACCTATCGCTCTGTCTGTTGTAGAATGTTTGTTTTACAATGGAAAGATATTACGGTTAGTGTCTCAATATACAGGTAATTGGTGTGACCGTGTGTAGCTTTGGCACAGATTATTGTATACTGTAGCCTAACTTTATTTAACGGTCGGACCAAAATATAAGCCTACCGGTAAATGAATTTAGGCAACAGAATTTTCTGTCATCATTATTAATTTTTGACTAGTATTTACTTTCATCTTCATTTCTTATTAGATGAAGCATTGTCAGCCATTATTATTAATTTTTGACTAGTATTTACTTTCATCTTCATTTTTTATTAGATGAAGCATTGTCAGCCATTATTATTAATTTTTGACTAGCATTTACTGTCATCTTCATCTTTTATTAGATGAAGCATTGTCAGCCATTATAAATTTTTGACTAGTACTTACTTTTATCTTCATTGATTAGACAAAAAATTGGCAACCATTATTATCAATTTTCATATATATATTTATTTTCATCTTTTATTCATTGTCAACAATTATTAATTTTCTCTTCGTATTTTCTTTTCATCTTTATTACGTGTAGCAGATTCAATTATTATTATTCATTTTTGACTCATGTTTAATTTCATTTTTATTGTTTATCAGATGAAACATCGTCAACCATTATTATTGATTCTGACGAGTATTTACTTCCATCTTTTATTATGTATTAGAAGAGCGATTTGCAAAGATGGTCATTAATTTTGACAAGTATTTACTTTTATCTTCATTATTAACTTTTGAAACGTATTTATTATAACTTGTCAAGTTGAGACGTTTAGGTATTTCATGGCAAATATAAAAAATACTCTGATTGGCATATCCCAAATCAATTGCTTTTTTACGATTTAAACAAAGGTAGCGTTAATTTTCGTTTGGTAATGTTCCTTTCTTTTGCGTGTAAGGAGCCAAACGTTTTTGTCTGAATTCTAGTTGCCGTGAAATCAAATTCTCTCGAAGTAAGTCGAGTTTTTGAATTTTGAAAGTAGTAGGGATTATTAGTGCACTAATGAATATCGAATTGAAAAAGTTCCTTCTTACTATTATCAGCTTTCCATTTAATGAAGTCTGTTTCCTTTCATAGAGTATCAAGTTCTCCTTGCCATTCTGACAAGGGGATAACCAAAGCTCAAAGGAAACGATGTCGTTGCCAATTTTTATCTGTTATGGCTCACTCTGTGTGGCTATGTCATTAAGTTTCCATTTTAAATGATCGACTTCAGAAAAGGCGGATTAGTAAGACTTGAGTCTTTAAAATCTGTTGAAAGCTTTTGATTGGCTGACAAAACAATTTTTCTTATTAACGTTAAGTCAATTTCTAATATCGTGTGTCGAGCCGGAAATGATATTTCAGGTGGTCCGCTTTTAACTTTTAATTTCTAGTCTGTTAGAAGCAGCCAGAGTTAAACATTAACGTTAGATTTTATTTTTTAGAGTTTGTGATAGCATTATTATTATTAAATGAATAATTAATTAAACTGTACTATCAAAATTAAAGGCAAATAATTTGCTCTTCATAGTTTTTACGTTCCCAGTTGTAGTTCGCGATAAAATAATTTAGGAATACTCTCGCACTTCCTGCGAATCCTCATATAGGGATATAAGGGTTAGCGGGAAGTAAGGAAATATTCCTACATTGTTAAATAATTTAAGAATATATCCTCACAATATGCGAACCCTCATATAAGGGCGTTATAGCTCACCGGAAGTGAAGAAATATTACTTAATTATAAAATGATTTAAGATAGATAGATAGATAGATAGATAATGAAAATAAATATATATATATATACATATATATATATATATAGATAGATAGATAGATAGATAGATAGATAGATAGATAGATAGATAGAATAATGTACAGAATGATATAGATAGATAATTAATAGAATTAGATAGATAGATAGATAGATAGATAGATAGATAGATAGATAGAATAACGTACAGAATGATATAGATAGATAATTAATAGAATTAGATAGATAGATAGATAGATAGAATAACGTACAGAATGATATAGATAGATAATTAACAGAATGAGATCGATAGATAGATAGATAGATAGATAGATAGATAGATAGATAGATAGATAGATAGATAGATAATTAACAGAATGAGATAGATAGATAGATATATAGATAGATAATTAACAGAATGAGATAGATAGATAGATAGATAGATAGATAGATAGATAGATAGATAATTAACAGAATGAGATAGATAGATAGATAGATAGATGGATAGAATAACGTACAGAATGATATAGATAGATAATTAACAGAATGAGATAGATAGATAGATAGATAGATAGATAGATAGATAGATAGATAGATAGATAGATAGATAGATAGATAGACAGAATAACGTACAGAATGATATAGATAGATAATTAATAGAATTAGATAGATAGATAGATAGATAGATAGATAGATAGATAGATAGATAGATAGATAGATAGATAGAATAACGTACAGAATGATATAGATAGATAATTAACAGAATGAGGTCGATAGATAGATAGATAGATAGATAGATAGATAGATAGATAGATAGATAGATAGATAATTAACAGAATGAGATAGATAGATAGATAGATAGATAGATAGATAGATAGATAGATAGATAGATAGATAATTAACAGAATGAGATAGATAGATAGATAGATAGATAGATAGATAGATAGATAGATAGATAGATAGATAGATAGATAGATAGATAATTAACAGAATGAGATAGATAGATAGATGGATAGAATAACGTACAGAATGATATAGATAGATAATTAACAGAATGAGATAGATAGATAGATAGATAGATAGATAGATAGATAGACAGATTAACGTACAGAATGATATAGATAGATAATTAACAGAATGTGATAGATAGATAGATAGATAGATAGATAGATAGATAGATAGATAGATAGATAGATAGATAGATAGATAGATATTGTTATTTATATATCCCGATTGTATTAATCCAAGTCTTAGTTTCTGAACATTTCATATTTCTTCATTATTAACCTGGTTTTCTTTTTTCTTTTCTTTCCAGACATATACACCAACAGGATTTAATACATACAACGCCACTTACGATGTTTCAGACACATACAAAATAGAAATGTCCGTTTGGGATACATCAGGTAAGTTGGCAGACATTGCTTAAATCATCAGCACTTCTTTAGTACCGTGAGGCATTACAGGCAATGGCGGGTCCGGTCGCAATTTCCGCGTCGTGACGGTGAGATTTCACAAAGCCAAACAAAATGTCGTTCAAAGTTAATATAAAACCTTCCCTTTTTTCAGCTGGCATACTGACACAAAACCGTCTCCCTCGAATATTTGACAAAAAAAGTCATTTTCTTTTAAAAAATCATTTCACCCCCCCCCCCCCAAGGAATTCGATAATTCCACAAAGTCTCAAGGGGGTTACTGGGAGTGAAAGAGAATGAGAAGTTTCCAGAAGCAACCAGAAATCAAATCTTAAACAGGAAAGGAGTAATAAGAGTTTACTTCTGTTCCAAAAGACAGGGGAGGAGTTTAAACCGGGCGACAGGTGAACCTGTCTAATCCTCATAGAAGGTTTATGCTAAATTCAAAACTTCACTTAAAATGTGGCTGCACACACACACACACATACGCACACACACACACACACACACACACAAGTACGCAATAATAATATACACGTAATCATTGCCGAATAATCAGTTCAACTAAAGTTCAACTTAGTCACTTAAACTGGAGAATGCATTCTCTTCATAGATTTTACGTTTTCAGTCGTAGTTTTCAATACAATTAGGAATATTCCATCACTTTCCTCGTTTGTACGAGGGTCATTCAATAAATAAGGTGAATTTTTCGGTATAAGGACTTCTAATACAGATAGAAGCTTACTTTTTTTTATATTTTTCAGCGTAGTCTCCCAGCACTGTCACACACTTTTCCCATCTGTGCACAAGCTTCCGTATTACCTCAGCGTAAAAATCTTTGGACTGATGTCACAGCAAGTCTCTCACAACACTTTTGACTTCATCGTCACTTTTAAACTTCGTGCCTCTCGTGAACGCTTTCAAGGGACCAAACAGGTGAAAATCTGAAGACACAAGGTCTGGGCTGTAAGTGGGATGAGGAAGCAGTTCCCAGCCCAGCTTGTTGATGGTCTGCACCGTTTGGGCTGCTGTGTGAGGCCTTGCGTTGTCATGATGCAAGATAACTCCTTCTGACTGATGACCCCTGCGTTTGTTCTTTATGTCTTTCAAAGTCCTTGCAATGTCATCCACTGTCACCCTTCTGTCAGACTGAATGAGGTCATTGACTGATTCGATCACCTCAGGAGACCTCACTTCTGTAGGCCTCCCAGGCCTGTCTTTATCCTCAACACTGCTCCGTCCTTCTTTAAATAATTTAGCCCACTTGTAGACATTTGTTTGGCTGAAACATGTGGCACCATACACAGTTGACATTCTCCTATGAATTTCAACTGGTTTGCACCCTTCAGCAACCAAAAACTTGATAACTGACCACTGTTCAATCCTGGAGCATGCTTCTTGGTCGGCCATCTTTGTTAATCGCCAAAACTCTCAAAGTTTTTTTTAATCTGCAAAAGAAATTAAATCCATGTGAAAAAGGAGTAAAACAAAAAAAAAACAGTAAGTTTCTATCTGTATTAGAAGTCCTTATACCGAAAAATTCACATTATTTATTGAATGACCTTCGTATATAAGGGGGCGCAGGTAGTGAGAAAATATTCTCTTCATAAATTTTACGTTCTTAGTTGTAGTTCGCACTAAAATAATTCCTCACTCATGCGAACCCTCATATAAGAATCTAATGCTTCAATAGGAAGTGAATGAATATTCCTAAATTATTAGATAATTTAAGAATATATCCTCACATGGTGCGTACTCTCATATAAGAATCTAATGGTTGGCTGGAAATGAAGGAATATTCCTAAATTATTAGATAATGTAAGAATATATCCTCACAACGTGTGAACCCTCATATAAGAATCTAATGGTCCACAGGAAGTGAATGAATATTCCCAAATTATTTTATTGCAAACCGTAAAAATCTATGAAACAAGTGATTACCACTTTCTTCTCGGTACTTGATTTAACGTTTCCGTCACATTAGACTCTGGATGAAATCACTGAGGGCTCAGTTGGATGTGAAACAGCGTTGGCGGAAGAAGACGATTATTTAAATGTCACATATGAAGTTCAAAGACTGTGGGTGTGGCTGGCTTGTCTCTGGGGTGCAGTTTTTCTGCCCCTCCATCCTTCTGTTTGATTACATTCGGATTTCTATTCTTCTTATCTTGGATTATTTATTCAGCTGACCTCTCAAATCAGCCTTATGCTACCCACGCATACAAATTTGTTTTTGTTGTTGTTGTTGTTATACACATTGGCAAGATTCAATTTTGAAATTGCCATCCTTTAATCAACAGAGAGAACCATCTTAATCCACATTCAAAATGGCCGACGCCAATCTCTAGGAGAGAGGTACGTTGATCCATCTTGCTTTCCCTGCTTCTTACTGACATGAAGTGAAATAATGATATCGTACCAATTGCTAGGTCTGCTACTAAAGACATCGGTTCTCCTCTATCGGGCCAAACAGTTTCCCCTCACCGGAAAAAGCATCATGCACATTTATATATCGACTATCCGTTCGCACATTGAATATGGCTGCCTCATTCGCTCTGGTGCTCTAACTGTATGAGGCGTTCGGCGGGGGGAGGGGCGTATTCAACATTTGATAATTTTGCGTCAGTTCGCGCTTAAAGGTTTTAAGCAGTTTTAATCAACATTTCTTTTCATGGTTAGCCGTAAGGAATTGTAAATGTAGGTCTACCTTACATTTAAGTAAAATAATAATAATAATATTTAGTAAGAAGTATTTACAGGAAATACCAAGTTTTGCAGAAACATTGTAGACAATTATGTATAAGATTACATACCAAATAAATAAAAAATAATATAAATGTTGATGCTGTATTCGATTTGTTGTTAGGTATTTTTCATTTTCTCCTTTGTTATTGCCAGCATTTTAGAATACTTTGGCTGCAATGCTAAGTTTCCTAAGTTAAACAAACTGGAGCTATTTCGTTTACACTTTGTTACATCTCTTTTCCATTATTGTTTTTAGATCGCTTTCTTCCAGTCATTGATGGGCAATAGAAAAATTCTGAAATTTAGAATGATCTTATTCCATTTTAAAAAAAAGCCTGTAAAAAAGAATATTTTTAATTAATATACAACCAAAAATAAAATGCTTTTGACAAAGAAACTTAATGATTTCATTATAATTATGTAACAAAAAATCTACAGTTTATGTTACCTCATCTCATTGCATGGTTACAAACTATAAACCTAAATTGAGTTTGAAATATTGTGTAATCGGCTCTAATTTTTGGTAAAATACTTGGATATCATATAATGAATAATTTATAGTGAAAAAAGCAATTTTGGATTTTTTGTTGAATACACCCCTCCTCTGCCAAACACGTCATATATCGCGAGATTTGGTGCTAGTATAGTATGATATCTACCAAGGTATTTGCGACCTACCATAAATGCACTCATTATTTCTGGGAAATGCTTAGGAAAAACGATGACCTTTTTACTGTTATTTAAATGTCATCAAATCAGTTTACAAACATTAAAATCACTTTTTGATGACTCCTATAATTTTTGGTATAAAATTTTTTTGATGATTTTAACTGCCTTTAACGCTAACCCTAACCCCTAACCCCAAGTTTAACCCTAACCCGTAATACTAACCCTAATCCTAACCCTATTTCATACTTGCTGTTGTCCTAAAGAAATGTGCTCCTGAGCTGGCTTCGGTTCTCTCCAAACTATATAACTATAGCCTCGCTGACACTTGTTTTCCTGCCTGTTGGAAGTCATCTGTTGTCCTTGTCTTTAAGAGCCCTCTCGGCCCTCGTGACTCATCAAACTACCGTCCTATCAGTCTCTTACACCTCTTCGGCAAACTATTCTAGGCTTTAATCAATGCCGAAGTGGTTAAGAACCTTACCAACCATGATCAACAAAAAATAAAATGCTTTTGACAACAAAAAAACCTTAATCATTTCACTGTAATTATGTAACAATAATGTAATGATATTACGCAGACAAATCTACGGTTTATGTTATTTCATCTCATTGCATGGTTACAAACTATAAACCTAAACTGAGTTTGAAATATTGTGTAATCGGCTCTAATTTTTTGTAAAATACTTGGATATGATATAATGAATAATTTGTAGTGAAAAAAGCAATTTTCGATTTTTTGTTGAATACGCCCCTCCTCTGCCAAACACGTCATATATCGCAAGATTTGGTGCTAGTATAGTATATCTACCAAGGTATTTGCACTCATTATTTTTGGGAAATGCTTAGGAAAAACGATGATCTGTTTACTGTTATTTAAATGACATCAAATCAATTTACAAACATTAAAATCACTATTTGACGACTTTTTAATGATTTTAACTGCCTTTAACCCTAACCCGTAATACTAACCCTAACCCTATTTCATATTTGATGTTGTCCTAAAGAAATGAGCTCCTGAGCTGGCTTCAGTTCTCTCCAAACTATATAACTATGGCCTCGCTGACACTTGTTTTCTTGCCTGTTGGAAGTTATCTGTTGTCCTTGTCTTTAAGAGCCCTCTCGATCCCTTGTGACTCATCTAACTACCGTCCTATCAGTCTCCTAAAACTCTTCGGCAAAGTCATCGAGGCTTTAATCAATGCCGAAGTGGTTAAGCACCTTAACAACCATGATCTACTCTCTGACAAAAAATATGGTTTCCGCTTTGCCCGGTTTACCGCTGACATGCATACGACCATAACTGAATTTGTATATACCAAGCTGCTGATAATAACGGCGAAGCTCGATCTGTGGCTCTAGATATCTCTCAGGCGTTTAATAGGGTTTGGCATGCCGGCCTTCTTCGTAAGCTTCAGGTATACGGCATTACAGGACGATTATTTGGTTTAATCGAATCATTCCTGTCAAACCGTGAAATGAAAGTCGTCCTAAACGGGTTCTCCTCCAGTTCCTTTCATACCAACGCTGGTATTCCACCAAGGCTCTATCATGAGTCCTACATTGTTTCTAATCTTCATCAACGATCTTTCTGATGTCATCAGTTCCCAAGTAGGCATCTACATAGACAACACTACTGTTTACTCGTCAATAGTAAATCCAACATCGTTATCAATCTCCTACCATTCTTAGGCAGTCTTCGAGGCTTTCATGAATGATGAAGTGGTTAAGCACCTTACCAAATCACGTCCTACGCTCTGATAAACAATATGGCTTGTTTTGCCCGATCTACCGGTGATGTGCTTATAGTCATAACTGAATATATATACCAAGCTCTTGATAATAACGGCGAAGCTCGAGCTGTTGCTCTAGACATCTCGAAGGCGTTTGACAGGGTTTGGGATGCCGGCCTACTACGTAGGCTTCAGGGATACGGCATTCGGGACGATTATCTAATTTAATCGAATCATTCCTGCCAAAGCGTGCAATGAAGGTCCTCCTGAACGGGTTCCCTTCCATTTCCTTCCATACTATCCTTGGTCCGACATTCTTCCTGATCTTTATCAATGACGTCATCAGTTCTCAAGTAGGCATCTACGCAGACGACACTACCATTTACGTCTGTCTCAGTAGTAAATCCGACATTGCTGACAAAGCTAACCTGGCCGTTGGTCTCTAAAATGACCACCAATCTGTGGTCGACTGAGGCAGAAAATGGCTTGGGAATTTTAATGCATCCAAAACGAAACAACTGTCATTTACTTACCATAGAGTTAATTGAATAATTCCTGTCAAACTGTGCAATATAGGTCATCCATACGATTGCGTACTACTGGCACTCCTTGGGGTGAAATGGTTATTCATATATATATATATATATATATATATATATATATATATATATATATATATATATATATATTAACACAGGCTCGCAATGCCCGATATCAAACTATCACTCTATCTATCTATATATGATAGAAATTGTAAGGAAGATTTGATAATTATAATTAAGTAATTCATTGATTCTGAAAGAAACCTCAACAGAATACAGGAAGCACTGGATGGCCGTTTCGTCCTACATTTGGGACTCATCAGCAGTGCGCATCCACTACCGAGAATTGAAACCCTGACAGTTAGGTTGTCAAGCAAACACCATACCAACTGTTCCAACGGGCCTCGGTGACGAAGAGGTAGAAAATCAGACTCAATATAGCGCCGCTCGCTCACATATTCCGTGGTGGAACTCAACTGAAATTCTCTGTAACCATAGGACTGTGCCACCCCACCCCCCCGGAGCCACGACTACTATCACCAAGCCGCTCAAACTGAAGCATTAGAAGCCGGATCAAGCAATGATATACATATGATAGAAATTGTCTGTATATATATATATATATATATATATATATATATATATATATATATATATATATATATATATATATATATATATATATATATATATCCTCATGTATAGCCAACTTTTTCAGGGTAACCGCAATATAGGCCGTCTTTGGTTAAGTTTCAAGAACAAACTCAAATACAATTTAAATGCGGCAAACTGACTTACAGAGGAGTTTGAACTTGCTGTTAAAAACCGAGCAAACTGGAGAAAACACCTGCTACCGAGGTATATCTAACTTTGAAAAGAATCGTCTCAACCATCTGAGAGAATTAAGAATTAACACTAAATCTCGGGCTAATAATTTCTTTTCTTCTTTCTCTCTTTCTTTTTTGCATTTTCTTTTTGTTTTTTCCTTTTAAATTTTTTTAAATGTTTAAATTTTAAGTTCCTCTTTTATACCTTCACATTTCTGTGTTGACAATGCCAACATAGGACTTGTTGGTTGAAATCGCTATTCTGATGAAGTAAATATAGATTTCTGTTTTATGTAACACACACACGAACACACACATATATATATATATCTACACACACACACATATATATATATATATATATATATATATATATATATATATATATATATATTACGCGAATCATTCATACGAAAAGCAGATAATGAAGTTAGTGATATGACAAGAATAACTCTTGCAAACAATTTTTAATAATAAAATACATTAACCTCGAATCCGTTAATGAATGGTATGATCCTTGTTTATAAATTCCGGTTTTATCAGGTCTTTTTTACTACTAGCTTTCAATCGATTCATACGATCATCCTCAGGCTCCAAAAGTATTCTTACAGTTAACAATATCAGATTTCTAAAAAACACATCTTTCGGATTACACTTTATCTTTCGATGTCCTGTTATTACCTGGATGTAAAAAAACTTACCTATTTCCCTACCCGAGGATGATCGTATAAAACGTAGAGAGCTTGAGTAAATGGATGGCGGAACAAGGTTTAGGAGATTGAAGACAAGAGGGACATAGGAAAACAACGCATAACCTACCAAGAGAGATTGAGTAAATAGATGGCCGGACTAGGTTTAGGAGGTTGAAGGCAAGAGGAACAGAGTAAAACAATGCATAACATACGTAGAGAGCTTGAGTAAATGGATGGCGGAACGAGTTTTAGGAGATTGACGGCAAGAGGGACAAAGGAAAACAACGCATAACCTACCTAGAGAGTTTGAGTAAATGGATGGCGGAACAAGGTTTAGTAGATCGAAGGCAAGAGGGACAGAGAAAAACAACGCATAACCTACCTAGAGAGATTGAGTAAATGGATGACGGAACAAGGTTTAGGAGACTGAAGGCAAGAGGGACAGAGGAAAACAACGCATGACATCCCTAGAGAGATTGAGTTAATGGATGGCGGAACAAGGTTTAGGAGACTGAAGGCAAGAGGGACAAAGGAAAACAACGCATAACCTACCTAGAGAGATTGAGTAAATGGATGTCGGAACAAGGTTTAGGAGATTGAAGACAAGAGGGACAGAGGAACACAACGCATAACCTACCTAGAGAGATTGAGTAAATGGATGGCGAAAGAAGGTTTAGGAGGTTGCAGGCAAGAGGAACAGAGGAAAATAAAGCATAATCTTCCTAGAGAGATTGAGTAAATGGATGGCGGAACAAGATTTAGAAGATACAACCCCCAAAAAATTAATTAAGAGCTAGAATGGACAGGAAATAGTGGAGAGTCAAGATCGCGCTCCTTCTGAAAGGACACGGCCCATAAAATTGACTGGTATTTGAAATCTGACTGATTTGATTTTTAGGGACAATCGATGTGGGTGGACACTTATTGCTTTCCAGTTGTAAATGTTGCAATTATTATTATTATTATTATTATTATTATTATTATTATTATTATTATTATTCACTGAAAGTGCCATAACACCAAATTATAGGGATCCCGACGCTCTTTGCTAATTAAGTCTACTTACCAGAAAGGATCAATTAATTGCTTATTTACTCTTAATTAGAAATTTTCAGGCGATTACAATGACTTCTCCAAATACAGCCTTCTCGGATTTATAAGAACTGACTAATTTGCTCTGATTCACCCGTTTCTCCGGAACAATCAGAAGTAACAGAATAATTTCCCGTGAACTTAAATTGTGCTTGTTGCGAAACGGTTGCTGGTAACTGTGGTCAGCATTAATTATTTTTACGTCGTAAAATCGACTTAATAGCATAATTCTTATTCTGGAAAAAAAAAAAAAAGGCAGGTCAATTTGACTGGAATTTAATGAAAGTTGTTTTCCACGTTTAATTTCGACGTTATTTGCAATGGTTTGTATTTCTTTCATAATGGGCGCGTTTAATTTACCCAACAAAATAAGAAATCAAAAACATTCCTTTGTTTTTATTTTCTATGTGTTAAAGGCGTAATCGATGTTACGGAATTAAGGCAAATGAAGTGAAAATAAACCAGTCTGTTCCAATTCTTTCTCTCTCAGTTTGTGTATGGCTGGCTATCTATCTATCTATATATCTATCTATCTATCTATCTATCTATCTATCTATCTATCTCATTCTGTCAACTTTCTATCTATCTATCTATCTCATTCTGTCAACTTTCTTTTTATCTATCTATCTATCTATCTATCTATCTCATTCTGTCAACTTTCTAGCTATCTATCTCATTCTGTCAACTTTCTATCTATCTATCTCATTCTGTCAACTTTCTTTCTATCGATCTATCTATCTATCTATCTATCTCATTCTGTCAACTTTCTATCTATCTATCTATCTATCTCATTCTGTCAACTTTCTTTCTATCTATCTATCTATCTATCTACCTCATTCTGTCAACTTTCTTTCTATCTATCTATCTATCTATCTCATTCTGTCAACTTTCTTTCTATCTATCTATCTATCTATCTCATTCTGTCAACTTTCTATCTATCTATCTATCTATCTATCTATCTGTTGATGTTTCAACATGCTCATATCTATCTGTCTGTTGATGTTTTAATATGCTCATATCTATCTATCTATCTATCTCTCTCTCTCTCTCTATATATATATATATATATATATATATATATATATCTGTTGATGTTTCAATATGCTCATATCTATCGATCTATCTTTGATGTTTCAATATACCCATATCTGTCTACCTATCTATCACTCTCTCTCTCTCTTTATATATATATATATATATATATATATATATATATATATATATATATATATATATATATATATATATATCATGCAATAGGAATTAAGTCTATATTATGCGATGATCATTATCACCTTGTAAATAGAAATAATAATTTACAATAATAATTTACAAATAATAATTTGTTAATAGATTTAATTTTTTTTTAAAGTCTAAACAACCTTCAGATTGCTACTTGGTATAAAATAAATAGATCATTTATTTCTCTGTCTTTTTTTCTCTTCCTTTCTCCTCTGACCACCCCTCATATATAGATTATTCTTCTCCCGAGTTTTTATTTACTTTCTTGTCTATTCCTTATCTTTTCTTTTTCCTCTTTCCATTTCTTTCTTTCTTTCTCTTTATAATATTCATTTCATTTTCTTCGTTTCCCTTCCTCTCTCTCTCTTTCTTTATTTCTTTCTACATGTTTATATCATTCATTTCTTTTCCTTCTTTTTCTCTTTCTCTTTCTTTCTTTCTTTCTTCCCTCTGTCTGACCATTTTTCTTTCAATAATTCATCACCCATGGACTGGATTCAAAATTCTTGTAAATTATTATTTCATTTTACAAGGTGATAATGATGATCACCTAACGTAAACTTATTTCCTATTCTCTGAAATATGTTGGTCTGATAAATTAAAACATTGAGCTCCATGTTTGTTTTTTTTAAGCGTATCACCCCAAGCAAGGCCGGTGGCCACTATCACGCATGGGGTTACAGAAGGGTTGGAGGAAGAGCAGATAGGAGTGGTAAAGGAAGGGATGTGGAGAAAGAGAAGGACGGAGGGTCGATCGAGGCAGGGGGGTTACATCTCGTATAGAGCGAGAGCAGATAGGAATGAAAGATGTCAGGAAGTGGATAGATCAAGGCAATTGGAGATGACGATTGACGCTACACTTAAACCGTTGGAGATTGTATTTGTCAGGGAAACAGTAATAGGGAAGGGAGTTCCATAGGCGACATGTGCGAGACATGAAGCTATTGGAGTGGAAAAGACGTCTACATCTAACAGTTTCAACGGTGAAGGGGTGGGAACGGGATGCCAGCCTCGTAGGACGCTTAAATTCACGAGGCTTAGGGACAAGCGAAAGCAACTCCTCAGAGCAATTACCGTGGAAGTACTTGTAAAAAAGGCAGAGCGATGCAACATCGCGTCTGTGAGAGAGCGACTGCAGACGAGATGACAGATCAGGGCCAATCACATTGCATATCCGTCTCTGGATCTTATCAAGAACCCTGAGGCAACACGCAGGGGCCCCAGACCATAAATGGCAGCAATACTCCATGCAAGGTCGAATGGTAGACTTATAGACTTGGAGGATCGATTCCGGGGAGAAGAATTTCCTGGCTCGGCACAGGGAACCAACTTTTCTTGCGGTGGATGATGCAGTTGACTCGATGTATTTGTTCCATCTCAGATCAGCGGACAGCGTGAGACCGAGCAGCCGCAGAGAGGAACTCTCGAGAAGTTGGTCCTCAGACATTCTGATGGGATGCAGGAATGGGTCCTTGTGGTGGTTAATGGAGAGCAGTTTTGTTTTAGAGGCATTAAAGTTGACCATCCATTTCTCGCCCCAGTCCACAACCGATTGGAGGTCCTTTTCAATTTGAGCTGCCAGGTTATGTGTAAATTAATTTGAATATTTAATATTTTATATTGTATTAATAGGATTCACTTGGATTATATAACAACGGTATATTATTATTATTATAATATATATATATATATATATATATATATATATATATATATATACATATATTTAATTAATTAATTAATGCAGGAGAAAATCCCAAATCACCTCATTTGGAGAATAAGCTTCGACCTATATTTTCGTCTGCCGCAAATATACGTCGTCTCGTCTGTATTATTAACCTGAGGTTAACAGTACTGACAACCGATATATTCGTCTGCCGAAATAGGCTATTCCCTATATGAGGTGATTTGGGATTTTATTTGCTCTGTAGTAATAAATACCTTGAGCTCTTGTTGTGGATTATTTTTACTATTTTATATTTCTAGGATCCACTCGGAGTATATACCAACAGATTTGATATCTTTAATATATATATATATATATATATATATATATATATATATATATATATATATATATATTCATATGTATGTATGTATTGGTATATTACACCGAAAACATGTCAAAATCGCTACACAGTTACACTCGTGTTTCGATGCGTATCAAAGCATCTCATCATGCAATTGTAAATTACTACTTTTTATTGAGCTCTCTTTTAAATTAAATGTTACGAATGTTGGAATTGTACTCTATTCATTCTCATCTTATATATATATATATATATATATATATATATATATATATATATATATATATATATATATATATATTATCCTTCACCGCTAGCACTTCTATCAATTTTGAATATTTTTGTACATATTTTTTACATATACAAAATAAAAATCCTGTCGATTTTAAATGCAAATTATACTTTTAAAATAAAAGTACCCGTAATCCCTGTATAACATATTTTTATTAAAATTTAAATTACGTAACGGTCAGTCTATACTCAACTATACCTGAAGTTATATAATTATTAATCTATCTAAACGTTTACCTGTATATGTGTCTTTCTGTCTGGCTGTCTATCTATCTATCTATCTATCTATTTGCCGGAGGGTGCATAATTTTCTAACATGATTTCTCAAATATTGAGGCCGGTAGGTGGAAATAGATGAATAAACTGTTTTATAAGTAAACGAAAACAGACCATCTACTCAAATAAGTATATCGATTAAAAATAACTGATGTGGACCCGAAGTAGGGGCCACGGACGGAAAACACGGAACACGGGTTTGAGGTAAGAAAGATATATCAAACAGAAAAGTTACAAAGAATAGTGTAAGAGCAAGCAGAGCTTACTATCCCGTGGTGTCCGATATTGGTATCGTACGCGGCTGTGCATTACTGGTGCTACGATATTTAACAACCCCCCCCACACACACACACACACGGGTCGAATGTGGCACAAGGCCGGTTTAACGTGGGCTTACCCAGCCCGTAGGCTGGGCCAAAAATATGCCCATTTACAACCCGGATACACGAGTTTAGGGACTGTCTACCTCCCCGGACGAAACTTTGCCCTGCGGCAAAGCCTCGTCCGAGTTCCTCTCTGCCAAACAGAGAGTTCGACAGCAGAGCACCATTACTGGTGATACTCCCATGATACTACCATTCACATAATAATATAGTACTGGGAGAGTCCATGATGTAGGAAAGTATCGGTCTCACAACAATAGCGTTTAAACAAATAAAGCGCTTTTTGTGGATCAGTTTTAATATTTTATATTGCTAGGATTCAGTTGGATTATATACCAACAGGTTTGTTTCCTTTACCATATATATATATATATATATATATATATATATATATATATATATATATATATATATATATATATGAGAGAGAGATAGAGAGAGAAAGAGAGAGAGAGGGACTATCTTGGGCATATTATATGAAAAGAGGGCTTGTAAAATTTGATACTCCCAAGATAGATTGAAGAACAAGGGAAAACAACGTATAACCTAGTTAGAGAGCTTGATAAATGGAGGAACAAGTTTTGGGAGATTAAAGACAAGAGGGACAGAGGAAAACAACGTGTAACCTACCTAGAGAGATTGAGTAAATGGATGGCGGAACAAGGTTAAGGAGATTGAAGGCAAGAGGGACAGAGGAAAACAACGCATAACCTACCTAGAGAGATTGAGTAAATGTATGGAAGAAGTTTAGGAGATATTAACAAAAATTAAAATATATTAAGAGCTACAAAGTACATGAAATTCCCAACGCCTACGTCCTGAATGGGATACGTCGCATAGAAAAAGAATTCTGGTATTTGTAATCTGACTGTATTCGTATCTAATGGTGCGTGGGTCCATATTCTTAGACTGTTCATCTTTTTACCTAAGCACAAATAATAATAAGGACCACAAAATAATAAAGAAAAACACAAAAAACATATTCATTCAAAAACACGCTGAATGATCACTATTTACATACACGCGAACTATTTAACAAGAATTCGTTCTTAAAAAAAAAAGACTCCCTCGTTGACAATTAATGACGTACCATTAAGATCTGACGAAAAGCATATAAATAAAAAGACCAAAAACATTGCATGAAGGTAAATTAAAAAAAAAAAACACGAAATCGCAGAGGCAGACGACAGTAACATTCGTGCTTTGTGATTGGCTTAGCGGAATAATTTTGCTTACAGCAGCGTATATAAAGCGGCAATCAACCGATATTTTCAGCTTAATGAGCAAAATCTTATACAAACGTGCTATTATTAACAATAAAGACACAGCCATGATGGAGCTGCTCGCCATCTTGTCTTCTGGTTGGGAAGAAGAAATTTGAGAAAAGCGTTTCTCCATTAATAGTTAAGGTGATGGATATATATTAACAGGCGAAGAGAGATATTAATAATCTAACACACACAGACGCGCACACACACACACACACACACACACACACACACATATATATATATATATATATATATATATATATATATATATATATATATATATATTAAAAATTAGCCGCAGACGTTTTTGGCTGTAATGTGGATTATTTAAAAAAATATATGATTTATTTTTCATAATGAAAAATAATGCATTTTTTAAAAAAATCCACATTACAATTTTTTTATTTTTCCAAAAGAGTGCTCAATGTAAATTTACAGAGCATAAATATTATAAATTAACTGATTTAAAAATATAGTTTCATCGCTACACTTATATGTATTTTATAGTATGTATAGTGTGTAGCAATGAAACCATATTTTTAAATCAGTTAATTTATAATATATATATATATATATATGTATGTATATATGGCCTGACGATTGCATCTAGCATGAAACAGACTGTCCCCTCTAAGTGTTGACTTCTATGTTCACTTTTATATTTACACACGCTCTATCTCTGATGCTGAGCACTTTATCCCATAAATATAGCACACCTTAAGACTATATTTCTTCATATATGAAGAAATATAGTCTTAAAATGTTGCCTGATGATTGCACTAGAATAAAACAGACTGTCGCCTCTAAGTGTTGACTTCTATGTTCACTTTTATATATATATATATATATATATATAAAAGGGCACATATATATATATATATATATATATATATATATATATATATATATATATATATATATATATATATATATATATATATAAAAGGGCACCTATATATATATATATATATATATATATATATATAGAAGGGCACCTCGAGGTGGTGTAATTACGACTGAGTGGTGAGTTCGATCCTCACTGGTTGCCCCATTCTTTCGGCCTTACGCCACATCTGAGCTGCGCTTAGAAAATCACTACACACAGACACACACACACACACACATATATATATATATATATATATATATATATATATATATATATATATATATATATATATATATATATATATATATATGTGGTGGGGGGAGTCAGAGAATAAGGAAAAGTGGGAGACCTTTGCGCTGTTTCAGTTTTCCTTCTTATTCTCACATACACACTCCAGAAACGTGTTTCTTGTGTTTCCCGTGAATCTTTTTACGTTTCAAGTCTTCTCTTTATTCTTTCTTTCAATTATTTTTTTATATATTTTTTTCTTTCGTGTTTACGTTGGACTCGCTCATAAGGTGTAAGGGGTGTGGTCTTGGTGGGTTTGTGCGGTTCCCCCGCTACCGGCTGATAGCGAAACAAGTATCTGGCGTGAGCGTCGTACTAACATTCTCGACAAGTCTGTTTTCTTGATTCGCTTTCTTCGTTTAAGATGACACCATTTTTTTTTCCTTCATTTTCTCCTCGCAATTTTACGTCAGAAACTTTAGATATTTGGCAAGTCAATCTCAATATTGCTTCCACTTTCACCAATTTTTGACTCCCCCTTTCACCCACATCTCTCTCTCCTTTTCCCTCGCCTGTCTCTCTCTCCTTTTCCCTCATTCACTAGCTTTCTCTCTCATTTTCCTTTTCTAACTCTCCTCCCTTTCTCTCTCTCTCTCTCCCCGCGCAATTCCTTTCTTTGTCCCTCTCTCTTTCATTCGCTCTATTTCCGTCTGCCTCTCGTCATCCCCTATTTGGCCTTCTCTTTCCCTTTGTCCTTTTCGCACCCCTTCTCTTTCTTCCTCCTCCCCTTCTCTCTGCGTCACCCACTTTTCTTCTTCTCTCCTTCTCTCTCCCCTATATATCTCCCTCGTTCCTTCTAACTTTCCTTTTTTCTCGTTCTCTCCATTGTTCTCTTTCTCCTTCTCTCTCCTCTCCTATCTCTATCCTTCAAACATTCCTTGCCTCTCTTCTTCTCCCCTCTCTTTCCATCTGCCCCTTTCTCTCCACATTTTCCTCTCTCATTTTCTCTCTTTTCTATCTTCCATTCTCCAATCATTCTCTTATTATGTCTCGTCTTCTTTTATCTCTTGCTCTCTTACTGTCACATTCTCTCTCTCTCTATTTTTCTCTTTCTTTTTCTCCCTTTCCTATCTCCCTCATTCTGTCTCTTTCTATCTACTTTTCTTTCTTCCTGCCCTCTTTCATTCTCTCGACTTCTCTCGCCTTTTCCCCTTTTTATTCTATCGTCTTCTCTTTCTCCTTCGCTGTATTGTTTGTACTTTATTTACTCATTTACTGCGTTGTTACACGCATGGCGATTTTTCAAAATGGATGGCTGTTTATAATAGCGTTACTATGGTCGCGTGTTTTGACGTTTTCTTTCCTTTTATTGATTCGATTGTTCACGTTCTTAAATTCCATAAGTTGTAGCTTCATTTTCATGTATAGACTGCATTCGTTTTTCTTTTTTTTTCTTTTTTTTTTTCATGTTTTCGTTTATTTATGCCTGGACGTCTTGAGGATGCCGTAAGGTTGAAACCAAGGTAGCGGAGTCAACTGACCTTCTCATTTTTAAAGTTAAAAACTCTACATGTTATTTTTACTTTTGTTTTTTCACACGTGTATTAACCACTTTTTAATACTACTGTTTCATGGTCTGATTCAACTCTAACCATCAACCTTTTATATAATGTATATCTATATATATATATATATATATATATATATATATATATATATATATGAAGAAATATAGTCTTGGGAGTGCGATATGTATGGGATAAGGTGCTCAATATCAAAGATAAAGCGAGGGTAAATAAAAAAGTAAACACAAAAGTCAGCACTTAGAGCCCTGCCGATTGCGTCTAGCATGAAACAGACTCTGTTGACTTCTGTGTCCACGATTATACATACATATATATATATATATATATATATATATATATATATATATATATATATATATACAGGGTGTCCATAAATTTGGCGTGCACTTTAAAAAATTTGTAACTTTATTTGTATTTGCGATAGAAAGGATTACAAAGAAGTAAATCTATATTTTTTAAGGTTTTATTGAAATTTTATTTAAGTTTCCACATGTCCTCCATCATTAGCAATACAAAGGGTAATACGATTTTGCAGTTCACGGAAAACATTTGCCAAAAGATTTACAGTAATGCCTGAAATCACATTAGTTATTTTAGCTATACTTAAAACTAGATACATTAAACTTTATATCATTTTGTACAGATTATTTCTATCGCAAATACAGATAAAGTTATAATTATTTTAAAGTACACACGAAATTTATGGACACCATGTATATATATATATATATATATATATATATATATGTGTGTGTGTGTGTGTGTGGAGGAACCAAATTGAAATAATAACACAAAAAACATTAATATACAAACAAGTGTATTTGATAAATTGCACCAGAGGGAGGGGTCGATCTCGCATCGAGGCCAGCCCAACCGAGTTTGCTGGAGCTGCGGGCAATTTTTGTTCCTTGCCCGGGTGTACGCGCTCGAGGCCCCACCTTAAAAAATAACCTGTGTCACAACTCGTGTTAGTGGGGAGACAGAGTAAATCCCTTGTTTAAATTGTGTTTATTATAAATAGAGCATTTACTTAGTGTGTATATATATATATATATATATATATATATATATATATATATATATATATATATATATATATATATATATACGTGTGCGTGTGTGTGTGTGTATCAAGCAACCAAATTGAAATAATAACATAAACATATTAATATACAAACAATTTAAATTTTTTAGTATTTGTTATTGTTCAAAACATATATATATATATATATATATATATATATATATATATATATATGTGTGTGTGTGTGTATGTGTGTCTTTGTCTGTGTCTGTGTTGGTGACATAATAAAGTGTGTTTGACTTGTGTTTATTGATGGTAAAATATTTAACAGGATTCCTTCTAAATATTTTCTACGTAATAAATTATGTTTATTTCTAGTATGATATATATGTGCATATGTACAAGTTTCTGTGTGTGTGTGCGCGCGCACGCACACGCGCATGCGCATCTGGAGATTATAATATAAACTCGATACAACATGTTTCCCCTCCGGTTGGAATGAGAGACAAATCATGTTTGAATTTAATTCTGCATATGTATTTTGGCAACAAAACACTACCCACAAAATTAAAGATTAATGAAATTCTATCTATTAGGGGAGCAGGGCGGATCCAAGATTTGGAATAGGGTGGGGTCAAAATGTGAAAAAAAAAAAGAAGAAAAATTTATAGAGGGCACAGCTGGTGATCAGTGTCTTGGCACGGAGTGTCTGCGTGTTGCGGTCGGGGCTGGGGTTTGAAGTGTAGTCATTTTTTACTTACATTTAGGACGAAGCTTTTTAGCACGGGAATCAAGAAAGGAGTCAAGTACGGCAAAAAAATACATAAATCGGGGAGCTTTAAGAAACCAACAAGAAATAAGAATTCGTTATCTATCTATCTATCTATCTATCTATCTATCTATCTTAGTCTCTCCATTATCTATCTATCTATCTATCTATCTATCATTCTATCTATCTATCTATCTGTGACTGTTCATATTTCTTTCTTTCTCTCTCTCTCTCTCTCTCTATGTCAGTCTGTACCTATCTACCTATCTATCTATCTATCTATCAGTATCTGTTCATATCTCTTTCTCTTTATATATATATATCTATGTCAGTCTGTTCATATCTATCTATCTATCTATCTATCTATCTATCTATCTGTTCCTCTCACTTCTTCTCTGTTCTCAGTCTGTTCATATCTGTCTATCTATCTATCTATCTATCTATCTATCTATCTATCTATCTATCTATCTATCTGTCTATCTATCTATCTATCTATCTATCTATCTGTTCCTCTCACTTCTTCTCTGTTCTCAGTCTGTTCATATCTATCTATCTATCTATCTATCTATCTCAGTATGTTCCTATCTATCTATCTATCTATCTATCTATCTATCTATCTATCTATCTATCTATCTGTTCCTCTCACTTCTTCTCTGTTCTCAGTTTGTTCATATCTATCAATCTATCTATCTATCTATCTATCTATCTATCTCAGTATGTTCCTATCTATCTATCTATCTCAGTATGTTCCTATCTATCTATCTATCTATCTATCTATCTATCTATCTATCTATCTATCTATCTGTTCCTCTCACTTCTTCTCTGTTCTCAGTCTGTTCATATCTATCTATCTATCTATCTATCTATTTTGCCACCCCCTTTTAAAACTTCTCTCTGTTAAATTTTAATCCCCCCTTCATCTTGAGACCTTCCTATTCTTCTCTCGTCTGTTACCCCTCCCTTTGCCTTTCATTCACTCTCGCATTCGTCCCACACTCTCATATATACACTCTCACTAAATTTTATTTTTTATTCCCGGAGTTGTTTTTTTCTGTTTTCTTTTTGAATTTGTAGGTCTGATGAATTGGATCGTATTTACGATTCCAATGGAATAAATTATGACCGTGGAATATTAGTGTTTAAGTCTTTTTATTATATCCTTACTCTGTCCTGGACATTGAGTTCTACCTGGATTCTATCCTCTTGGAATTATTTTTTATACATATATGTATGTGTATGTATGTATGTATGTATATATATTTATATTTTAGATATATGATTGCATATGTATGTGTATATTTACCACTAATATTATCTATCTATCTATCTATCTATATATATATATATATATATATATATATATATATATATATATATATATATATATATATATGATACACTATAGATTCAATGTATTCTATAGTTATGGCTTAAAGAGATGAGTGTCAGAGAAAGGGTGTATGTAAATATAAAAGAGGACAATGAAGTCAACACCCTAAGGTGACTGTCTGTTTCATGCTGAAATGCAATTGTCAGGACACACACACACACACACACACACACATATATATATATATATATATATATATATATATATTAACTATTAAATAAACTATATAAACAAATTTTTACTACGTTAATAAAAACACCAATCAAAAGAAAAAGAAAAATATAAATAAATATATAAGATAAAAATAAAAATAAAAATAAATAAAAACAAGCAAAAATAATTCAACCCAAATAAATAAATAAACAAATAAACGACTTCCGGTAAAATAACCGCCAAAAATGACTACCCACAATGCACCACTGACCCGTATATATAAATAGCCGAGAAAAATAACAGCACTCGTGGCCTGACGATCGCATCTAGCATGAAAAAGACTGCGGCCTCCAAGTGTTGACTTCTATGTTCACTTTTATATTTACACACGCTCTATCATAAATATAGCATATCTTAAGATATCTTGATTTTCCTTATATATACATATATATATATATATATATATATATATAAAATCCATTGGCTAACAAAATGGTAAAGAAGCATTAACCTACCAATCACTCGATGAATGTTATGATCCCTGTTTTTCTTTTAATTATAAGCTGTAAAAGGTCTTTCATAAATACGGAAGTACTTTCGACTGTAATATATATATAAATTAATTGATATAAAATATGTTGTTTTTTTTCGCTACACAGTGATAACCATGTTTCAAAAATGGAACCTAAAAGCTCCGAATTTCATTTTGTTATTAAATTAAAGACATTAGTTCCATTTCCTCGTCAAGAGTTACTTGTTTTTTTAAATTTACAATTTTAAAGGCAAACAATCAATTATGAATCTTTGCCGTGCCTTTAAAACTAGGTTCTGGCAAATCTCATCTCCAAGCATTGAATTCCATTCGGATATGAAATTCACAATCAAATCCTCTTTGTTGCTCAACTGCTTTCTCGAGAGCCTGTGCTTTATAAGGCTCCATAAGTTTTCTGTGGGGTTGAGGTCAGGAGATTCGAGCGGGCATGTCATAAGACTCACCTGCTTCTCATCAAAGTATTCCTTCATCAATTTTGATTTGTGACAGGGAGCATTATCCTGCATAAACATGAGCTTGGTGGAGTCGATTTGCACCCTTTTAGCAGAAGGAAACAGACAAGACTCTAAAATTCTCTTGTACTGCTCGCTCCTGAGGGTCTTTTCAGTAGGTTTTAAGAAACCAGTTCCATGAAAATAAAAGCATCCCCAGAACATTATACTGAACGGATGCTTGACAGTACTTACTGCTAAATTCAAAGGGCTTTCAAAGCTTCTTCTTCGGATTTTAGATCGCTTATCCTTTGAATTTATCTCAACTTTCGTTTCATCGGAAAAGAGAACATTTAGTAACAAAAATCAGGTGAGTCACTTTTATCGAAGAGCACTGTATATCTATATCTATATCTATCTATCCATATATATATATATATATATATATATATATATATATATATATATATATATATATATATATATATATAATGCATAGTTTTATATATCAACAAACACTATTTAGAAAAATAGAACAAACAAGAAAGTTTTTTTTTTATTTCATCGGACTGGGCTTTGTTGATGTAGCTACGTCTACACATGCGCACGGAACAAAAAAAAATTTGAAATTTTTGAAAGAATATTTTTGAGAGAATTTTTTTCTCAATTTAGCGGAAATCATCTGTATTCTTTTTCTTTCGAAAAGAATGCAGATGATACGGAGCGATGAATACCATTATATCATTCATATATATATATATATATATATATATATATATATATATATATATATATATATATATATATATATATATATATATATATATATATATATATATATATATATATATATATATATATATATATATATATATATATATATATATATATATATATATATATATATATATATATATGAATGATAAAAAATACATTTAAGGTTTAAAGTATGCGAATGTTTTTATTTATTTATTTATTAAAAGCATACTTATTTCCATCTACCAGGCTGAATATTCGAAGAATCTAATGTCAGTTTCCAGTAGGAGTGTCGGGTTCGAACCCTGCCGTGGTGTCCATATTATATTATTTTAACAAAATTTGGTCCCATTTCACGACAGTATTTTCGTCAGTCGATTTGGGGCGATCTTTGTGCATATATATATATATATATATATATATATATATATATATATATATATATATATATATATATATATATATATATATATATATATATATATATATATATATTGGGCGACCATTGTGTATATATAAATATATATATATAAATTCATTTCTGTCGTTCATTGCTACCAGTAAGTAGAAAAATTATTTTTCTCCTGATGATGGCCATGTTGGCCGAAACTAGTCGAGGAATCTAAATGAAATAATAATAAAAACGTAAGAATATTAATATACAACCCAGTGTGTCTGAAGATTTTAATTTTTTTATATTTTTATTGTTCAATATATATATATATATATATATATATATATATATATATATATATATATATATATATATATATATAGCATAATGAGAAGCCACGTATATTTTCTTAATATGTATATAATATAGAAAAAAAGTTGCAAATTTAAAAAATTGTATGTTTTTTTTGTGAAAGTATTTATTTATATTTTTATATATATATATTTGATATTTCAGAAATGGCTGTTTTCAGAAGTTTGTTTACATTAAGTAGCGTCCGTCGCGAGACGCGGACGTCACGTGATATGGAATGCAACTGTGTTTGAATATTTCTAACGTAAATCTATCTGTAGTAATATTTTAGATGTTGTTTAAAAAATTTTGTGACTATATCTAACAAAATTTTTTATTTAAGTATTGAAATATTTATAAAGATTTAAAATACCCAAGTCTTTATTTAACCCTAGTTTATATGTATTTAAGTTTAAAATCCAGTATTTTTCTTTTTTTTTCTGCGTGTGGATGTGGAACTGAAATCAGAATCTATCAATACACATTTACAGTTTTCTAATGAGTGTCCTGGTTGATTAAAATGTTCAGCTATGGGGGAATAAGGATTGTTTTGACGTCTTATTCCCCCATAGCTGACGGACGCTACTTAATGTAAACAAACTTCTGAAAACAGCCATTTCTGAAGAAAGATCGGGGCCGATCTGAAATATCAAATATATATATATATATAAAAAAATACATTCAATTTTTTTTAATTTGCAACATTTCAGTTGCTTTTTCAATATTATATATATATATATATATATATATATATATATATATATATATATATATATATAAATGTCTTTAAATAAATTGTCGGACTATGTCCAATTCTAAAATACATATATATATATATATATATATATATATATATATATATATATATATATATATATATATATGCAAGTTTCATTAAAAACGACAGACAAGGTACTACGGTTAAGTTTTTTATTTAATTTTTCTTGTTTACGAACAAGAGCTTTCTTTGCTGGACAAAGGGTGTGTAAGAACTGTCCAAATGTTTTAAAGAAGAAGCCTACACTTAATAATATTAACTACGAACAAAGCCACAACGTGCTAACCGTATTTGGAAATTAAAACACCACTACTACACACTAAGTCATATACATAATGCACACACTCAAGCTGAAAAATCAAATCATCCTTGATAATGGCTAAAGGTATAGCCGAAAGCGCTCGGAAAAATAAAACATTTGGACAGTTCTTACACACCCTTTGTCCAGCAAAGAAAGCTCTTGTTCGTACACAAGAAAAATTAAATAAAAAACTTAACCGTAGTACCTTGTCTGTCGTTTTTAATGAAACTTGCATAAAAGAAGGATTGCTGGATATATATATATATATATATATATATATATATATATATATATATATATATATATATATATATATATATATATATACCGTCATCCACAGACAGTTTTGCTGTATCATATATCATCGATGTGGTTAGACATCCGATAGCTTCAAGCCAGGACCGAAATGCGACCGATTTGCATGGTTACGCGCGCATTAAAGCATGAAAAACTGTTCCTTTACAGGCATTTCAGGACATTACTACAGTATTCATAGTTGATTCTGTTCAGTATCGACTTTAATTTTTCAATATAAATTGCTTCTAGTATTTGCAATCTGAAT
>OZ038518.1:9575606-9578106 GCA_964036315.1 Acanthosepion esculentum
CTTCTCGCTTGTAAAACTTCCTTCCGGGTCCTTTCTCTCCAGACAACATTACACTGCCAAAATTTAAGTGCAATGCCAATCGCTGTCCTCGTAATTACTCTTTTTCTTCTAGGTTATTAGTAATATTCATGCTTTCTAATTCTCCCAGACAGAGTCTTAGTGGCTTTACAGCCTAAGATGGGGTGAAATCGATTAAAACAAGAAAGAAAAAGGAAAACAAGTATACACCACAAACATGTGTGCCTACTAAAACAACGGTTTCATTAATAATAACTATACTGATATACGTAATACACACAATAAAGGGCGTCTATTCAAACACGGGTATCCACTAAACATAACCTCAGGTTGAAAATAAATCCAGTAATTCTTTAGAAACTGCTTTGTTTACATTTCGGATATGAGCCAGTACAGGCTTTCGAAAAGAATCCGAACTAGGAAGGGTGCATTCCATAATAGGGAAAATCAAACCTAACTAGACTGTGATGCGCTCTGTGGCCGAGCGGTTTAAAGCAGATGGGATAAAACGATTGGTTTTTCATAACAAAGGGAGACGTGAGATTGAGCGCTGCCGGAGAGCGTATTTTGTTTATTAAGATCTCTCAATTGCGTATTCCGGCCGACGTAATGCACACTGTTTAAAGTAATAAAAAAAAAACGAAAAAAAAAACGAGACATCTATTTCAAACACGGGTATCTATTAAAGTAACGTTATCAGTTGCATGCATACATGGGACTATGAATACGCGTCTCTGTGCGTTTATGCAATTATCTGAATATTTTTGACAAATCTCTATGTTACAACAATACTACGATAATTGCAATATGAGTAACGGTAAAAAAAAAATAGAGGAAATTAGTTAAGATCCCATCTTCTTTTCCACTCGTTATTCTTCTTCCTCGTGTAAAAGACCCTCGCCGCCACCATCCACATTTTCGCCAGTCCTTCTCTCCTCCTTCAACATCTCGTATATCAGATCTACTCTTCAAGTCATCTCGACCCCAATCTACCCCTACGCTCCGACATCGCCCGAGACATCACCCCACCTTCAAACCCTCCAACCAGCCCGACTCTCCACAACCCTCAAGCTAGTCTTTATCAAAGCCAGGCACCGACCCGCCTTTCATAACTTAACTTTTCCGTTAATGTCAAATGTAAATGATAGAAGTCTAAATATCACGTGGTAGTATTTACTACTTTCCACTCTGATATCTTTTGCCAATGACTATATATATATATATATATATATATATATATATAGATAGATAGATAGATAGATAGATAGATAGACAGATAGATAGATAGATAGATAGATAGATAGATAGATAGATAGATATTTATAAGTTTGGTTATTGATGATACTCTATTAATATATCCTCGTGATACCGATTGACCTGAGCTTGTAGATAAACTAGACAAAGTCAAACATACAGTAGAATTTACCTATGAAACATCGCTGACAGCAGGTTAAAACTTAGTTTCCTCCGAAAAATCAACTAATAAGAATGATCTCATAAATTTCTATTCTCATCATAACAACAAAATAAAGTCCGGAATAATCATTGGATTCTACTTAAGAGCACTCAGAATTTGCAACCCTGAATATTTACATGAAGAGGAGAAATACATTGAAAACACTTTCAAGTTCTCCCAATATTTCAATGTTTCTCAACCGTTGCGACCGGGTGTATTAATGCGCCCTGAAAACTAGCCAGGTGCACCCCAAGTTAACAGAAGTGCAAGTTTTGAATTATGTTTATATATAAAAAAAATCTTAATTTTTAAAAGGCTCGACACACCAAGCAATGTAATGTCTTTAAAATAAATGCTTATTTAAGGAGATATCTTTATTATTTTCTAATTGTCATATTTCATGAGTAATTTTCCTTATTAAAATTTCAAGTGTGCCCCACAGTTTTTGTAACACCCTGGAGTATCAAATGATTTGAAACCTTGCAACTATTTCATATTCAATGCGAAACAAAAGGCTCGTAAAACCTTTTCAAAATCGGAAGCCGGCCACTGACAAACTCAGCGATATTGATCTACCCAAAAGCTCAGAAATACAATTGAAAAGGATTTATCTAAACTTAGCATAAAATTTGTTACAACTACGTCTAAAACAATAAAGGACTTAATCAATACAAAACACTAAGCTAAAACTTGACGGAGAAAGTTACTCTATCACCTGTGAGGATTTCCATCTGTAACCCCTTGCCTTGATCTATCCACTATCCTTCTCCACATCCTTTCCTCTAACACTCCTCTCTGCTCTCGCTCCAAATCTTCTGTAACCCCTTGCCTTGATCTATCCACTATCCTTCTCCACATCCTTTCCTCTATCACTCCTATCTGCTCTCGCTCCAAATCTTCTGTAACCCCTTGCCTTGATCTATCCACTATCCTTCTCCACATCCTTTCCTCTTTCACTTCTATCTGCTCTCGCTCCAAATCTTCTGTAACCCCTTGCGTGCTAGTGGCTTCCAGCCTTGCTTGGGG
>OZ038518.1:9583106-9585606 GCA_964036315.1 Acanthosepion esculentum
AAGAAAGAAAGAAAGGAAGAAGGAAAGAAAAGAAAGAAAGAAAGAAAAAGAATGAAAGAAAGAAAGGAATAAAGAAATTATAAATGAAGGAATGAAAGGAATAAAGAAAGAAGGAAAGAAAAAGCAACAAAGAAAGAAAGAAAGAAATAAAGAAAGAAAGAAAAAGAAAGAAGGGAAAAGAAAGAAAGAAAGAAAGAAAGGAATAAAGAAATAATGAAAGAAGAAATGAAAGGAATAAAGAAAGAATGAAAGAAAAAGAAAGAAAGAAAAGAAAAAAGAAAGAATAAGCAAGAAAGAAAGAAAGAAAGAAAGAAAGAAGGGAAAAGAAAGATAGAAGGAAATAAAGAAAGAAAGAATGAAAAAAGGAATGAAAGGAATAAAGAAAGAAGGAAAGAAAAAGCAAGCAAGAAAGAAAGAAAGAAAGAAAGAAAGAAAGAACAAAAACACGAGAAGAAAGCTAAAAAAAATGGAAGAAAAAGAACGAGTAAATGAAGAAATTTTATTCGAGACGAAAGGATGAGAGATAAGAAGGAAATAAGAAAAGGATGACTGGAAGAATGAATGAATGAATGAAGGAAGGAATGAAGGAAGGAAGGAAGGAAGGAAGGAAGGAAGGAAGGAAGAAAGGAAAGATGAGAAGCAGAAAGAAGGAAATGAAAAAAGAATCGATGAAATAAAGAAATGTCATTCAAAAAAAAAAAGAAAGGAAGAAATTCAAGTAAAAAGAAAAAAAAAGAATTATTGAACGGGGCCCAAAAGAAAGATGGAAGGAAACAAAAAGGTTTTGAGAAATCTGTACAACAGAAAATTGTGTGTGTGAGAGAGAGAGCATTAGAAAGAGAGAAAGAGAGAGAGAGAATGAGAGAGAGAGCATGGTAGAGAAAGAGAGAGAGAGGGTGTGATGTTGGTAGGAAAATCATATAGTGATAGTGAATGAGCGAGAAGAGAATAAGCTTAGAATGAGAGAAGGAGAGAGGAATTTTAAGTAAAAAGACAGAGACAGGCAGCCAGGCGCAAACAAGGCAAAAAAACGTTCGCCAGACAAAATGTATTTGTGAAAATTTCCTTCAGAAGCTAATGGATTAATTTCAGTTGGAGTTCGCCGGCACTGGAAAATGTCAAAACGTTTAGACTATTGAAAAAAGGATTCTTTAGGAAAGTAAGACAGGCTGGCTGGCTGGCTAGCTAGCTAGCTAGCTAGCTAGCTAGCTATCTATCTATCTATCTATCTATCTATCTATCTCAGTCTCATCATTATCTATCTATCTATCTATCTATCTATCTATCTATCTATCTATCTATCTCAGTCTCTTCCCATCTATCTATCTATCTATCTATCTCAGTCTGTTCCCATCTATCTATCTATCTATCTATATATCTATCTCAGACTCTTCCCATATATCTATCTATCTATCTATCTATCTATCTATCTATCTATCTATCTATCTATCTCAGTCTGATCATTATCTATCTATCTATCTCAGTCTGTTCCCATCTATCTATCTATCTATCTCAGTCTCATCATTATCTATCTATCTATCTCAGTCTGTTCCCATCTATCTATCTATCTATCTATCTCAGTCTCATCATTATCTATCTATCTATCTCAGTCTGTTCCCATCTATCTATCTATCTATCTATCTATCTATCTATCTATCTATCTATCTATCTATCTATCTATCTCAGTCTCATCATTATCTATCTATCTATCTATCTATCTATCTATCTATCTCAGTTTCTTCCCATCTATCTATCTATCTATCTATCTATCTATCTATCTATCTATCTATCTATCTCAGTCTCTTCCCATCTATCTATCTATCTATCTATCTATCTATCTATCTCAGTCTCTTCCCATCTATCTATCTATCTATCTATCTATCTATCTATCTCAGTCTCATCATTATCTATCTATCTATCTCAGTCTGTTCCCATCTATCTATCTATCTATCTATCAATCTATCTATCTATCTATCTCAGTCTCATCATTATCTATCTATCTATCTCAGTCTCTTCCCATCTATCTATCTATCTATCTATCTCAGTCTCTTCCCATCTATCTATCTATCTATCTATCTATCTATCTATCTATCTATCTATCTATCTATCTATCTATCTCAGTCTGTTCCCATCTATCTATCTATCTATCTCAGTCTCATCATTATCTATCTATTTATCTATCTCAGTCTCTTCTCATCTATCTATCTATCTATCTATCTCTGCCACTCGGATCATATCTATCTATCTTTCTATCTCACTCCGGTCTATCAGATCTTTCTCCGATCGAGCCGTGGGAAAAGGTCCAAAGGGGAGCCTGGCGATTAACAGGTATCTCTACTTAGTAATACATAGGAATAAATTCAACCATAATTTTGATTTTAATAATGCAATACTTATAAAAAAAAGAAACTAACTCACTCAGAAGGAAAATTCTAGAGAGTGCCGCCATAGAACAATACCCAAATATTAATCTTTTTCCCTATTTCACCTTTTCTAACAA
>OZ038518.1:9588106-9603106 GCA_964036315.1 Acanthosepion esculentum
GATACCTAGACTTTAGGAATTTCAGCGCAGTACTAGATTGGCTGTTTGGTCTCATAATTTTACAATTGAATTGGCTAGATGCAACCGTAAGTTTTTTGTTAACAGTTTTTCTTTTCGCACTTCCGCGCTGTGGGACACTCTTCCTGATTCTTGCTTTCCAGCAAACCCTGTTCTTCAAAGGTTTAAATGCAATGCCAGTCGTTATCGACTGTCTTTTTGGTTCCTCTACTTTTATTGTTCTCGCTCCTGAATAAAGTTTTTTTCTTTCTTATTCTTTCACACTCTGTAAACTCTTTGGGCCCATAGTGGATTTATTGCCTTGCTTGGGGTGAAATAATTAAAAAAAAAACTAAAAAAAAACTCTGAAATGAGCTTGTAATCATAGGAAATATTCTGAGTATGAAGAGGTTTAAATTTTGACATATTTTTAAAGAAACGTGTGACATTTTTCTGTTTCCACATTAAATTAATACTATTTCTTTTATTTTTCAGGTAAGTGAAAATGCTTCTTTTGTGTTTCAAATTAGAAAAACAATCGACGGGGAAAATGCCACTGATATAGTTGGTTGGATAATGTTACAATAAAAAGGAAGAAAAAAGGTATGTTGTTTTCGTCACCAACAAATTAAATCTTTACACCCATCAAGATCACAAAACAATTTCATATATGTATATTGGGTGTAACAGCAACATTGTCCAAATCGTGTAACAGCATAATTATCCATCCTACAAAATGTTTAATATCTAAAAAAACACTAAACTAATTGAGTTTCTTTTGTCAGGTTTCCAGATAAGATATTTAGGCATCTTGACACCATTTGTCGTAAGCATCAATGAAAAACCCTTTGAGTTATTCAGCTAGAAAGGGAACAGGTTAAAAACGTTTTGTGTCCATCCTACAATGTCTTCCCAACTGAGCAAGTGTGTGTAGAAAAAGATAATTCAGACGTTCAGCAATGGTGGCAACATTCATACTCTGGCTTCCATCTTCAAAGTCTATTCAAGGACCATCAAGAGAACGGTGAATAAGTTTTAAAAAGAGGGAAGAGTAGAGATGGAAACTGGACCCGGAGGTCACAACAGGAAAAGGGATCATTATTTCAACTTAGAGCTAAAGAGATCAATTAGAAAAAAATCCAGCTCAATCGATACGACATTTGGCATGCAAGAGAGGAGTTTCAGCTATGACAGTCCAAAGAGCAGGGAAAAGAGAGGTGAAAACGAAATCGTTCGTAAAACCTGAGACAACTTGTTAGTCCAGGACAAAATGTTAGAAGGTTAGAAAGGAATACAGCCATTCTCAACCTTTCCTCCATCTTTGACCCCCTCGGCTTTATGTATTTCTCCATTTACCCCCTAAAAAAAATTCATAGCCATCATAAAGCATTGATGAATTATTTTTTAAATTATCAGGTACTTCAATTATTTACCGCCGACTATATAATTTTTAAATTTAACCTTGGTTGAGAACCTCTGCTCTAATATATATATATATATATATATATATATGTGTGTGTGTGTGTGTGTGTGTGTGTGTGTGTGTGTGTGCTTTGTTAAGCGTATCACCCCAAGCAAGGCCGGAGGCCACTATCACGCAAGGGGTTATAGAAGGGTTGGAGGAAGAGCAGATAGGAGTGGTAAAGGAGAGGATGTGGAGAAAGAGAAAGACAGTGGATCGATCAAGGCAAGGGGGTTACAGAAGATTTGGAGCGAGAGCAGATAGGAATGAAAAGTGAAAGGATGTGGAGAAGGGAAGTGGATAGATCAAGGCAGTAAATTGTCCAAATTGTGTAACAGCGTGCAATAATTTTGCATCAGACAATATGTTTAAGATCTAAAAAAATCGATAAACTATGTGAGTTTCTTTTTTCCGGTTTTCAGGTAAGACGTTTAGCCATCTTGACACCATTTGTCGTAAGAATCACTGAAAAGCCCTTTGGGTTATTCAGCTAGAAAGGGAACAGGCTAATATCGTTTTGTGTCGGCACCACTACAATTTCGCAACTGTTTATTAGAAAAAGATCATTCAGACGTTCAGTAATGGTGCCAACATTAATACTCTGGCTTCCATCTTCAAAGTCTATTCGAGAACCATCAAGAGCACGTGAATAAGTTTTAAAAAAAGGGGGAACAGTAGAGAGGAAAACTGGACCCGGAGGTCACAACAGGAAGTGGGATTGTCATTTCAACTTAGAGCTAAAGGGATCAATTGGAAACTCAATCCATAAGACGTTTAGCATGCGAGAGAGGATTTTCAGCTATGACAGTCCAAAGAGAAGTGAAAATAGACTAGAAAAATACACATCTCTATTAGTTGTACCTATTCTGGATCCTATAAGTATATGTTTTTCAATCAATCTGAATATAGCGAACTTTGCAATGGCAAAATTAAAGGTAATCCTTCACTTAAGCGATGTAAAATAAATTCCTATCCCCTGAACGGCGTAAAAGCAATAAAACCAAGATGCCTAAACATCTGATCTTAAAACCTTATTAGTTTAATGGGGGTTTTTTTTATTAAACATTTTGTTAGATGGACAATAATCCTGTTACACGATTTGGACAATTTTGCTGTTACACGCGGTATATATCGTGGTTTTTAGGCATCTTGATACTATTTGGCGTAAGAATCACTGAAAAAGCCTTTGATTTATTTAGCCCAAAAGAGAGCAGGATAAAATTGTTTTGTGGGAGAGCCACTGTCTTCCCAACTAAGCAATGGTGAGAGGGAAAAGATCATTCAGTAATGGCGGCATTTACATTTATACTCTGGCTTCCATCTTTAAAGTCCATTCAAGAACCATCAAGAGAACGGTGAATAAGTTTACAAAAGAAATCTAAACTAGATCAGGAGGTCACAAGACTTGAAAATAAAAACGTGTGAGACATCTTGATACCCGAGGACAGAAAGTTAGAAGTCTAAATAGGGCGAAGATCATCTTGAATAACTTGGAAAATGATCCTGGAATTATTTATATATATATATATATATATATATATATATATATATATATATATATATATATATGTGTGTGTGTGTGTGTGTGTGTGTGTGTGTGTGTGTGTGTGTGTGTGTGTGTGTGTGTGAAATTTAATTCAATCTTTCATGAGCTTTCGATCCTTTGCCATGATTAATTAATGATGAAAATTCCATTTTCGTTTATGATCGATTTCATCATGATTCTTCTGTTAAACTTGGAGAGTAACAACACATTCTTATTGCTGAAGGTCGAGACCAATAGTGTTACAAAAACCTCGGAGAATTCCAGTAAGATATCTTTAATCATTTCTAAGGTAGAACGGTTCTGAGTTTAACCTAATAATGGAACAATTTTGCTTTTACACCTAGTATATATCTATATATCTATATATATGTGTGTGTGTGTGTGTGTGTGTGTGTGTGTGTGTGTGTGTGTGTGTGTGTGTGTGTGTGTGTGTGTGTGTGATTATAGTATAGTGTTTATTCTTGGCTGTATAACATATATAAATATTCGGGTATTTTTAATGTTTGTGTTTCAAGAAGTTTAAAGAAAGTAAGTTTCCGGTATGTTTGGAACTCGTTTATTTCTTGAGACTTTGGATAGACACAGCGTTTATCTTTTAATTCAGAACGGCAGAAATTATACTAAGTCTGGTTTTAATCGTTGAATGCCCGTTAAACATTATTGACCAATGAAAATCAAACAACGTAAAAGTAAAAAGTTCAGGCTTTCTTCTTATTTTTCCTCATATCACATTCTCTGATGATGCCTTAATAAAAGTAAAATATTTTATACTGATAAACGTTTCCTATTTATACATGATCATATATATATATATATATATATATATATATATATATATATATATATATATATATATATTATTATTATTATTATTATTATTATTATTATTATTTTTATCATTATTATTATTATTATTATTCCGACAGGTTTTAACACTTAAGAAACGTTTAAAATTATATATATATATATATATATATATATATATATATATATATATATATATATATATATATATATATATATATATATATAGTTGGATTGATGTGAGTTTGTGATCCTGGGTTTCAAGCTATTTCTGATCGTCTGACGATCGTAAATAGCGTGAAATCCAGGGTCACAAACTCACATCAATTCAACTAAATATATATATATATATATATATATATATATATATATATATATATGTGTGTGTGTGTATATATATATATATATATATATATATATATATATATATATATATAAGCATATATATATATGTAACATTATTATTATAATATTATATATATATATATATATATATCGTTTTGAATTGTACAAAGTCCGACAATTTATTTAAAGACATTTATGATATGTTTAACGTTCTTTTTATTTGCTTAAATACTTGTATCTATAGAAAGAACGTTAAACATATCATAAAAGTTTTTAAATATATATATATATATATATATATATATATATATATATATATATATATAAGGCTGAAACACTAATATTCCATGGTTATAATTTATTATATTGGAATCGTAATTGCAATCCAATTCATCAAACCTACAAATTCCAAATGAAATCGGAAAATATAACCATGGAACATTAGTGTTTGTGCCTTATATATATATATATATATATATATATATATATATATATATATATATATATATATATATATATATATATATATAAAATAAAAAACTCAAACACTAATATTCCATGGTTATCATTTATTACATTGGTCTCGTAATGTGATTACGATTCCAATGTAATAAATTATAACCATGGAATATTAGTGTTTCAGCCTTTTATATTATTACTCTGTCCTGGACATTGAGTTCTATATGGATTCTATCCTCTTGGGAATGTATGTATATAAATATATATATTGACCCCTAATATTATCAATATATATATATATATATATATATATATATATATATATATATATATATATATATTCAAATCTCACTATGGTGCAATTTGTTAGGAAGGAGACTTACTAATGTTATCGGTCTGATGTGGGTACACTGAACATTTGGTGCAGTCGATAAATGTGCTAGCTCGAGGTCACATGTCATCGTGACCGAGTGTTTGACTGTACTGGCTTTGTTCAGACTGTTGATCATTCTAGATAACACGCCTTCTTCCGGAAGCTGTAACTATGGTTTGCTCAGCATAGTTGCAGTGTAAACCACAGTGGCCAGCTATATATATATATATATATATATAGCTGGTCATAACTTAACTCCTTACACAAATGTTTGTCCTTTACTATGGTAGGGGAGAAGGTCAATTATCTGCCCTTTTTGTTGAGCGTAGTAGAGGGGGTTTTCTTACAAGTATTTATCACAAACCTCCCTATACTGGCTTCTATTTGAATTGGTGTTCGTTTGCACATACATCAAGGAAAATCAATCTTGTTAAAACCTTAGTGTACAGGGCACTCAAAATTTGTTCTCCTACTAGATTGGACCGTGAATTTGAGAGCATTAGGGAGATTTTCCTCAGTAATGGCTATCCGGAGGCCCTTATTGATTTTATTATTAGTAAGAAGACTACGGAATTCCATTCCCCTAAAGTCCAAGGGCCTTCTAAATGCCCGGTTTATTCGAAGATTCCTTGGATTGGGGATAAGGGTCAAAACTTAATTAAGCAAGTTAGCAAGTCGGTTTCTGGTTGTTTTCCTTCTGTTGCTTTACGTTGCATTTTTCGAACTAGGTCTGCGTTTCCGTCGTTTCGCAAGGATGAACTGCCCTACATCAAATTGAGTAATTTAGTATATGAATTTAATTGCCAGTGTGCTGCTGGTTATGTGGGGCGTACAACCTTGCATTTGGAAACTAGAATTAACCAGCATGTACCTTCCAAAATACGACTTGGTAAGATAGATAAAATGTGTTATCATCCCCCCATGAATATGCAATCGGCTATTGCTCAACACTTAGTTGAGAATATAGCCTGTGCCTAGTCATATACAAAAGAGTTGTTTAAAATCATTCATACGGCTGGTTCCAACAATAATTTGAAGATTTTGGAATCAGTCTGTATAGGATTAAGGAAAATTTCTCTCTGTCGGCAGAAAGAATTTGTGAAGTCCCTTAATCTGTTGGGGGATATTTTATTTTAACTGTCCCTCGCTAATTATTTACACGTTATTTCCGCTTCCCTCGTTATAAGTATATACACTTATGTTATTTTAGCGTGTTTCCCCCTTTTTTTGCTCTTCATTTTCGTCACTGTTTTTTTTTTTCGTTAATTTGACAATTATCCAACGATTGTCTCCTGATGAGATGTTGGTTGAAAGGGCCGCAGAGTCTAATAAAATTAAAATTAATAAGTTCCTAGTTTTTAGAACTGTATATATATACATATATATACGATGGTCATTCAATGAATAAGGTGAATTTTTAGGTATAAGGACTTCTAATACAGATAGAAGCTTACTTTTTTTAAATTTTTCAACGTAGTCTCCCAGCACTGTCACACACTTTTCCCATCTGTGCACAAGCTTCCGTATTCCCTCAGCGTAAAAATCTTTGGACTGATGTCTCAGCCAGTTGCTCACAACACTTGTGACTTCATCGTCACTTTTAAACTTCGTGCCTCTCGTGAACGCTTTCAAGGGACCAAACATGTGAAAGTCTGAAGGGGCAAGGTCTGGGCTGTAAGGGGGATGAGGGAGCAGTTCCCAGCCCAGCTCGTTGATGGTCTGCACCGTTTGGGCTGCTGTGTGAGCCCTTGCGTTGTCATGATGCAAGATGACGCCTTCTGACTGATGACCCCTGTGTTTGTTCTTTGTCTTTCAAAGTCCTTTCAATGTCATCCACTGTCACCCTTCTGTCAGACTGAATGAGGTCATTGACTGATTCGATCACCTCAGGAGACCTCACTTCTGTAGGCCTCCCAGGCCTGTCTTCATCCTCAACACTGCTCCGTCCTTCTTTAAACAATTTAGCCCACTTGTAGATATTTTTTGGCTGAAACATGTGGCACCATACACGGTTGACATTCTCCTATGAATTTCAACTGGTTTGCACCCTTCAGCAACCAAAAACTTGATAACTGACCGCTGTTCAATCCTGGAGCATGCTTCTTGGTCGGCCATCTTTGTTAATCGCCAAAACTCTCAAAGTTTTTTTAATCTGCAAAAGAAATTAAATCCATGAGAAAAAGAAGTAAAGCAAACAAAAAAGAAAAGAAGTAAGCTTCTATCTGTATTAGAAGTCCTTATACCCAAAAATTCAACTTATTTATTGAATGACCCTCGTATATATATATATATATATATATATATATATATATATATTTCGTAAAATCCATCTATTGGATGCAGTGGTACACATCATCAGTGATGTTTCTAGCCGCGATTCATTAGGGGTTTCGGGTCTTTCAACATCATATATATATATATATATATATATATATATATATATATATATATATATATATATATAGGTGAACATTGAAGTCAACTCTCAGAGGCGACAGACTTTTAAGTTGTGGAGTTAAAATATGTACAATAGATCGTCTTTAAATGTTAGCGCTTGCTATTAATAGTTTTTCTTTTTATCTGGCAACTACTCAAGCCCGGAACTTTACTACAGAATACCTAGTTACCTCCTCTTAAACGGTCACGGTCAACCAACGTTGACACAGCGTTCGTGACACCGCATATAAAAATGGTAATCTTTGGATGACCACAAAAATTTTTGCCCTTCTCAACCATGAACACTAAATACTTAACAATATATATATTATATATATATGCACAATGAGAAGCCACGTATACTTTCTTGATATGTATATAATATGGATAAAACAACTGAAAAGTTGCTAATTAAAAGAAAAAATATTGGGTGTTTTTTTGTGAAAGTATTTATTTATATGTTTTTATATAGTTGATATTTCAGACCGCCTCGGTCCTTCATCAGAAATTAATTGAATGACTATTTGGGAGTTTGTTTACGTTATTCGGACTGTTATCCTAATCTTTATTGCCATATTCACAACGTTTCGGCTGTTGTACGCTCCAGCCTTCTTCAGGGGATTGGAATTTCGAACCGAACCCTTTATTTCGTCCACCGGGGTAGATTGTTCTCGTTCCACGTGCCATACTTTTTTCTGGATGTCTCCCACACGTCAGTCTCATCAATAGGAGGACTCTATACTATGTAACACGTCAGAGCTCTTTTCATTGTTCCTAATGACATTTGGCCAGGGTTTTTTGGGAGGAGGGGAGGGGTTAAGCCATACTTTTTTTTTTTAAACCATAGCTTTTTTTAAACCTTACCTTTTTTTAAAAAACCTTACCTTCTGGAAGGCATTTTCGCTATCGCAATGCGCCTACGGATTTTTTGGGTCGAACTTACCGTTCCGCCCTCTCTCCCCAGATATTTAACTTGTTGCACTTGAAGCAATACGGAGACAAAAACTGCGCAGACACCCACGCGCATGCGTACTGAAAGAATCTGAGCAATTCTTTTGTAGGGAAAATATAACGGAAGTAATCTGGATGATGATGACGTCACTTCCTTTTAATCTCGCAACAGGTATTCTTTCATTTTTTTCGATTCATTTTATTTGATTTTTTTATTATTATTATTATTTATTTAATTAATTCTTCGCAAACAATTGTATCTACTTCCAAAGCACACCTTCCTGGCAGTTAATTGCTCTCCGTTTTATTTATTTTTTTATCACTTTATCTTTGAAAGAGTGACTTATGCTGTACGTTCAAAAACTTTCGTCTTTTTAATTATTTTTTTTTTCTTTCTACGTTTTTTTTTTTAATCCAGTCAATAATTTATTTGTCTGTCTCTTTCTTTATCCTTCGCCTTTTTTCCTTTTTACAGCACTCTCTTTTTTTCGGGCTTTCATTTTTTTTTACACTTTTCTTCTTCCTTTCTCTATTTGAGATATCTTGCTTTTTTCTTCCTGTTTCATTTATCACTTCCCTTCTTCCATTCTCTTATTCAGTTCTCTAAGACGTTTGCTTCTTTCTCTTTTTCCTTCATGCATATTAGTCTTTTTTCTGTATTCTTATTCATTCCCTTCTTCCTTATACTTCTTGCGTTTTCTTTCGCTTTTTCTTTGTTCTCATTTTGCTTTTTGTACTTTATTCGTTTCTTTATTATCTTTATTCCTTTTCTTCTTTGTTTCGCTTCTTCTGTTTTCTTTCACTTTTTCTTCCTTGTCTCTTTGCTTCTTGTACTTTCCTCTTTTCTTCATTATCTTTATTCCTTTTCTTCTTCCTTTCTCATCTTCTATTTTCTTTCTCTTTTTCTTTGTTTTCTCTTTGCTTCTTGTATTTTCCTTTTTTCTTCATTGTCTTTATTCCTTTTCTTCTTCCTTTCTCTTCTTCTGTTTTCTTTCTTTTTTCTTCATTCTCTCTTTACTTCTTGTATTTTCCTTTTTCTTCATTATCTTTATTCCTTTTCTTCTTCCGCTTTTTTTTCGCTACTTTTTCTTGTTCTCTTTTTTCCCTTCCTTTTACATTATTCTTTTGCTGTCGCGAGTCCGTTCCACAAAGCATCAGTTCTTGAAAAGAAACTCTCCGAATGGAACTTACTCCTTACTTGTGGAATACGAAAGAAATGCGGATGATTCAACTTTGTGTTTGTGGCCTGTCGGGTCTCAGTTTTAAGGGTCAGGGGTGGTGGGAAAAATGAATGCAGCTCGTCAGAACACGTGTCATCAAAATAGTGATAAATCAGCGAGAGGCTCGCGACGTTTAATATGTGAGAAACAGGTTTCAGGGTGAAAAATAATTAATCACCCACAGGGACGCGTAGATGCATTCGAACTTTATCAAGACAGTGAGTATATGACAGCATTTTTTTTATCTGATCGGATATTTGCAAAGATAAGAGTATAGCAAGGAGGAGGCAGATACATACTGGAGCGATACAGTGAACAAACCTTGTTTCCAGCATCTTCATCAACATATATATATATATATATATATATATATATATACAAAAATATATCTGAAAATAACGTCAGTTAATGTCACCTTTTCTAACAGAATTACTGCTCTCACAAACAAATGTACACAAAAATATATATTAAAATGAAAAGAAAATTGTTGAATCCGTCAACACACATATAATGATAATATTCGATGAGCTGCTATCGCTGGTTCCCAGGCGCCATGAATTCAAGCGTCCTACCAGGCTGGCATCCCGTTCCCACCCTTTCACTGTTGAAACTGTTAAATGTAGACGTCTCTTCTACTCTAATAGCTTCATATCTCGCACCTCACGCCAATGGAACTCCCTTCCTCATTCCTGTTTCCCTGATGACTATGATCTCCAACTATTCAAGTGTAACGTCAATAGACATCTCCAGTGGCCTTGATCTATCCTCTATCCTTCTTCACATCCTTTCCTATAACACTACTATTTGCTCTCGCTCCAAATCCTCTGTAACCCCTTGCGTACTAGTGGCTTCCAGCCTTGCCTGGGGTGAAAAGCTTAAAAAGAAAAAAAATATTCTCCACACGTGACATTAACTGACGTTATTTTCTGTTAACACTATGTAAATAGCGTTCCCTACATTCCAGATACTAAGAACACTCTGTCTTTTGTTTTTATTAATTTTCTTGTTTAATTAAATTGATTTCGTTTTTTGCTTAGAAAAAGTCCACGTTGGACGAAACGCGTCAGCAATTAATACAGTTTTCCTATTGTCATTTATTTATAAATATATATATATATATAAATTTAAATATATTTGGCCTCGATTTTTGTTGTTACTGCTGTTAGAAGTCTTTAAGTGGTGTGTTTTTTGTTATTTCGTAAAGCTTTTTATTGATGATTCTGTAGCGCCAGTCTATAGGGCTGTGTTTCTCAACCTTTTTAAGCAATGGCCCACATAGAAGCAAATGAAAATATCACGTCACATTTAGGAAAAATTTTAAAGGATATACATTTAAATGTTATGAAATAAAACCATAGATTAAAAAATACACACACAAATATGAACTTAGTTTATTTCAATGTTTCTATTCAAATATTTGTGCAGTTTATTTAGTGTGAAATCTGAGCCTGGGATTTTTTTTTCACGATTTCTTCAATGTTTGGTCGAATGTGCAATAAGCAGACCCTCATTTCTTCTCCAGCTGAGCGTAGTTTTTCACGCTTTTTATTTTGATGTTATTTATGGTTAAAAAGTCTAATTTATATGTGTTTAGACTTGTTCATTTTATTCATGTTGTCTATAATATTTAAATTAATTATTTATAATTTATACCAACCAAAGTCTTATGTTCGAAAGACAAAATATTGAAAAAAATATTGTAAATAATTTATATTTACGTAAACACGCTATGTATCAAAGATGCTTACTCCCTTTTTGTATAAAAAACGTCGTTATTTGTAATACAATATATATACAGTCAACGACGAAATTATTCGTACACCCTTCAATTTCTCAACCCTTTTAAATATATTCCCATATATTTTCTGATTTCTTTTTGAATTTGTAGGTCTGATGAATTGGATCGTGATTACGATTCCAATGTAATAAATTATAACCATGGAATGTTAGCGTTTGAGCCTTTCATAAGATATATATATATATATATATATATATATATATATATATATATATATATATATATATATATATATATATATATATATCGTTGTCTAGTTTAATATAATATATAATATATATATATAGTTTAATATAATATATAATATATATAATATATATATATATATATAATATATATATATATATATATACATATATATATATCGCTGTCTAGTTTGCAAACACTTAATAACCGATAGTGTATTTTCCGTACCCAACACCAATATCAAGATACACCCACCTCGCCTCACCTGTGTAAGCCATAACATAATCTACTATTTATTCTGCACAATATGTCCCAATAGTGGATATATTGGTTACAAAATGAACTAAATGAAAACTAATGAACATTCAGTTGTCGAGTTATCCGAGAACCGGACAATCCACTTCATCGCACGCTTAGTCCAACCCAGTGTTTCTCAACCTTTTTCAGCAACGGCACACCTAGGAGAAAATGAATATATCACGGCATACTTGGCAAAATTTTTAAAGGGTATACATTTAAATGTTATGAAATAGTAGTGACTACTCCGATACACCACGCCCAAAAAATACTTAATAATTATTGGCTAGAAAACAAGTACTATTTACCACAGGACAATTTATCCATCGCAGTAGCCACACCAAATTTTCTCCCATTGACTTTGCCAAACTTTGTTTAGTAAAAAATCAGTGATTGGTTTAATTTTGACCAATCGTATAATTCAAACATTCCTTTCGATATTTTTCCCGCTCCTCTCTGGAGCCTACTCAAAAAGTATAAATACCACGGAAACAAAACAATAGAACAGTAGTAGAACAAATAAATCAAAAGAGCTCACCTACGTACGTGTACCTACATTCTTCTAGTCACACACACAGACACAAAACTACAATTGCACTACGCTGTGAACTGTCTGTTCAAAAGCCAAGTAACAAACTCAAAATTCTATTATCCTTTTGTACAAGCTTTTTCATACTTGAACTCAGTTATCATTTATCACTGAACTCTAAACATTTAAACAAGAAAGTTCTTTAATACATATTTTCAATCTTGCATCAGTACAAGGGAAACTACTTGCTTTTTTTCTTAATTTTATTTCATCAAGCACGATTGTTGTACTCGTCTATTTTCAATACAGTTTATTGTTGATTACTACATAATCTCTTGTTATTTCTTCCTTGTGTCTTTTGCAAATTTAAATGTGATGTGCTAACCAAAAACGCAACCTTTACCAAAGCCTTCTTAACAATTCTAAACCAAATCTAATTAGCACGCCAGAAAATAAAACCATATTTAAAAAAAATTAAAATAAGCACACAAATATGTGCTTATTTTATTTAAATGTTTATATTCAAATATTTGTGCAGCTTATTTAATATGAAATCTGTGCCTGTTTTTTGTTTTATTTCGCGACTTCTTCAATGTTTGGTCGAATGTTCAATAAGGAGACCTTCATTTATCCGTCAGTTGAGAGTAGACTTTCTTGCTTCTTATTTTTTATGTTATTTAGGGTTGAGAAGCCCAATTCACATCAATAAAAAGTACAAAACTGAAATTAAACTGATAAAGTCTTTTTAGCTAATGTGAGTTATAAAGTTTAATACTTATTCATTTATTCAGATACTCATGCTGTAACTGTCTATATCTCTGAGATGAGGTATTATGATGACTTACATTATTCGGACTGTTATCCTCATCTTTATTGACATATTCCCAACGTAGTTTCTACTGAGTTTTTTTTTCTAGTTGCCTCCATATCTTAGATATATCGGGTTCGTATCGATTCTTCAATATCTGTCTATGTCTCTGAGATGACGTATTATGATTACTTACATTATTTACATTATTCGGACTGTTATCCTCATCTTTATTGCCATATTCACAAAGTTTCAGTCGCTGTACACTCCGGCCTTCTTCGGGTGATTGCAATTTTGAACCGAACCCTTTTTTTCGTCCACTGAGGTAGATTGTTCTAGTTCCACGTGCCGTGCCTCTTTCGGATGTCTCCGTTATTTCCCTTTAACTCAACTCTCCAAGTTTTTGATTCACCACTGCTGTGGCCTGCTATTGAACTCACAACTCTTTGGGTCTCGTCGAAGGGAGAAAAAAAAATTTTTTTAAAAGCATTTCAACCCAAGCAGAGCAGCGGTGCCACTGGTTCGCAGGTTGGTGGGGGTGATTACATAGAGTGAAAATGAGAGATAAAACGGTGTATAGGAGGAATGAGGAAAGGATAAGAGATGAACGCCGTTCAAGACATCTGGGGATGGCAATTGACGTTGCATTAAAATTTTTGAAGATTGTAGTTATCAAGGAAGCAAGGGAGTTCCACCTGGGGCTACAGGGAGTTAAAGACTGAGAATGGGGAGGATTTAGGAAAGGACAAAATAGGAACAGGTTTCGAGTAGACAGAAGATGGCGATTGACGTTGCATTTAAATCTATGAAGATTGTATTTATCAGGGAAGCAAGGGAGTGACACCTGTGGTTACAGGGAGTTAAAGACTGAGAATGGGGAGGATTTAGGAAAGGACAAAATAGGAACAGGTTTCAAGTGGACAGAAGATGGCGATTGACGTTGCATTTAAATTTTTGAAGATTGTAGTTATCAGAGAAGCAAGTAAACGAAAAAGGAATTCCACAGGCGGGGAGTACGAGAAAAGAAACTGTTTGAATAGAAGTGGCGGTTATATTTAACTATTCCAACGGTAAAAGGGTGGGACCTAGATGACGGATTTATGTAGTCGGGGCACCAGGGGGGAAAAAAAGCTCGAAAGAACAGTAGCCATGGAAATATTTGTAGCAAAGACAGAGTGAAGCCAAACCTGTGCGATTTTATGACCCCACTTCCAGGAGGGACAGAAGTTTTCTCTTTCCACTTTCCAACGTTACCATTCGGACGTGTTTTGCAGTACCACCGATGAAATAAGTGCATTGGTCGTTCCAACTCTGCGCATAGCTGACTTGAGTTTGACTATTTTAAGCGTTGTTATCCTTACTTACCCTAACTTACTTCTGAAACAAACAAAAAAAGAAAATGGACATAACCAAGAACTTTTTTCAGTGTTGGCGCCATAAAAAGAATAATTGTTTCGTTGTAGAAATACATCTTTTTGTGTGCCGCTAATTTTTTTTTATCATGTGTGTCCCCGCAACTTCAACCAAGATACACACAAACACGCAACCTTGTAAGATCCATATATTCTTTGCACCGATGAACGGGCATCTAGGCACTGAACGGCTGAATGCTCGCAATGAATGATTTCTTGCAGAATTTGCCGAATCCAACATATAACAAGCAGCACACAAGAATTTTCCAAGTCGACATTTATTTCCATTTCTCTTCCTTTGTTTAGCCCACGCCATCGTCAACGCCCGAAGCTTCTGCCAAAACGTCCGCCCATGAAGAAATTGCAGTTTAAATGAG
>OZ038518.1:9605606-9613106 GCA_964036315.1 Acanthosepion esculentum
GGAGGAAAGGGAGATAGTTAGAAAAGACAGAAAAATAGTTTTCAAAAAGAAAGAAAGAAAGAAAGAAAGAAAGAAAGAAAGAAAGAAAGAAAGAAAGAAAGAAAGAATCAAACCAGGAAAGAAAAAAAGAAAAAGAAAGACAGGAGATATGAAAAAGGAACAACCGGAGAAGGAGAAAGAGGAAAAACGTGGATTTTATATTTTGTGTTGTATCCCGTCAGGACGTAGGCGATCATGGCCCTCCTCATCTTCCCGTCACTTGTAGCTCTTAATAAGTTTTGTCTCTTTGTTATTTCTCCTAAGCCCTGTTCTACCATCCATTTACTCAAGCTTATCATGTATGTCACGCTCTGCTTTCCTCTGTCCACTCTTTCCCTGTCTGTCCTTGTGGATATCAGATTTCCAAGCCTTCCTTCCTCATTGTATGCCCCCAAAATTTTAACTAATCATAAACAAATAGAAATTACAACGTGTATATAAAATGGGGGATCCATTCTATATTACAATCAATATATAAAATGAACCCTCACTTCGTGGCAACTGTAGTTTCTATATATTTATGTTCCAGAGAATGTAAATAAATCTAAAAGACATGCTAGTGTAGCTAATCAGTGTTTCATTGATTGACTGATTCGTTTTTTACGGCTTATCAACCCTTTGCAGGTTATTTAAAGCCGGAAAATATTTTTATGCTGTAAGATTTTTGTGGGGTGATAATAATGATTTACTGATAGCTCTGGAGTAGGTTGGAGTCATGCCTTTCCCGAGGGTATTTGCGCGCAAGTGAATGTAAAGATCTCGACTGGAATTAGGTGACCAAAAAAAAACAAAACAAAGAATACAAAACTAAAGGCACCGAAAATTCTCTTCCATAATTCATTTCCCAAACATTCTGACGAAGCTTAAATAAAAGCGAAACATTCAATTTACAAACTTTTCTTATTCCAGTTCCTCATTTTATCGGATCCAATTCATATACAGGGTGCGATGGGTAAATTGTTGCCCTTTTACATTTTTTAAAAACTTCGCGCATGCGCGTTGTTTTTTTTTTATTTTGTCGACTTATCACCATAGTAGGGTCAGTTGGGCACTGTCTGCGATAAACAGAGTACCATGATGCAGTTCACTCCGGCAGAAATTTGGAAACAGCATGCTGTACTACTTGGCATTCGCGCCGGAAGTTCCAATACGAACATTTCAGAGTGTTTGGGCGTCAATCTGAGGACAGTGCAGAAGATTCGGAAAGAGTCAGATGAGTCTAATGGTGATTAAGATGGTGTGGGAGCAAGGAAATCTCACTCTGATCGTTCTGATAAGAAACGAACTCCCGAATTTGTTGGTCAGGGCCTCATACTCAACACGGAGGCCTACATGACGTGCCTTGAGGAGGCAATGCCGCCTTGGGTCAAGGCGGGTGGCTGCTGGAAGTCCTGCTACAGGACTCTGCACCATGCCACACAAGCTGGAGAACCCAGTCATGACTGTCAGACAATTTCTGCGACCAGATTACCCCTTATATTTGTCACCCTAACTCCCCAGAGTTACAACCCCACCTTGATTATTATGCATGGGGCGTAGCTGAGCAAGAAACCAACAAAACTCCTTGTAACACGAAAAACGAACAGAAGTCAAGGATAATCACAGCATTCACCAACTGAATCAAGGAGTCCGCCCAGAAGAGTTGCAGGAGATTCCGAAGTCGTCTGGAGGCCGTGGTTGGAGCCGATGGCGATTTTATTGAATAAATTTACTCTTTAGTATTTCAAGATATTTTTGTGTAGTTTTGGTAAATATATCTGTTAAAATGAGATGGCAGTGTTATTTTCAGTTTGGCGTCATTTAGACGACAATTTATCCATCGCAACCTCTCTGTGTGTGTGTGTGTGTGTGTGTGTGTGTGTGTGTGTGTGTGTGTGTGTGTGTGTGTAGACAGACTGACAGATAGACAGACAGACAGACAAAGAGATCAAGCGAGGAGAGAAGGGTGTGCCCACTTGCGGGCCTTCCTTTTTCCCATCAGGAAGAGAATACGAAATATTGTAATTAACTTGGCTGAGAAGTGGGAAACAGGTAGAAACAACTGTCGTCTGATTACTCTCGTTCAGGTCAGGATGACCTTATTTCATGGTCTATCCACGCCCCTCTTATCTTCCACTACTTCTTCTTCTGTTTCTCCTCTTCCTTCTTCTTCTTCTTCTTCTTCTTCTTCTTCTTCTTCTTCTTCTTCTTCTTCTTCTTCTTCTTCTTCTTCTTCTTCTTCTTCTTCTTCACCCCTCATTCTCCTCCTCCCCTACTTCTTCATCTTCTATTCCTAGCCCTTTCTTCTCCTTCATCTTTTGTTTCTCGTTCTCCTTCATCATCTTTTTCTGTTTCTTCTTCTTCTTCTTCTTCTTCTTCTTCTTCTTCTTCTTCTTCTTCTTCTTCTTCTTCTTCTTCTTCTTTTTTTTCTCTTTCTTCTTTTTCTCCTTTTCTTTTCCATTTTCTTCTGCTTCTTCTTCTCCTTTTTTGCCTGAATCTTCTTCTTCTTCTTCTTCTTTTTCGTCTTCTTTTTCTTCGTTCACGTGACCGGTCTTCTTTTATCTATCATTTCCTTCCTTTCAGTTATGTTTTCTTTCCATATTTATCTACTTCCTTCACACTCCCATCATTTCTTTCTATTTTTCGTTGTCTCTTACACTTCTTCGTTGCTTTTCTTCCGACCTCTCTCCCAAATTCTTCGTATTTCTTCCTCCTACTCATCTTTCTTCTTATTTTTATTATCATTTCCTCGTTTCCCTACGCCTTCTTTTTCCTTTCTTCTCCTCATCTTTACATTCTTTCCGACGTCTCGGAACATTTCTTTCTTTTTTTTCTTCATTGTTCTTTTAATTCTTTTCTCATTCCTTTCATTCTTCATCCCTACCGCTCTCAACCTTTCTTTCTTTCCTTCCTTCCTTCTTTCCTTTCTTTCTTTCCTTCCTTTTTGTTCGTTTAATTCTTGTTCCTTCCTTCTATTCTTCAACCCTACCGCTCTCAACATTTCTTTCTTTCTTTCTTTCTTTCTTTAAACAGTTTCTCATTCAATATATTCTTCCATACTTAACTGTCACTTCTTTCTTTCTTTCACCCGTTTCTCATTCAGCATATTCGTCTATTCTTACCAGTCAGAATCTTCTTTCTTTTTTCATTCATTCATTCATTCATTCATTCTTTCTTTCTTTCTTTTTTTCTTTTCGAAACACCCGTTATGTCTTTTCTTTCTTTCTTTCTTTCTTTCTTTCTTTCTTTCTTTCTTTCTTTCTTTCTTTCTTTCTTTCTTTCTTTAACACATTTCAATTCAGTCTATTCTTCTATTCTTTCCTGTCAGCAATTTCTTTCTTTCATTGTTCTCTTCTTTCTTTCTTTCTTTCTTACTTTCTTTCTTTCTTGCTTTCTTTCTTTCTATTTCTATTTCTTTCTTTCTTTCTTTCTTTCTTTCTTTCTTTCATCCTTTTTTATTTCAGGTTTGTATTCCTACCGGCCAGTAATTTCTTTCTTTCTTTTTTCCTTTCTTTCTTTCTTTCTTTCTTTCTTTCTTTCTTTCTTTCTTTCTTTCTTTCTTTCTTTCTTTAACACACTTCAATTCAGTCTATTCTTCTATTCTTTCCTGTCAGCAATTTCTTTCTTTCATTGTTCTCTTCTTTCTTTCTTTCTTTCTTACTTTCTTTCTTTCTTGCTTTCTTTCTTTCTATTTCTATTTCTTTCTTTCTTTCTTTCTTTCTTTCTTTCTTTCTTTCTTTCATCCTTTTTTATTTCAGGTTTGTATTCCTACCGGCCAGTAATTTCTTTCTTTCTTTTTTCCTTTCTTTCTTTCTTTCTTTCTTTCTTTCTTTCTTTCTTTCTTTCTTTCTTTCTTTCTTTAACACACTTCAATTCAGTCTATTCTTCTATTCTTTCCTGTCAGCAATTTCTTTCTTTCATTGTTCTCTTCTTTCTTTCTTTCTTTCTTACTTTCTTTCTTTCTTGCTTTCTTTCTTTCTATTTCTATTTCTTTCTTTCTTTCTTTCTTTCTTTCTTTCTTTCTTTCTTTTTTATTTCAGGTTTGTATTCCTACCGGCCAGTAATTTCTTTCTTTCTTTTTTCCTTTCTTTCTTTCTTTCTTTCTTTCTTTCTTTCTTTCTTTCTTTCTTTCTTTCTTTCTTTCTTTCTTTCTCCTTCCGTCTACATTTTCTCATTCAGTATATTCTATACTGAATCTACTCTTCACTCGTTCCTCTCCCTCAACTCTTTCTTCCCTCCTCCTCCACCTCGCACTTGTCATTCTCTAAGTCCTCCGCCTTTTTCCTGCCTCTAAGTCATTCTCTTCCTTCCTTCCTGAGGCCCAAATTACTGGCACTTCATCGACATCCCTGACCTGACAGGTAGAAATTACGAAAGCAAAAATATAAGATGCTAAATGTGGACAAACGTTCTCGCATGTCAGGCTGTGTTGGGCGAATTTGAACAAGTGTGCGATTTGTGGAGAAAACCGGGGGTCTGGAGCAAAATGGGAAACCAAGCCGCGGAAGCCGGTTGGCAGCTTACGGTGGGCCGAAGAGAGAGGGGGAGAAGTAATAGTAAGGAGAGAGAGAGAGTTAGGAATGATGAAAACGAGGAAGAAGAAAGGGATTAAATGAACAAGAAAGAAAGAAAGAAAGAAAGAAAGAAAGAAAGAAAGAAAGAAAGAAAGAAAGAAAGAAAGAAAGAAATTACTAACAGTTAAGAATAGAAGTATATACTGAATGACAAACGGGTTAAAGAAAGAAAGAAAGAAAGAAAGAAAGAAAGAAAGAAAGAAAGAAAGAAAGAAACGGAGTTTTGGAAAGAAAGAAAGAATGAATGAATGAATGAACGAATGAATGAATGAATGAAAAAAGAAAAGAAGAAATTTCTGACAGGTAAGAATAGACGAATATGCTGAATGAGAAACGGGTGAAAGAAAGAAAGAAAGAAAGAAAGAAAGAAAGAAAGAAAGAAAGGGAGTTTCGAAAAGAAAGAAAGAATGAATCAACGAATGAAAAAAGAAAGGACGACATTTCTGACAGGTAATAATATACGAATATGCTGAATGAGAAACGGGTGAAAGAAAGAAAGAAAGAAATTGCTGACAGTTAAGAATAGAAGAATATAATGAATGAGAAACGCGTTAAACAAATAAAGAAAGAAAGAGAGGGAAAGAAGGAAAGAGTGTCAGTTTCATATAAATCAAATGCGAATAGCAGATCAGAAAGAAAATAAGGTGTTATGTTGAGGCAAAATTTGTTATAAGTTCGCAAGAAGCTAAAGAAAAATACATCGATGACATAATCAATCATTAATGTAATTCACGTTTATTTTAAAAAAAAAACAAAAAAAACAGGGCGTCTACTCAGATAGGTGCATCCACTAAAAATAATGTTTATGTACTACGAAACAATATCGGAATAATAATAAAAGATTCTTAAGAAATTTAGAATGAAGTTTATGTTTCGGATACGAATGTATGAATGTAGCACATGTAAGCTTTCCAACAGATACAGACGAAGTAATATGTATATCTTAAAAGGGGAACTAAAACTTGCTAGGGTATGTGGCCGGGTGGGCTAAAGTACGCCACATCAAACCGTGGTTTCCCGACAAAAGAAGGACGCAGGCTAGAACTCTGCTGGAGGGCACATATTTTTATTATCACTCTCGAATTTATTCTGACCCTCGAATTTATTCTGACCCTCGAATTTATTATGACACTTGAATTTATTATGACCCACGAATTTATTACGACCATCCGATTTATAATGACCCTCGAACTCATTATGACCCTAGAATTTATTATGACCCTCGAATTTATTATGACCCTCAAATTTATAATGACCTAGAATTTATTATGACCCTCGTATCTATGATGAATCTCGAATTCATTATGACACTCAAATTTATTATGACCCACGAATTTATTATGACTCGTGAATTTATTATGACCCTCGAATCTATTATGAATCTCGAATTTATTATGACCCTCGAATCTATTATGAATCTCGAATTTATTATGACCCTCGAATCTATGATGAATCTCGAATTCATTATGACACTCAAATTTATTATGACCCACGAATTTATTATGACTCGTGAATTTATTATGAGCATCTAATTAATTATGACCCTCGAATCTATTATGAATCTCGAATTTATTATGACCCTCGAATCTATTATGAATCTCGAATTTATTATGACCCTCGAATCTATTATGAATCTCGAATTTATTATGACCCTCGAATCTATTTTGAATCTCGAATTTATTAATACACTCAAATTTATTATGACCCTCAAATTTATTATGACCCTAAAATTTAGTATGACTCGTTAATTTATTATGAGCCTCCAATTTATTATGACCCTCGAATCTATTAAGTCTATGTCCAAAATATTCAGCTTTCGACATTAAATAACTGATGCCTCATCATAACACCTTAACAAAAAGAAGGTAGCAAAAAGGTGACAGAGTGAAACAATAGTGCTTGTTGAAAGCAGTTTGGTAAAGGATGGGTGCGGTGTTTGTTGAATCTTGGCTAGTCTGGTAAGTGTTTAGCAAGTGTTTTGCCGCTAAACAAAAATCAACCAACTAAACTATGTAAACCAATATTACCTGCCGTGTGGCCGGATTATTGGTGATTAAGCCGGTTGCACCTCTAGGGTATTTTCCGGTGAGAAGGATGTCTAGACTCTCGGTAGGATTGAAAAGAAGACCAGTTATGGGCGAATGGCTATTTTCTCGGACTTTCTAGTACAGGCGGGGAAATGTAGAATGTCCTCGGTTGGTGCATTGCGCTGTGTAAGCTCATTCGGCGCGTCAGGCCACTCAAGCTTTATTAAGGTAACCAAATAGGAGATGGAAAGTTCTGTTTATCAGTTAAATCAATTTTTTTATCTTAGCAATTCACCACCGAAGATAATCTTGGATGAGATTGAAATACTTGGGAAAATAAAAGAAATGGAGAGGATATATATATATATATATATATATATATATATATATATATATATATATATATATATATATATATATATATGTGTGTGTGTGTGTGTGTGTGTGTGTGTGTGTGTGTGTGTACAGAGGGGGGGGTCAAAATAATTGGAACAGGTGCAAATTCCACTCCGATATTTCAAAGATCTACTATATTAAGGACTTTAACTAAAACTTCGTAATTGCAGGTTATATCTATTGTAAATACGTTTATTTATCTAATTTACTGTCTTTGGCTTATTTATTTTTAGAATTTAGTAAAATTTAAGCTAAATACGTGATCTCTCTGAGTTCGAAAAAGGGCAAATTGTTGGAGCTGGCATGGCAGAAGCCTCGATCACTAAGGTTGCTGAACTGTTTGGTTTTTCAAGGGCTACCATATCAAGAACTATGACGCAATTCTAGAAACAGGGCAAAACCTCCAGCAACCGAAGCAATTTGGGCCGGACTTGCAAACTTACTGACAGGGACCGACGTGCATTGAAACGCAATGTGTCAAAACA
>OZ038518.1:9618106-9638106 GCA_964036315.1 Acanthosepion esculentum
CAGATCTCAGCAAGTTCCTTCTCTCTGCTCCCACCCCACCCCGCAGACCACGTTCTGTCAACCACTCGCTTATACTCAGTGTTTTCTCTCACTTTCACTCGTTGTAACCCTCTGCTAGGGGTGAAAATCATTACAAAAATAAATAAATAAATATGTGGGATCTATGCGAAAATAACATGGTGAGAGATGCCTAATCTGCGATTGTCTTCTTAGGCGGAAATTGTTTCCTGAGTTCCACGTGAATGTTACAGAGACGAACAACGTTATTTTCGTTAACAGATTGTAGAATATTTGCTGTTTTCATCAGCGCCTTCCATATAATTCCACTTCAACGAATATAGCTGATTCAGACGAGGACATGAAAAGAAAAGACACTGAGGCGTGTTCTTCATCCAGGGATTGGATAGAGTAACAGAGAGAAGGCAGAGAAAGTAGACGACGAAGGAAAGACAGGAAGGAAGGGGGGATATTGAATGAAAGGAGGAAGGGAATGAAAGAGGTGAAAAGATTAGAAATGTACAGGAGAAAGAAAAGGAAAGAAAGAAGGACGGTAGAAGAAGAAAGAAAGAGGGAAAGCTTAAAAGAAAGAAAGAAAGAAAGAAAGAAAGAAAGAAAGAAAGAAAGAAAGAAAGGAAGAAAGAAAAAAGAAAGAAAGAAAGGTTTAAGATTAAAAAGTGCGGAACCATGAAACTTATATGAAAGAAAGTAAGTAAGAAAGAAAGAGTAAAGGAAAGAGAGAAGAAAGAATGAGAGAATCACTTAAAGAAACAATGAAAGAAAAATAAGAACAGGCTGCGATTAAAAAGACAGAAAGAAAATGAAGGCGTAACATTGAAAAGAAATAAAAAATTAAACTTATAAGAAAGAAAGAAAGAAAGAAAGAACGAAAGAAAGAAAGAAAGAAGGAACGAATGAATGAACGGTGCAAGATTAAAAAAGAAATAATGAAAGTTGTGAGAAAGAAGGAAAGATGAAAGAAAGGAAGAAAGAAAGAAAGAAAGAAAGAAAGAAAGAAAGAAAGAAAGAATGAATGATCGGTGCAAGATTAAAAAAGAAATAATGAAAGTTGTGAGAAAGAAGGAAAGATGAAAGAAAAGAAGAAAGAAAGAAAGAAAGAAAGAAAGAAAGAAAGAAAGAAAGAAAGAAAGAATGAATGAACGGTGCAAGATTAAAAAAGAAATAATGAAAGTTGTGAGAAAGAAGGAAAGATGAAAGAAAGAAAGATGAAAGAAAGAAAGAAAGAAGAAATCCATCAGATTAAAAAGAAAGAAAAAATGAAAATTGTAAGAAAGAAAGAAAGAAAGAAAGAAAGGTGCAAGATTAAAAAAAAGAAAACGTGAAAGTTGTAAAAAAGAAAGAAAGAAATATACACGGAAAATGTAAGCTGAGAAAAAGAAGACAACAAAGAACGATAGAAACAAAGAAACAAAAACAAATGAAGAAGCAAAGAAAGAAAATCGAAAACAAAATTTTCAGAAGCCGTATGCGAAAAAAAAAAAAACCCAAAACAAACATCAGTCAAGTAAAAGAGAAAATAAAGGAGAAATGTTTTTTTTATAAATAAAAAAAAACCGAATTACTTGAAAAAGTCGGCAAGAGTCGGCAAAAACCTTCATTTCGTAAACAGAAACCAAGGGAAGTAACAGAAAGAAAGCAAAATTACGCTCGCAGTTTTATTACTGACATTAAATCCTGCAACATCGACTGGCTTCAGATTAATAGGAGGCACGCTTAAAACTTAGATAATTACTTTTATCAACATTATTATTGTGATCACCCAAACATTATCATCAGCATCATCTGCATTAAATTTCTATGATTTTAAGACTACGCCATCTTTGATTTTTCTTTATTTCAGTCTTTCTTCTTTTTTTTTTTTTTACCTATTTCATTATTTTTCTACCTTTATTCTTTGGGGCGTTGGGGGTCTCCGCCATCTTGGAACGCTCGTTAACCTGTGCGCTTTCTAATTTTCTCATGCTCACGATACAGCAGTCCGTGTCGGTCCCTGACCCTAATTCTCGATATCTTTTCCCCTCTCGAAAAAAATAAAAAATAAAATAAAAAAATAGAAAAATAAAAAACGAGAGAAAGGGAGAGCGAGGACATTCTGCCTTTCTAATTCTGAAGCATTCGTGTCGTATTCATTAAATCAATCAATCAGTCGCTAATTAATTGGAAACAGAGCAAGGTGGGGGGGATTTTCGAATTCAGGGCGGGGGAGGGGTTCAGAAGTTGGTGGGGTGCGGCTAAATGTCGAATGGTTGCAAGGCAAGCGAATTTAGCTCCGGAAAGGAAGCCTTATCAAGACAGACCATTAGAGAGAAAAAGAGGCAAATAAAAAAAGGAAGGAAGGAAGGAAGGGAGGGAGGAAGGAAGGAAGGAAAGGGAAGGAAGGAAGCAAGGAAGGAAAAGGAAGGAAGGAAAGGGAAGGAAGGAAGGAAGTAGGGAGGGAAGAAAGGAAGGAAGATAGGAAGGAAGCAAGCAAGGAAGGAAGGAAGGGAGGGAGGGAGGAAGGAAGGAAGGAAGGAAGGAAGGAAGGAAGGAAGGAAGGAAGGAAGGAAGGAAGTAGGATCGGAAAGAAGAAAGGAGGGAGGAAAGGAAGGAAGGAAGGAAGTAGGATCGGAAGGAAGAAAGGAGGAAGGAAGGAAGGAAGGAAGGAAGGAAGGAAGGAAGGAAGGAAGGAAGTAGGATGGGAAGGAAGAAAGGAGGGAGGAAAGGAAAGAAGGAAGGAAGGAAGGAAGGAAGGAAGGAAAGGGAAGGAAGGAAAGGGAAGGAAGGAAAAGGAAGGAAGGAAAGGGAAGAAAGGAAAGGGAAGGAAGGAAAAGGAAGGAAGGAAAGGGAAGGAAGGAAGCAAGGAAGCAAGGAAGGAAAAGGAAGGAAGGAAGGTAGGAAGGAAGGAAGTAGGGAGGGAAGAAAGGAAGGAAGATAGGAAGGAAGCAAGCAAGGAAGGAAGGAAGGAAGAGGAGAGTAAGTGAGGAGGAACGAAGATTGAAAGTAAACATAAAAAGCAAAATATGAAAGAAATATGAAAAGAAAAGAGATTAGAATAATATTTCCTGTGAAAAGGAAGAACATTGGGGGGAGGGGCATAAAGGCAGAGAGAGAAAAAGAAATAGATGAGAGCGGCGAGGATAAAAGGTGAGAATAATAATAGTAATTAAATAGATAGATAGATAGATAGATAGATAGATAGATAGATAGATAGATAGATAGATAGATAGATAGATAGATAATTCCAAGGAGGACATTAATCTAAAGAGAGCTCAATGCAAGTTACAGAGCAACTTTCTCCATTTTATCCTGATATATCTGTCTGGTAGGAATGATTCCATTTTTAAAAAACTTTCGGCCTGAAGAGATGAATATAAAAATATAAAAGATATGAAATAATATGAAAAGACGGAGACAGATAAATGGATAGGCAAACATTAAGAGACATAGATAGATAGATAGATAGATAGATAGATAGATAGATAGATAGATAGATAGATAGATAGATAGATAGATAGATAGATATGAAAAGTATCAGATGGATATATAGATAGAGAGAGAGAGAGGTGAAAAGTAACAGATGGATATATAGATAGAGGGAGAGGTGAAAAATAAGATAGATAGATAGATATGAAAAGTATCAGATGGATATATAGATAGAGAGAGAGGTGAAAAAAATAAGATAGATAGATAGATAGATAGATAGATAGATAGATAGATAGATAGATAGATAGATAGATAGATATGAAAAGTATCAGATGGATATATAGATAGAGAGAGGGGTGAAAAGAATAGATAGATAGATAGATAGATAGATAGATAGATAGATAGATAGATAGATAGATAGATAGATAGATAGATAGGTATGAGCATATTAAAACACCAGCATATAGATAAATAGATAGATTTGAAAAGACTGCCATGGATAATGATCAGAGATATATCCAAAGATTTGAACAGACTGACAGAGATATGACAAGACTATCAAAGATAGATAGATAGATAGATAGATAGATAGATAGATAGATAGATAGATAGATAGATAGATAGATAGATAGATGTTAACAACCTGGAACAGATAGACATATACATGTCTACTCGTTAGACGAGCATGATCATCACTGACAATTTGACTTGTAATTGATCAGTTCTCCGACGGTGAGATCGTTATTGACTCCTGGAGCCGACGAGATAGATAGATAGATAGATAGATAGATAGATAGATAGATAGATAGATAGATAGATAGATAGATAGATAGATAGATGAAAAGAATAAGATAGATAGATAGATAGATAGATAGATAGATAGATAGAGAGATTATAAGATAGAGAGATGAAAAGAATAGATAGATAGATAGATAGATTATAAGATAGAGAGATGAAAAGAATCGATAGATAGATTATAAGATAGAGAGATGAAAAGAATAGATAGATAGATAGATAGATAGATTATAAGATAGAGAGATGAAAAGAATAGATAGATAGATAGATAGATTATAAGATAGAGAGATGAAAAGAATAGATAGATACATAGATAGATAGATTATAAGATTGAGAGATGAAAAGAATAGATAGATACATAGATAGACAGATAGATGAAAAGAATAAGATAGATAGATAGATAGATAGATAGATAGATAGATAGATAGATAGATAGATAGATGAAAAGAATAAGATAGATAGATAGATAGATAGATAGATAGATAGATAGATAGATGAAAAGAATAAGATAGATAGATAGATAGATAGATAGATAGATAGATAGATAGAGAGATGAAAAGAATAGATAGATAGATAGATAGATTATAAGATAGAGAGATGAAAAGAATCGATAGATAGATTATAAGATAGAGAGATGAAAAGAATAGATAGATAGATAGATAGATAGATTATAAGATAGAGAGATGAAAAGAATAGATAGATAGATAGATAGATTATAAGATAGAGAGATGAAAAGAATAGATAGATACATAGATAGATAGATTATAAGATTGAGAGATGAAAAGAATAGATAGATACATAGATAGACAGATAGATGAAAAGAATAAGATAGATAGATAGATAGATAGATAGATAGATAGATGAAAAGAATAAGATAGATAGATAGATAGATGAAAAGAATAAGATAGATAGATAGATAGATAGATAGATAGATAGATGAAAAGAATAAGATAGATAGATAGATAGATAGATAGATGAAAAGAATAAGATAGATAGATAGATAGATAGATAGATAGATGAAAAGAATAAGATAGATAGATAGATAGATAGATAGATGAAAAGAATAAGATAGATAGATAGATAGATAGATAGATAGATAGATAGAGGAAAAGAATAAGATAGATAGATAGATAGATAGATAGATAGATAGATAGATAGATGAAAAGAATAAGATAGATAGATAGATAGATAGATAGATAGATAGATAGATAGATAGATTATAAGATAGAGAGATGAAAAGAATAAGATAGATAGATAGATGAAAAGAATAAGATAGATAGATAGATAGATAGATATATGAAAAGAATAAGATAGATAGATAGATATATGAAAAGAATAAGATAGATAGATAGATAGATATATGAAAAGAATAAGATATATAGATAGATATATGAAAAGAATAAGATAGATAGATATATGAAAAGAATAAGATAGATAGATAGATAGATAGATAGATAGATAGATGAAAAGAATAAGATAGATAGATAGATAGACGAAAAGAATAAGATAGATAGATAGATGAAAAGAATAAGATAGATAGATAGATAGATAGATAGATAGATAGATAGATAGATAGATAGATAGATAGATTATAAGGTAGAGAGATGAAAAGAATAAGAGGACTTCATCGTACCAACGTGACGTTTACTCTAATTCCACTACAATGCACACAAAAGGGCGCTATGAGAACTTTCTTCTTTTTTTTTGTAATAGATTTATTTATTTATTACTTCAATTACAACGTTTCACCTTTCTATCTATCTATGATGCAGTGGACATCAACGTAAACGTCACATTGATATGATGAAGTCCTTATGGTCGAAACGCTTCGCGCGAAACCTTTTGACATCTTCTGGCATAAATTGCTTTCTCTTTTAATTAAAATAGCATTTTTTTTTTTCAAATCGAAATTATGGTTAAACTCATTCCGGTGAGAACATGACTACTGCTATCATTTACAAGAGCCAGATCAGGGCCAAAAATGGAACAGTGTTGTCGTTTTGGGGCGGGAGCTGCCCAGACATCAATCTCCAGAAGAGTCCAAAAGAGTCTCCGAGCCCTTGTGGGTGACGAATTGTTTTCCACCTTACAAACTCTCACCCGCAGGCGGTGTATGGCAAGCCTCTGACTGCTCTACTGTTACTTCCAAGAAAAGTGCTCGGACGTAACTACATTCCCTGGTCCCGCCAATGGAAACCTCCACGTTCAGAACCTGAGATGCCGCTTACTGTTATGGGACCTTACCTATAACGACAGAGTGAACTCTTCCTGACACTATAAATACTGCGCCTCTCATGAGAGAGGGACGAAACGGAATCGAGTCGTGAGCAGTCTCTGACTGTTTGCGACTTCTGTCGAACTCTCTGCTTTGGCAGAGAGGAACCCGGACGAGGCTTTGCCGAAGGACAAGGTTTCGTCCGGGGAGGTAGACAGTCCCTGAACCCGTTTATACGGGTTCTAATGGGCATATTTTTGGCCGAGCCTACGAGCTCGGGGAGCCCACAGTAAACCGGCCTTGTGCCACATTCGACCCACGTGGGAGGGTTGTTAAATATCGAGACGGAATTGAGTCGTCAGCGGTCTCTGACTGTGTGCGACTTCTGTCGAACTCTCTGCTTTGGCGGAGAGGAGCCCGGACGAGGCTTTGCCGAAGGGCAAAGTTTCGTCCGGGGAGGTAGACAGTCCCTGAACCCGTTTATACGGGTTCTATATGGGCATATTTTTGGCCTATCCTACGGGCTTAGAGAACCCACATTAAGCCGGCCTTGTGCCACATGCGACCCACGTGGGGGCGGTTGTTAAATATCGAGACGGAATCGAGTCGAGCCAATAGTTCACTCCAAACCAAACTGACAGTCACACTAACACCTTCCACATCTTGTATTATTATTCCATGTAATATATCTTCGTCATTTCTACTCTTGTGTTCGTGTTGTTCTTCCTTGGTCCCAACCTTGGACCATAACACTTACCTAGTAGCAAACCACCCACCTACATTCCCTCCGAATTCAATCGGTGAAAATTAAGTTCCATTCAAACACCTTCTTCAGGCAAACCACTGTTCTGCGAAACCGACTCCCAAGAGGATGTTTCCTCGATCGCTACAACTTTAACCTGTTCAAGGCTAGGGTTAACCATTATCGTCCTCTCCTGTCTGTACAAATTGCCTCCTAACGTAACCCTCTTCCTTGAGTGCCTTCCGGACCATGTCAAGGGCGAACCTTGCTATAAAAAAAAAACATGAATATAAAAACTAAAAAACAACAACAACAAAAATTAATCACTCGTCCGATTTTGTTTGTATAGCAATGGCATACTAGTTGGTGGTTAGTCAATATACTAAACATCTTTCATTGTCCAAAGGTGGTTTTAAATCGTTTTGATGAACTTGCCATGGGTGATAATTTCTAGAACAAAAAAAAAGCTTGTGATACGTGCGACAGCCTGATGGTAACTGATATTTTCACCAGATAAGAGTGTGAGCAAACCTACACCATCAAGATCAAAAGCAGAAGGCTCCCACCGCTGTTATTAAACAGAGCATGTTTAAGCTTGTGGCTCGGCTCCAGGAAGCTTTATAGACTTGGAAATACGTGTAACAGCTAAGTACTGTGGTTACATCATATAAAAGGCTGAATTTGATAGCTAACATTATAGTGTAATGACTCAGCATACTAAACCATGTCTATCAGTCAAGTCAGTTAGGTGACCGTTTAGACTTACTTGAGCCTGGGCGTTTCCTAACGTGCGTCTTGGAAGACACGTATTTTTTAGGGAAAAAAAAGGTGCGTCTTGTAAGCCGTAAAATACGGTATTCTCCCCTAATTCAACCTCTCTCCCACAGGCGGAGTGTGGCAAGAATCTCACTGCTCTACTGCTACTTCCACGGATAATGCTTGGAAGAACCCGCCAATGCAAACCGCCAATGCAAACCGCCAATGCAAACCTCCACGTTCAGGACCCGCTATGACGCTTACATAGTAGCAAGCCACCCACATTCCCTCCGAATTCCATCGGTGAAAATTAAGTTTCATTCGAACACATTCTTCAGGCGAATCACTGCTCTGCGAAACCGATCACTACAACTTTAGCTTGTTCAAGGCTAGGGTTAACCATTATCGTTCGCTCCTATCCGTACAAATTGCCTCCTAACGTAAACCTCTTCCTCGATTGCCGCCCCCATTCCCCCGGACCATGTCAAGGGAGAACCTTAGTGTAAAAAAAAAAAACAAGTTAAAGCATTGAGCGTGTTTTGTAAATGATCCATTTTGTGTTCTCATAATCTTTTATTTAAATTCCTTGAGGTTTCTCCTATGTATTTCTTGTGGCAGTCATTACAGGCGATTGAGTAAATTCCACCTTCAAGAGTTAGCTTATTATTATTTTGTTTTGCATAATGTCCTTTTTATTGTTTTAGAAACATTTTAAGCTATGATAAATTCTTTTAAATTGTAGTAAATTGCTTTCTCTTTTAATTAGAGTAGCATTTTTTAATCAAAATTATGGGGTTTTTCGCCCCCCAAAATTGTTCTTGATATATAAAATGTTATATATCTTCATGATGTCATAGGTCCCCAAGTAGGCATCTATGCGGACGACACTACTATTTACTCCTGGCTCAAAAACAAATCTAGTGTGAGCCGACAAAACTAACCTGGCCGTTTGTCTTGAAAAGGACCTCCAATCGGTTGTGGACTGGGGCTGGTTAACTTTAATTCCTACAAAAACAAAACTTCTCTCTATTACTCACCAGAGAGAACCATCCTTGCCCCCCCCCCCCATTAGAATGTCTGGCGCTCAACTCCACGAGAGCACCTCTTTGCGACTACTCGGTCTCACATTGTCCGCTGACCTGAGATAGAACGAATGCATTGAGTCAATAGCTTCGTCCACCGCAAGTGGCAGGAAATTTTTCTCGCCGGAGTCGATCCTTCAAATCTACAAATCAACCATTCGCCCTTGCATGGAATATTGCTGCCATATATGGTCTGGAGCCCCTTCTAATTATGTCAAGGTCCTTGATAAAATCCAAAGACGGATATGCAATGTAATTGGACCTGATCTGGCATCTCGTCTGCAGTCTCTCTCTCGCAGACGTGCCACCGTCTCCCTCTGGGCTTTTTTACAAATACTTTCACGGTAACTGTTCCGATGTGCTGCTTTCGCTGGTTTCCAGACTTCATGAATTTAAGCGTTCAACTCGGCTGGCATCTCGCTTTCACCCTTTCACTGTCGAAACTGTTAAATGTAGCCGTCTCTTCTACTCCGATAGCTTAATGTCTCGCACTTCTCGCCTGTGGAACTCCCTCCCTATTTCTTGTTTTCTTTTTAGGCGTCTACTTCAAGATCCTTGTTTTTCGAAGATCTTCAAATATACTTTATAATCTGAAGAGACTGCCATGTCAATAAGAAAGCACATTATGTTCTTGTGGTCTTTGATTACGATGTCTGGTTGATTATCTTTGATTGTTTTGTCTACGTGTATTGTAAAGTCCCATAATTTTTTTTAAAGATCCTATGTCCTTAAACGGGTTTGGGTGGTGTTCATACCAATTTCTTCTGGTTCCTGTTTCCATAAATGTTGCAGATGTGTTGATATTGGTACTGTGCAACCTGATACAAGATGGTCATTTTTTTTCTGGATATTTATCACAGAATCTGTTCAGCACAATATTTCAGTATGTTTAGTTGGTAATTTCTAGTAAGCAAACAGATTTTAATTCAACACTACGTATGCCCTGATGGGTACGGGTTTCGTCTGCATCAACTTGTTTGGCACGGGCAGAGTATTGATCCTGAAGAGGTTTATCTTGTCGTCGGTTCATCATTTGGTAAAGTGCATCTTCTTTTGTCTACTTTTTTAAGCTCTCTGCCGCTACAGTCGGTGTATTAAGTTTTATTTGCGCCTCTTCATCCACTTGACATTCCGTTTCGACATCTTCCTTATTATTTTTTACCATTCTTTCCTTCTTCGATTTTTACTGCACTATTATTTTATCCTCGTTTTAATGTACCGCCATATTTGTACCATTCACACCCTCCCCTTTCTTTCTTTGTTATCTGTCATTTCTTCATCAGTTAACACTATCCTTCTTTTTCGTCTTCTTTTTCCTTCCTTTTATCATTCTCTTCTTCGTCTTTCATTTTTTTTTTTTCGTCCGTTTAGACCAGAACCGGGTGTTATGAATAATCAAGAGTGGTCTCCCTTGTTTTGTTACTCTCTTCTTTGAGAGAGCTATTTCCGTTTACTGGGCCTATAAAAGGACACTATACGCGAACCTTGTATTCTCAATTGAATAACGTTTTCTTAAAGCTTACACCTTCGTACTTTTGTCATTACCCCGAGTCCCATAGGCACCCTAGTGGTGGAAGGTTAACACACACAAAAAATAGCAAAATTAGGGGTCCACGGTAATATTTTAGTGGTCCATAGTGTAATTTCACTTCGGAACGGTTGTCACAGCTAAGAATTGGAATTTCTACAGCAAACTACGCCATGTTAGATCCTAAAAATAGAAAAAACAACTTTAAGACTATCAGAAAACAAGATCAAACTATGTAAGTTGGCGTACGTTTTACTCTACCGAATGTTCTGATTGTAAAAGTCGAATAAAAACAGAGCAGGATATATAATTGAAGAATTATATATATATATATACAGTGTAACCCGGATATAAGATAATTATCTGGACCGGAGAAGAAGTATCTTATATCCGGGTTTCTCTTATATCCGGGTTTGGCCTATTTTGTTTAGGTAAGTATGGCTCTAATTTGGGACCAGAGAAAATCTCTCTTATATCCGGGTTTCTCTTATATCAGGGTCTCTTATATCCGGGCTACACTGTATATATATATATATATATATATATATATATATATAAAGGAAAATTAGATAAAGATTATAATTCATCATATGACTTAATTTAATATATTAATAATAGATAATAATATTAATTTTAAATAATAATAAAATAACAAATTAATATATTAAGATAAATTAATTAATATTGTAATAAACTCGACATTGTGAAAATGGCTGATCGACTATTATTGACCTTGATGAAGCTGAATGTAAAAAAAAGGCTCGCTGAGCAGCGTCAATCATTGAAAATTGATTTTTATATTTTTACCAAGACAACTGAGTAATAGAATTCGTTTATTAATAGAGAATATGAATACAGGTCTATATATGTACATTATACAAGTAAAAAAATGATTAGTATTTTGTTGGGTAACCTTTTGATTTAATAATGGCCTTCATTCTTCGTGGCCTGTTATAGACTAAATTCTTTAGTAAATCAACGTCCTTCGCCAGATTTTACCAGGATTCCTTTAATTCGTGAAAAAGCTTATATTTTGTGTTAAATTTCCAATTTTTTTCTTTTTTTTTTTTAAGCTTATCACCCCGAGCAAGGCTGGAAGCCACTAGCACGCAAGGGGTTACAGAAGCTTTGGAGGAAGAGCAGATAGGAGTGGTAAAGGAGACGATGTGGAGAAGGATAGTGGATCGATCAAGGCAAGGGGGTTACAGAAGATTTGGAGCGAGAGCAGATAGGAATGAAAGGTTAAAGGATGTGGAGAAGGGAAGTGGATAGATCAAGGCAACTGGAGATGTCGATTGACGTTACACTTAAATAGTTGGAGATTGTATTTGTCAGGGAAACAGGAATAAGGAAGGGAGTTCCACAGACGAGATGTGCGAGACAAGAAGCTATTGGAGTAGAAGAGACGTCTACATCTAACAGTTTCAACGGTGAAGGGGTGGGAACAGGATGCCAGCCTCGGAGGACGTTTAAATTCATGAGGCCTAGGAACCAGCGAAAGCAGCTCCTCGGAGCAATTACCGTGAAAGTATTTGTAAAAAAGACAGAGCGAGGCAACGGCGCGTCTGTGAGAGAGCGACTGCAGACGAGATGACAGATCAGGGCCAATTACATTGCATACGCTTGTCCATTATCGTCCAGGGGTTTTTCAATTCGGTTAAGCTAAATCGACTTTCTCTGGGTGCGTCCATTTCTTTGCCTCGTACTGTATATATGAAGTTTTACTCTGACATCTCCGCTGAGAGGGGATGTGCCACAAGGTCGGGTTTACAAAGAAAGTCAATTTTTGTATTTTTACTAAAACAAGTAATAGAATTCGTTTATTAATACAGAGTTATAATACTGGTGTACATATGTATATTATACAAGTCAAAAAGTGATTTAATAACGATATCAATCCTAAGCGGACTGCCTTAAAGAATAAACGTTATCTAGAGAGGAAGCGAGACGAGGGTAAATTGCAACTTTTCCAGGGGCCTAGTCAGAATCCTGACCATAACCCAATTGAAAACTTTTGGGCGATAATGGACAAGCGTTTCTGTGATAGGAAATTTAACACAAAAGATGAGCTTTTTCCCGAATTAAAGGAATGCTTGAAAAATCTGGCGAAAGACGTTGGCTTACTAAAGAATTTAGTCTATAGTATGCCATGAAGAATTAAGGCCGTTATTAAAGCAAAGGGTTACCCAACAAAATACTAAATCATTTTTACTTGTATAATGTCCATATGTACACCTTTATTAATAGTCTGTATTAATAAACGAATTCTTTTACTCACTTGTCTTGGTAAAAAATATAAAAATCGAATTTATATGAGTGTGTTCATTATTTGACCTCGTACTGCATATATAGATGTCATTCATTGTTGAAGTAACCTCCGCCTCCGCACCAAAAGTAATAGTAGTGGCGATGATGGGAGTGGTGGAAGTAGGTGAGGAGAAATGGTTAGCGATCGGGGTTTCTGTGATGAGGTGTAAAAACAACGGAACATTTCGAACTAGAAATCGAAACTCAATAATGAAAATTGAAGTGTCGGTCAGGGCGAGTAAAATTCAAGACAAAAATAAGGAAAAGAAGGTGAAGAATAGAGTCGCGTGAATCCGTTACAGGGCGTGGGAAATTGATCCAACATTAATTGATTAATCAATCAGTATTATTGGCAGACCTTTTATGCGTGACGTTCATTTTTCCCCCGATCAGATTTGGCGCATGCGTAGTGCACACGAGCTAACACGTGCGTGCGAGATAAAGAGTAAAAAAAGAGATTTTGCAAGCATCGATATTTCTCTGAAGCTCAGTGCGCAGGTATGGACGTGTTTTCATTATAACCCCCACTCGCCACACACACACACACACACACACACACACACACACACACACACACACACACACACACACACATCTGTCTAAATCTCTGATATGAGATATTATTACTCAAATTATTTACATTACTCAAACTGTTAACCTCATCTCCATTGCCATATCCACAACGTTTCGGACGTTGTACACTCCGGCCTTCTTCAGGTTATTGGAATTTCCAATCAGACACCTTTATTTCGTCCATCGGGGTAGAGTGTTCTCGTTCCACGTGCCATGCCTCTGCTCAGTTATTTCCCTTTAACTCAACTCTCCCAAGTTTTTGATTCACCACTGATGTGGCCTGGTACTGAACTCACAACACTTTGGGTCTAGTCACTGAATCTAACAACGTCTTTATCCGTCCTCAAGGGCACATGGCCCAGTGGATAAAGACGTTGGTTAGATCCAGTGACTAGACCCAGGGCGTATAACGGCCAAAACATGGAGAATATGGCAATGAAGATGATGATAACAGCCCTCAATACACATATTTTCCAGTTCGTCAGTTTTTCTAAATACTGTTTGTTGATGTATAAAATTATACAAAATTATATATCATATTTATATATATATATATAGTTGGTCGTTTGGGGTTTTATGGCATATCGACCACTATGGGTTATTTAATGCCAGATCCAGTATTTACTAGATATATCAAAAACCTATAGCTGGCAACATCATTGTTTCAAAAACGTATAGCTGGCAACATCATTGTTTCAAAAACGTATAGCTGGCAACCGTTTCAAAAACGTATAGCTGGCAACCGTTTCAAAAACGTATAGCTGGCAACCGTTTCAAAAACGTATAGCTGGCAACATCATTGTTTCAAAAACGTATAGCTGGCAACCGTTTCAAAAACGTATAGCTGGCAACATCATTGTTTCAAAAACGTATAGCTGGCAACCGTTTCAAAAACGTATAGCTGGCAACATCATTGTTTCAAAAACGTATAGCTGGCAACCGTTTCAAAAACGTATAGCTGGCAACATCATTGTTTCAAAAACGTATAGCTGGCAACCGTTTCAAAAACGTATAGCTGGCAACATCATTGTTTCAAAAACGTATAGCTGGCAACCGTTTCAAAAACGTATAGCTGGCAACATCATTGTTTCAAAAACGTATAGCTGGCAACCGTTTCAAAAACGTATAGCTGGCAACATCATTGTTTCTAACGTTTTAACCACTTCGTGTCTAACGTCAACCTTTATCTATCCGAGATATCTTTTTAATTTGCACTGACTTCAACAATCTCATTCAGTAACCCTCTACTCTGAATGGCTCTTGTGCCACTTGTAGTCGGTGAATAGTTAGCAAAATAATAATAATAATAATAGTAATAATAAACAAAATAAATGCCTCCTTATTGATATGGCAGTCCCTGCAGACTGCAATGTATCTTTGAAGATATTCGAAAAACTGTCAAAATACAAGGACCTTGAAATAGAAATCTCAAAAATGTGGCACATGGGAACATCAACAATTCCTGTTGTAGTTGAAGCCCTTGGACTGGTTGGAAAAGATTCCAGTAGGCTGATTGAAGGGATCCCTGAAAGTCCATGCCTCAAAGAGACACAAAAGATTGTTCGGACAAGTACAGCCCACGCTTTATCTATGTAATTAATTTTTTATTTTTTATTTTTTATTCTTTCTTTGCAGTGGAAAGTGTCATGATGCCATTTCTAACCTTAGGTCTCTGGGCGGGACCCGGAAAGAAATGTGTAAACGCCAGATATCAAAGAAAATAAAAATAATAATAAACAAAATACATGACGTCACTCTTCCAATATTTTTCAACATTTAAGATAAGAGAGCGATTTAATAAAAGATACAGAAAAGAAAAAAACTCATTGTTTGGCAGAAAATGTTAAAAAATATTTCAGCAGACTGAAATATTTTAAAAAATATATCTCAATGTGCACATTCGGTTTGGTTTCGTTTGGTTTGTTTTACGGTATATCAACCTCAATGGGTTATTTAATGCCGACAAGATTTTTATAGCTTTAACGATGGATCGTATGTACGAGTTCCACTTAAGGTCTGGTTCGTTTGCTTTGGTTTGGTTTGTTTTACGGCATATCAACCTCAATGGGTCATTTAATGCCGACTACCTTTTTTCCTGGTAATATTTTTGTTTTGTCAAAAATCTATTTCTGGGAATATTTTTTCCTCAAAAATCTATAGCCTGAAATATAATTTTAAAAAATGTATTGCTGGTAATAGTTTTTCTACTTCATAAATTTATTTCTGGTAATAATTTTTTTACAAAATATTTCTGGTATTAAAATCTAGTTTTACACTTTCATAATGCTTTTTACCTCAGTTTCGAGGTTAACTATTTGCCCATAGCTGGGACCCTAACAGGTGCTACCACCCCGGGTCAGGGTGGACCTGGGAACACCAGCAATTAACAGGTGGTTCCACGCTCCTCAAAACCTCCTGATGAGAGGCCTTGCTGTTGGACGTAGTTAATCGTCCTACCCAGGATAGCAAAATGCCCATTCGGAAAAAAATATTCAGAATCTAACGACCTTTCGACCCTTAAAACAGAGGGTTAATTAAGTATGCAAATTACTAACATCCAGCCCAGGGAAAATAAACAGCATGACAGATTTGATTAACTCCTTAGTAACTAATCAACTAACGGAAAATTCCTAGCTGAACAAGATCACCATCATATTAAGCACGTTTCAGGTTCATGCCTTCAAGCTGGCGGCGTTTCATTCGTTTTGACGCCTTCATTATCAGTACAGCCATTTTTCATTACAAGACAATAACGTTTTTTATAGGTGCCCTGTGTGTGTGTGTGAGAGAGAGAGAGAGAGTGAGAGGGGGTATTTTGGTGTATATGCCAGCGAATGGAGACCGACAGATTCTTATGGTGAAGGAGCAAACTGAAACGAATGAATGGGTCGTGAATCTGATTAGGTTCGTATAAGATAGTGTCGGGGCACCTCGAGGTGGTGTAATGGTTAGCAAGCTTGTCTAGTTAAAACAATTACGACTGAGTAATGAGTTCGATCCTCACTGGGTGCCCCATGCTTTCGGCCTTGTGTCACATCTAAGCTACGCTTGGAAAATCGCTATAATATAATATCGACAGGCCTTGCCCAATATCCCCACTTTTGTTCAGCCTTAGGACACAATTATGGAATTCAAACAGTAATAAATCACAGACAAGCAACGTTTGTACAAAGATTTAAATTTGTTTTTTGTAGATTTATATATATATATTTTTTAACATAAACTGAAGAAGGCAGATATTACTGTCGAAATATTGTTTAGCATTGTCAAACACTGTATGTTTTCTTTTCTTAAATTGCGTTCTTCTTTTAAGTATTATTATTATTATTATAATTATTAATTAGGTTTAGTCATTTCTTATTTACAGTTTTAGTGTTAGTGATTTGTTGCTTGATTCTTTCCTAATAACTTGCGATCTTGATTGCAAATACAGTCAGTTCGCACAATAGGTAATAAAACAAAAGTAAGTGGGTGTTAATAAAAATTGTTTACAAATGGGATTTGATATGTCGGCCATATTTGTTCTTTGGGAATCAGCGTAATTGGATATCTTTCGCGTCAGAGACAGGAAATTCATCGAAAATTATCCAACTTTGAAGAATTCCGACTTCAAAAACGTTAAAAATTCGAACGATAGAGTTTGTTTATATTTTTATTTTTTTAAATTTTTAATCCGACATTTTTTATTACTTGAAACGTTTTTATAGTGGATACTCGTTTTTGAAATAGACGCCCCATTTTCATTATTTCTTTACACCAGTGTGTATTACACCAATTGGGCCTATCGCCCTGCGTATTCAAGAAATTTTCACATTTTCTTTATATATATATCTGTATATATATATATATATATATATATATATATATATATATATATATATATATATATATATATATATTCTTTACACAAACACACACACACACACACACACATATATATATATATATATATATATATATAAGTGAACATTGACGTCAACACTCAGAGGCGACGGGCTGTTTTATACTGGACGCAATCGTCAGACCGCCTGACGATTGTGTCTAGTACGAAACAGCCTGTCGCCTCTGATTGTTGACTTCAGTGTTCACTGTTATATTGATATTTACATCCACTCTATCTCTGATATTGGGCACTTTATCCCATAAATATAGCACACCTTAAAACTATATTTCTTCATATATATATATATATATGTGTGTGTGTGTGTGTGTGTGTGTGTGTGTGTGTGTGTGTGTGTGTGAAGGTTAAAGATAATAGGAAAACCGTTTTATTAGCCGACGCGTTTCGTCCACGAAATGAATTTGTTGAAAACAAAGAGTTATTCTACGCCCAGGTTTTTTTTTCCAATATCACCTTTTCTAAACAGAATTACTACACTTCCAACGTACTCAACAACAATATCAAGAAATCAAAAGAAAATGGTTATATCTGTCAACACAACACTAAAAACAATATTTCCACACATGACAGTACTTGATGTAATTTTCAGTTGACAATATGAATACAATAGCGTTATCTAAACTCTTCTAGTTGCGAAGGACATTTTGTTTGTTGTTACTAGTTACTTTGTTTTCAATAAATTCATTTCGTTTTTGCCTTGAAAAAGTCCACATTGGACGAAACGAGTCGGTTAATAAAACAAGTGATGTTGAATGCTAGATTCAACACCACCACTTGATAAGACACCAAAAGTGTTGAAACAAAATGGGTATTTTTGTAGTGATTTCATAACATATTTATGTTATAATTTTCGAATAAATTGTATATATATATATATATATATATATATATATATATATATATATATATATATATATAAATAAAAAGAAAGAACAGTAAGATATAAAATCCGGTGTTCTTATAGATATTTTTTTATTTTTTCACAATAGTGCTCAATGTAAATTTACAGAGCATTAATATTATAAATTAATTGATTTAAAATATGTTTTTTGGCTACGCAGTGATAACCATGTTTCAAAAATGGAAGCTATATATATATATATATATATATATATATATATATATATATATATATATAAGGAAGCGGTTACTGTATTTCCAACGAGATAAAAGTGTGTATACTAAAAAGAAAAGAGAAACCGCAAAGGTTTTTGGTTGTAATGTGGATTTTTAAAAAATATATTATTCTTTATTTTCGATAATTTTGCTACACACGTTTCCGGCCTCGCGACTGTCATCAGGAAAAGGGTGGAGATTTCCACATATTATTACAAATAATTAATTTTTTCTTTATGTTTTTCGATGTTAAATATTCTCGATATGAGACATTCTCTTTTTTTGTGTTAGTGAACCAAACGTCTTCCTTGAACTGGCAGTGAAAAGTTCTGCGTGAAGGGTTATAAAACAATTAAGATTGGTTCGAGAAATGATGGAGTAGTTATCGGCAGCTTATCTTTTAATGACCCCTGTGTGTTCTTAGATCTATTTCCATTTTCGTCTGCTTTTGTCAGCATGCGTGTATAAAACAAAGACAATATTAGAGAGATATTAGTTGATAACACAACAATATTCACACATACACACAGTAAAAAGAACCATAACATACTGGAGGCCATCTACATTAAAACAAAGCAACCCACACTCAACAAAATTACAATTCATTTCAACATTATTGCTGCCATATAAAAAACGGAGCCCCTTCTGTTTGCCTCGGGGTTCTTGATAAGATCCAGAGACGGATATGCAACGTAATTGGCCCTGATCTGGCATCTCGTCTGCAGTCGCTCTCCCACAGACGCACCGTCGCCTCTCTCTGTCTTTTTTTACAAATACTTTCACGGTAATTGCTCCGATGAGCTGCTTTCGCTGGTTCCCAGACTTCATGAATTCAAACAATCTACGAGGCTGGCATCCCACTCCAACCCTTTCACTGTTGAAACTGTTAAATGTAGACGTCTCTTCTGCTCCAATAGCTTCATATCTCGCACCTCTCGCCTGTGGAACTCTATTCCTTATTCCTGTTTCCCTGATAGTTATAATCGCCAACTATTCAAATGTAATGTCAATCGACATGTCCAGTTGCCTTGATCTATCCACTATCCTTCTCCGCATCCTTTCCTCTAACACTCCTATCTGCTCTCGCTCCAAATATTCTGTAACCCCATGCGTGCTAGTGGCTTCCCGCCTTGATTGGGGTGAAATGCTTAAAAAAAAGAAGAAAAAAAAGAACATTTCTTTCTCTCACGTGGTCATGTACGACGTCAGAAAACGGCATTATGATTTACGACCTGCGTACCATTCAGAAAGCCAGTCGGGTCGCAGTTTGCTCACAACTAACCAAGGCAGTGGCTCACACGTTCAGGTAAGAAAGAAATAGAGAATAAAATGTAAGTGTGTGCTTGCGTACGTGTGTGTTTGTTTGAGAGAAACAGAGAGAGAGAGAGAGAGCGGTGTGGGGCACAGACTTTCGGTTGGTCGTGTTTGTTCAAGCAAGCTGACACATGACTAAAACCGTCCCGCCCAGCAGACAAGGGAAGACAAACGTTTAATTTGTCTTCTGCCACCTCGTTCTAAAATGACGGGCTTTCTCCAAAATTAGACTTAATTAACCAACTTAAGAT
>OZ038518.1:9650606-9665606 GCA_964036315.1 Acanthosepion esculentum
CAGAACACAGAAGCAGATGAGCCATATTCACAGAATGTCTACGGACGGCCCCAACTCGGTAAAATACAAACGTTAGATTTCATTTTATAAGTGCAACGAAGACGAACACTTTTGACAAAGTAAAAAAAAAAGAATGAAATAAAATTAAAGTGACTAGTCGGGTTATATAGATCTGTGCCCTATCTGATATGGAAACACTTAATAGGCAATGTATTTCTTGCTTTAATTTTATAAATAATCTTGTATGCCCTGTTTTTCAAAGAACGCATTTTTATTTCAATTTATTCTTTTCAAATATCCATTTTAAATAATTTATTCCGTACAGTGTAAGCTCTTAACACAATGTATCAATTGAAAAAGGCCTAATTAAACTTAGCCTGACCTAAAGTCGACGAAAATCAAAGAAAGCCTTAACTCGTCGACTGGAGGGTCGGAATGATGAATGTGACTGAAGTAGTGTTGAGGTAATGTGATATTAGTCAGCAGTACTGATCTTAAACGTATTTTGATTTCTTGATACAACTGTATCAAGAAATGAAATGAAAATGGTTGAATACGTTAACACAACAATAAAAACAACATTTCTACACGTCATAGTACTTGACATAATTTTCAGTTGACAATATGAATTCAATAGAGTTTCCTAAATTCTTCTAGTTGCTAAGGACATTTTGTTTGTTGTTAATAGTTACTTTGTTTTGAATAAATTCATTTCGATTTTGCCTTGAAAATGTCCACATTGGGCAAAACGCGCAGTTTTCCATTGTCTTTTTCTACAAGTTAAATCGGAGAAATTTTTCATATATATATATATCGGTTTTGTAGTGCGTATTCAATTTGTATTTGTTTTTCGTTTGAATGATTTACGTTACATATATATATATATATATATATATATATATATATATATATATACTGAGCAGTATAGGGGTGTATAAACGAAGAATTAAATATTAATCTTCAAACAAGTATATAAAATTTTGAATAATTTCTATTTATTGGAGTATTATTTTTTCAAATTGACTAAAATACGCAAAAAACTAGAACTTTTAAGCCGTCTGTCTTGGAGAACTCTCTTAAGATGAGTTAGAGACTTCAAATTATGTTACATTTTCTGCATAATTTTCGGAATAATTTTAACTGTATTCTAACAACAATACTTAAAACAGATGCAAAAGAATTGTAAAAAAACAATTCTAATAATATCACCAGAGGATATTGTCTAAACCGGATTTTTATAATGTCTAGCAGATTAGCTGAAAGTAATCGGATCTATAGATGATTCGGACACTGATTGTACAATGCACGAATGTAAAAATATAAAATAAAAAAATTAATTGCGCCTTCTCAGTCGTCTTCAGTGAAACATGCATAAAACAAGGATTGCTGCATCACAATTATATATATATATATATATATATATATATATATATATATATATATATATATATATATATATGAGTGCCAGAGAAAAGCGATAATAACAACAAAGTTGCAATATGAGCTCTGGTAAAAACGTGCAATGATAACAGCAAAAAATTGCAATATGAGCACTGGTAAAAATGCTTGCTGAAGACATTAGGCTTATAATACCCAGAAATTCATACACATATGTCCTTAAGGACACATGACACAGTGGATAGATCCAGTGACAGGACACAAAGAGTGTGAGTTCAATACCCGGTTAAGGCAGTGGAGAACTTTCAGAGGGAAATTAACAGGAGATAACTGATAACTGACATCCATTAAAAACATGGCACATGGAACTAGAACAGTCTACCCCAGTGAGCGAAATAAAGGGTTCAGTTCGACATTCCAACAACCTGAAGAAGACCGGAGCGTACAGCGGCCGAAACGTTGTGATAAACATGGCGACAAAGATGAGGACAAATAAATAAATAATAAATAATGTACACAATACCTCATCTCAGAAATATAGACATATATATATATATATATATATATATATATATATATATATATATATATATATATATATTTGTAGCGGAATAAGAAGAATTAAATTAATCTTCAAACACGGATCTACAAATTTTAACAATTTTTTTTATTGGAGTATTATTTTTCTTTCAAATTGAAAGAAATGAATTACATCAAATTGAAAGAAATGAATTACGTCAAGAAAACTTCACACAAAATGCACACAGAAAATTTTGTGCATCCTTTTTACAGTGCAACTGAATGAATTGTGTTAGTATAGATTAAACGATAAATGCATCTATATGTGTGCATATGTATGTGACAGGTCTAGTAGTGTGTATGAATTCTAGTTGTAGAAGGCGAGGAAAAGCTAGACGTTACTTTATGTGTGCGGATGTATATGTCACAAGTTTACATTGTTTGCACTGTGTGTATAAATTCTAGTTTTAGACTGGATGTAAAAGGCTACAAGTTATGTTGTGACTGTTGACGCATGTAAACAAGTAATTGCTAACAATTAGTTTGGAATATTGTATACTAGAAATAAATAAGCGAAAGATTAATTGTGATAATTTCTGTTTCGTTTTTGTAACAAACGATCAAACACCTTCGACAAGGATAACTGACAGACTGATCAGTGAACAAGAATTGTTCATATTTATAATAATTAGGTAGTTTCCGAAAAAATCTAAAATTTAGATTTATTTATCGCAAGCTTATTGGTGAATATATATTTTTATATATTCCTTTTAAGGATAGAAAAATATTGTTGAACATATTCTGAAGTTGAGCCTCTAAAATTTTATTTTAAGATATTTTACCGTCTGCCAATTCAAAGAATAGCGCGCGTCTCGTGAGACTTCGCTGGTTGGTTAATATACAGTGCTGTTCGATAAAAGTGACTCACCTGACTTTTTTTACTAAAAATATTTTTGTCTATTATTTTTGGGGTTAAAATAATTTTTAATCTTACTAATATAAAGACCCCTTCCCGACCATCTAGGGAAAAAGTTTATTCACCCTAAGGTATTCTATTGATAATTATAAATTTGGATATAAATGAGATTCAGAAAAAAAACGTGACTCAGAGATCGCATTCTAATGATTTTAAAGAGCTTTTGACAAAATATTGAAAACTATTTTACAATACACTCAGAACAATATTCTAGAGAATTCTAGAACAGCTTAAATGAAATCTAGAGTATTCCAGAAAGCCTCATACAGTATAAAAAAACAGCTTGAAATAGCCACTCAAGTCACTAACCAGATGAAAGGGTACAAATACGCATCAGAACCACTTAAGGCATCTATTATTGCCCTCTCAAAAGCAGGCAAGTCTACGAGAGAAATTGCAGAAATTGCTATAACCTCGCAATCAACTGTCCCTCGAGTGCGTAGGGCACATAATGATGCCACTCCTGCTCCAAGGAAGGAAACAAGGGGTCGAAAGAAAAAGATTGATGATAGAACTTGCAGGGTAATCAAGAGAGACGTTGCGAAGAATAGGACTATAACTAGCCAAGAAATTGCAGCTAGTCTAAGCGAAGAGCAAGGTGTTAGTCTTGCCTCTTCAACAGTCCGTCGGTGGCTGTTAGAACAAGGCTACAAATCTTGTACACGAAGGTTTAAGCCGCTAATAAGCAAAGCCAACAAAGCCAAAGGCTTGAATGGGCTCACTATTACAAAAATTTCACCGTAGAAGACTGGAAGAATATTCTCTTCTCCGATGAAACGAAAGTTGAGCTAAATTCAAAGGATAAGGTGAGACACTTTTATCGAACAGCTCTGTATATGAATACAAATATTGAAATATTTGAAACCTGTTTATGCACAATAATTTACTTTCTTTGTGGTGTGTTTTGCAGTACTTAAATCTATTAGCATTTATTCTATAATTCTGAAACGAGTCTCCACACACACACACACACACACACACACACACACACACACACACACACACACATATATATATATATATATATATATATATATATAGTTTCACCCCAAGCAAGGCAATAAAGCCACTGAAATGCAAGGGGCTAAGAAAGTGTAGCAACTGTCCGCAGTAACTATTGTTCCAAGCGCTTTCGGCCAATCAAAACGTCTTCAGTGAAACATACATAAAACAGGGTTTGCTGCATCACAATTATAAATATATATATTTGTAGCGGACACTCCTGTTAGAGAGTATAACAACACTCTCCAACCACGCGCACACTCCTGTTAGAGAGTATAACAAAAATACTATTATACTGTTAAGGAGAGGGGTAATAAAAGAGAAAGAATTAAGGATAATTAAGGATAAAAGATAGCGATTGACATTATATATAATTTTTTAACATCAAAGGTGACCGGGAAGCAAGAAGTCGAAAGAGAATTCTACAAGCGAGAAGTCCGAGAGAATAAAATGTTAACATAGAACTTACGGTTACATGTAGCCATTTCAGCTCTAAAAGGACGAGAACTTGCTGAGAACCAAGTACTACGCTTAAACTCACAAAGTCTACGTAACATATACGGAAGTAATATTTATTTTGTAAAATGCAAAAATGTGGCACAAGGCCAAGGGAGGGGGAGGTTGGTAGTATTCTTCTGTCTTATAATTAAACTTAACTAGCCACAATTACTAGCCCAAACATACCACAGTATTCCTTACATCAAAACAACACATTCTTACTTACCATTCTTACTACAGTCACCATAATACCTCAAGTCTCTAACTAGTTCCCATATGTACCATAGAGGGAAGAAATATTTATTTTGAGTAATATAAAAATATAGCACAAGACCAAAAGGTGGGGATAGGGAAAGGCTGGTTTTAAAATCTGTCTTATCTTAAACTAGAATACTGACCCAAACATACAACAGATTCCTTACACCAAAACAGCACATACTTACTTATCATTCTTACTACAGTCACCATAATACCTCAGGGTCTCTATGTCGTCCTAACTAGTTCCCATATGTACCATAGAGGGAAGAAATATTTATTTTGAGTAATACAAAAATGTGGCACAAGGCCAAAAGGGAGAAGGAGGGTTGTGGTCTTCTGTCTTATGATTAAACTTAGCTAGCCACAATTACTAGCCGAAATATACCACAGTATTTCTTGCACCAAAACAACGCATACAACAGAGGAACAATTACCATTAAAGTATTTATAGAAAAGACACAGGGAAGATTACGGCGGTAGAGATGTGACTGAAGGCGAAACGTGATGATCAATAACATTGTAGATACTTCTTTGGATCTTATCAAGAATCTCTAAATGGAACACCAGACCATGTGTGGCAGCAATATTCAAAGCGTGGACGAATTGTAGACATATAAATATGTAAGATAGATTCAGAGAAGAACCATTGTCTAGAGCGACACTGTGGCCCAACTTTCATAGCAGCTGACCTGGCAATGGATTCAATATAATCTTTCCACTTCATGTCAGCCGAGACTGTTAGCCCCAAGAAGGCGCAACGGGTCCCTCTCCTGGAGGTTAGCACCAGCCATGATGGAGGGTGGGATGCAAAAACGGCCACTCAGATGATGGATAGAGGCATGAATAATAATAATAATAATAATAATAATATGATATTACTCCAGTCTCTTCTTTCTTTCTTCCTTTCCTTCTCTCACTGAAACCAAGTAGCGTCTCTGATATGTCCTTTTCGTCTTTATTTATGAGGTATTGACAAGAGAATTACTTTTATCTTCGTTTTTTCCTTCTTTCATTCATTCATTCTTTATATATTTATTTTTTATTCTTTCTTTCTTTCTTTCTTTCTTACATTCTTTCTTCTTTCTTTTCTTTCTTTCTTATTTTCTTTCTTCTTTCTTTCTTTCTTTCTTTCTTCTTTCTTTATTTCTTTCTTTCTTCTCTCTTTCTTTCTTTCTTTCTTACTTTCTTTATTCTTTCTTTCTTACTTTCTTCTTTGTTTATTTCTTACTTTCTTTCTTTCTTTCTTTTTTCTTCTTTCTTTCTTTCTTTCTTTTTTCTTCTTTCTTTCTGTCTTTCTTTCTTACTTTCTTCTTTCTTTATTTCTTACTTTCTTTTTTCTTTCTTTCTTTCTTTCTTTTTTCTTCTTTCTTTCTTACTTTCTTCTTTTTTTATTTCTTTCTTCCTTTCATTCTTTGTTACTTTCTTTCTTTCTTTCTTTCTTACTTTCTTCCTTCCTTCTTTCTTTCTTTCTTCTCTCTTTCTTTATTTCTTTCTTTCTTCCTAAGGCTGCGTCATCGCTATTTCTGTTTTTCCTACGTATCTAACTTAGTTCCTAGTGCGTGTGGCCTTGTGTCAGACTAAGCGAATATATATACCTATATACGTATACACACATACGTGTGAGCGCGGGAGATTGTGTCAGCCTTTATTCGTCTTGTTCATATAGTTTTTGTTTTGTTTTGTTTTTTGTTATTTATGTTGTTTGTTTTTTTAGTTTTTTGGTTTGTTTCTATTTCGTTTTTTTTTAATCTTGTTGAAGCTAAGAGAAATGGCCTACACAAGTAGAAAACAGACAAAGCTCTCCCGAGTTGCGAGCTTCCCCTATCCCAATCCGAACAAACTAACTGCGTCGCAAATTAGAATACCAAATACGGAGAGCACACTCGCCAACCACGCGCACACTCCTGCCCAAAGAGACAGCTCCATCTCCGGCCCTGACACCTCCGAAAAACAGTGCGCTCGCTTCGTCCGGCATTTCAACACAAAAGCCAAATGTCGCCTCCATTTCAATTGCTCGCCGGCTTCTTTGCACAAATTTTCCTCTTCGCACATATCAGGAATCCACTTCGTTTTCCGGTGAACTTTTTCGTTGCTTCCTGAATCGTAAAAGCAATCATCACTATTGCTTACTCTAGCATTGTCCCCATTATTTAACGCCATCCTATCTATCTATCTATCTATCTATCTATTCCAGTCTATGTCTATCTATCCCAGTCAATTTCATTCTTTCTTTCGTTCTTTCTTTCTGTCTTTCTTTTTTCTTTCCTTCTTTCTTTCTTTTTCTTTCTTTTTTCTTTCTTTCTTTCTATCCCAGTCTATGTCAATCTATCCCAGTCATTTTTTTCTTTCTTTCTTTCTTTCTTTCTTTCTTTCTTTCTTTCTTTCTTTCTTTTTTCTTTCCTTCTTTCTTTCGTTTTCTTTCTTTTTTCTTTCTTTCTTTCTATCCCAGTCTATGTCTATCTATCCCAGTCATTTTTTTTCTTTCTTTTTTCTTTCTTTCTTTCTTTCTTTCTTTCTTTCTTTCTTTCTTTCTTTCTATCTATCTCATTCTGTTCACTATCTATCTATCTATCTCATTCTGTTCACTATCTATCTATCTATCTATCTATCTATCTATCTATCTATCTATCTATCTATCTGATTCTGTTCACTATCTATCTATCTATCTATCTATCTATCTATCTATCTATGCATCTATCTTATTCTGTTCATGATCTATCTGTCTATCTCTCTCATATATATATATATATATATATATATATATATATATATATATATATATATATATATATAGCCCAGTCTATTCATAACTCATTCCCTAAGTGTATTCAAATCTATCTATCTATCTATCTATCTATCTATCTATCACAGAATGTTCGCATGTATGTATGTATGTATCTATCTATCTATGTTTGTTCATTATCTATCTATCTATCTATCTATCTAACCCAGGCAGTTCGTATCTATCTATCTCTCTATCTCAACATTTTCAAATATATGTTCTCTATGTCAATCCTACAATAAAATGCTGCAATACCAAACTGCTTTAATATATATAAAATAAGCATACAATCGGACAGTCACTCTCTAATCTGGATATGATACGCTGGAGGTGATAAGCTGGAGGTGATAAGCTGGATGTGATAAGCTGGAGGTGATAAGCTAAGGCAATTTAATTTGAATTATCATTGCCACATGTCCTCACAGATTCCAAGTTATTTCCTCGGATACACTTTCGTCATTCTTTCATTTTAACCTAAGGAGTCAAAAATACTTCACTTTGTCTCATAATTTTCATGCATATATATATATATATATATATATATATATATATATATATATGTGTGTGTGTGTGTGTGTGTGTGTGTGTGTGTGTGTGTGTGTGTGTGTGTTTAGGCAGCAATCCTTCTTTCATGCATATTTCATTCAATACGACGGACAAGGTGATTTAATTTAGTTTTTTATACAATTTCTCATGCAATCTAATATTTTTTTGTCTTTTCGGATGTTAAATCATATAAAACTGTCCGAATGTTCTTTTTATCCGAGCGCTTTCGGCTATACATTTAGCCATTTTCAAGGATTAAATATTTTAACTGTTAAATAAGAAATTGTTTGCTGCATTTATATATATTTAATTATTTAATATTTATATTAATTCATATTATATTTATATAATACATTGCATGTATTATTTCTCATATATATTTGTGTGTGCATATATACGAGGGTCATTCAATAAATAAGATGAATTTTTCGGTATAAGGACTTCAAATACAGATAGAAGCTTACTTTTTCTTTTTTTTCAACGTAGTCTCCCAGCACTGAAACACACTTTTCCCATCTGTGCACAAGCTTCCGTATTCCCTCAGCGTAAAAATCTTTGGACTGATGTCTCAGCCAGTCGCTCACAACACGTTTGACTTCATCGTCACTTTTAAACTTCGTGCCTCTTGTGAACGCCTTGCGTTGTCATGATGCAAGATGACTCCTTCTGACTGATGACCACTGCGTTTGTCCCAACAGATAAGCTCAAAGTCCTTGCAGTGTAATCCACTGTCACCCTTCTGTCAGACTGAAGGTGGTCATTGACTGATTCGATCACCTCAGGAGACCTCACTTCTGTGAGCCTCCCAGGCCTGTCTTCATCCTCAACACTGCTTCGTCCTTATTTAAACAATTTAGCCCACTTGTAGACATTTTTGGCTGAAACATGTGGCACCATACACAGTTGACATTCTCCTATGAATTTCAACTGGTTTGCACCCTTCAGCAACCAAAAACTTGATAACTGACCGCTGTTCAATCCTGGAGCATGCTTCTTGGTCGGCCATCTTTGTTAATCGCCAAAACTCTCAAAGTTTTTTTTAATCTGCAAAAGAAATTAAATCCATGTGAAAAAGAAGTAAAACAACAAAAAAAGAATAAGCTTCTATCTGTATTAGAAGTCGTTATACCGGAAAATTCACCTTATTTATTGAATGACCCTCGTATATACGTATGTGTGTAAACACACACATATACATACATACATATATACACACACACACACACATATATATATATATATATGTATATATATATATATATATATATATATATATATATATATATATATGTGTGTGTGTGTCTGTGTTTGTGTGTGTTTATAATTTAAATACAATTTGAATACTGCAAGCATCCCTATAGAGTTCCAACTTGCTGTTGAAAACCGACCAAAATGGAGAAAATACCTGCTACCGAGGTATAACTAACTTTGAAAATAATCGTATCAACCATCTGAGAGGATCAAGAATTAACACTCAATCTCGGGATAAATCTCGGGATAATAATTTCTTTTCTTCTTTCTCTCTTTCTTTTTTGCATTTTCTTTTTCTTTTTTCCTTTTTCTCTTCTTCTTTTAAAATTTTTAAATGTTTAAATTTTAAGTTCCTCTTTTATATCTTCAGATTTCTGAGTTGACAATGCCAACATAGGACTTGTTGGTTGAAATAGCTATTCTGATGAAGTAAATATGGATTCCTATTTTATGTAATACACACACACATTATCTATCTATCTATCTATCTCTCTCTCTCTCTCTCTCTCTCTCTCTCTATATATATATATATATATATATATATATATATATATATATATATATATATATATATATATATATATATATATATTCATGAAACGTTTCCATTTGTCAAATTTAAAAGAAACTTTGTCGGGAATTCTATATCCTAATTTAAAAACATATATTGTCGAAAAAGAAAAACCCATGGATAAACAAAAATTATTTTACTTACAGCCCATTTTGATAGATTGTATGAGGATTTGCCATCGATCCATTTAAGAGACCGGAAGTGTTTTGATAGGGCTAGAACTTTCGCTGTCTTTATCGGAGTAGATTAAAGCCTAACCATATTACTCCGAGAATATAAGTATCTGTTCATGTTCTTCCTTGTCTTTCGGTCCAGGCTTGCAAGGTCCTCTTTGGTCAAGTCATGAAATACCTGAACAATGCCTCACATGCCTGGCTACCGAAGCATTTATTATTATTATTATTATTATTATTATTATTATTATTATTATTATTATTATTATTATTATTATTATTTTTATTTCCTTTGATATCTGGCGTTTACACATTTCTTTCCCTGTCCCGCCCAGGGACCTAAGGTTAGAAATGGCATCATGACACTTTCCACTGCAAAAAAAAATTAAAAAAATAATTACATAGATGAAGCCCTTCGTAAAGTGTGGGCTGTACTTGTCAGAACAATTTTTTGTATCTCTTTGAGGCATGGACTTCCAGGGATCCCTTCAATCAGCCTACTGGAATCTTTTCCAACCAGTCCAAGGGCTCCAACTACAACAGGAATTGTTGATGTTCCCATGTGCCACATTTTTGTGATTTCTATTTCAAGGTCCTTGTATTTTGACAGTTTTTCGAATATCTTCAAAGACACATTGCAGTCTGCAGGGACTGCCATATCAATAAGGAGGCACTTATTTTGTTTGTGGTCTTTAATAACAGTGTCTGGGCGGTTGGCTTTGATTGTTCTGTCAGTGTGCATTGTGTAGTCCCATAGAATTGTAACAGGTCCTATCTCCGTAACCGGGTCAGGGTGGTGTTCGTACCAATTTCTTCCAGTTTCCTTCCCATAGGAGTTGCAAATTTTCCAGTGCAGATATTGGCCCACTCTTATTATTATTATTATTATTATTAATTATTATTATTATTATTATTATTATTATTATTATTATTATTATTATTATTATTATTTTCTTTCGTCCTTCTTTTTTTTAACCAGCGATCTTGCATTATGGGGATCTCCATAAATTGGTATTACCTCACACATATAGAACCTGTCGTTTAATATTTGCAGTGCCAAGCAACGCGGACTTCTGAAGCGATTGGTTTGGATTGTTTTACGGCATATCAATAAATCAATAAACCCTCAATGGGTTTATTTAATGCCAATAATTTTTAATGCTGCTAATATTTTTTCCAAAGAATGTATTGCTGGTAATATTTTTTACAAAAAAAACTATTTCTGGTATTAAAACATATTTTTAAACTTTCATAGTGTTTTGACCCCAGTTTTTTTTTTTTTTGGTGGTGGGGGGGGTAATTATTCGCCCATAGCTGGGAGCCTAACAGGTGCTACCACCCCTGGTTAGGGTGTATCTGGGAACACCAGCAATTAAGATGTGGTTCCACGCTCCTCAAAACCTCCTGATCAGAGGCCCTGCTGTTAAACATAGTTTATCGTCTTACCCAGGACGCGGATGTAGTTTATCGTCTTACCCAGGACGCGGATGTAGTTTATCGTCTTACCCAGGACGGTGAAACGATTGGATATTAGGCTGTATTCTGATTTTCTCAATGTAGGATATTTGAACTTCCTTGGTATGGGACCCAATAGCTCAACGATGACTGGGGCAGTAGTTTCCTGAAAGGTACCATATTCCAGCAATTTTAATCCAGAGGTCGGAGTATTTTTTGAGTTTGTTATTTTCTTTCGTCTTGACACCAGCAACAGCCATTTTAATGAGGAGGTATTTTTTTTTTTTACTTTTTTTGTCATTGGCGATGTCATCTGGTTTGGTGGTCTCAAGAAAGTATTCTGTTCGAATGTTGAAATCCCACAAGATCTTCACTTGATCGTCATCGGTGGCTTTTCTATGGCTTGTGGTGGTACCACCTCTTGTCGACCGTAAGTTCATATTTCCTACATAGACAGAAAGTGCAAAGGGGGGGGGGGGCAACCTCATCATGGCTGCGCTTGTATTCTTTCTTTGCAAACATTTCAGGGGCGCTGATGAAGTGGGACCACACAGCGTGCACTTGTCCGAATCCAATCGGCGGTAGACGTTCTTCCTGACAGATTGAGTATTCAGGCCCTGATCTTATGCGGTTACCAGTAAACTTTCCGTCTCGCGTTTCAAGTCATCTTTAATCAACTAATCCCCTGCTTCCTTTCGCAAATTGGATAATATGTGTAACGAAAGACATGATTTAACTATATATAAAACTGTGTGTGTGTGTGTGTGTGTGTGTGTGTGTGTGTGTGTGTGTGTGTGTGTGTGTGTGTGTTCGCGAACTACTCGAGAACCATAAGGCATATTTCCACCAAATTTGGAACATAGATTGTACTCGGTACTGGATGTGTCTGGGCAAAAATTTTTTGTCATTTTTCAAAAATCAATAACCGATAATCGATAAATATAATGTTTAAATGGGAATTTCCATTAGTTTGGCTGTTTTTAAAATTTCACACTTGAAGTCTAAACCCTACGGCCGATTTTAATGCAACTTGATAAGTGTATGCAACTTACTGTCACGCTTATTATACGCTATATTGATTTTCGTTTATCTCGACACTGGGACTCCAAGGGTGCCCCAAAGGGACCCCAAGAATTTCAAATTGCTTCGATTTTGATGAAATTTTGCATGTTTGTTACGCTTTTATAATGAGATAGAAATCGGTTGTCAGATTTTTTAAAATGCATGAGGGGACCCCCCAGGATGACCCTATAAACCACTTGATGCCTCAATTACTTTTCAAGTGTATTTTGTAGCAGTATTTTTTATATATTTATATTATCTTCAGTGCTTCTGTAAAAAAAACAACTTTCTCCTGTTATAAATGTTTTCACACTTCATGTCATTATAATTTTTCGCCATATTGATAAGAGGCAATAAAGAAAAATCTTCTTTATTTTAACTTTACAAATTGGATGAGGTTCGTGATCTTTATTTTGAATAAACCCAGGCAACGCCTGGTAATGCTGCTAGTGTATATATAAATAGTTGGTTTTTACTGGATTAAATATTTTTATATATTTATGTTAAATTTGTAATCTGTACGGGAAAATTGCATGCTTTTTTAAAAATTATTCTTGATTACACATCATTTCTCTAATAAATACCACCTTTTTTAGTTTGTTTTTTTTTCTTTTCTTTTTTTTTCCTTTTTTTCCCCTCTCTCGTCTTCTCTTATCTTCCACTCTCTCTGTCTCGTCTTCTCTTTTCTTCCTCTCTCTCTCATCTTCTCTTTTCTTCTTCTCTCTCTCTCGTCTTCTCTTTTCTGTCTCTCTCTGTCGTCTTCTCTTTCCTTACTCTCTCGTCTTCTCTTTTCTTCCCCTCTCTCATCTTCTCTTTTCTTCTTCTCTCTCTCGTCTTCTCTTATCTTCCATTCTCTCTCTCTCCCGTCTTCTCTTTTCTTCCTCTCTCTCTCATCATCTCTTTTCTTCTTCTCTCTCTCGTCTTCTCTTTTCTGTCTCTCTCTCTCGTCTTCTCTTTTCTTACTCTCTCTCTCGTCTTCTCTTTTCTTCCGCTCTCTCGTCTTCTTTTTTCTTCTTCTCTCTCTCGTCTTCTCTTTTCTTCTTGTCTCTCTCATCTTCTCTTTTCCTCTTCTCTCTCTCTCGTCTTCCCTTTTCTTCCTCTCTCTCGTCTTCTCTTTTCTTCTTCTCTCTCTCGTCTTCCCTTTTCTTCCTCTCTCTCGTCTTCTCTTTTCTTCCTCTCTCTCATCTTCTCTTTTCTTCCTCTCTCTCTCGTCTTCTCTTTTCTTCCTCTCTCTCTCTCGTCTTCTCTTTTCTTCCTCTCTCTCATCTTTTCATGTATTCATAAGGTTAATAAATGCAAACCAGACGAAAGATTTTCATATATACATCGGCAGTGTGAATTTGGCTGGATTTTAAATTCGGATCATATAACCTTTTATTGTGCGCAGTGTCACCACAAATGTAGCCACACGTTTCCAGTGTCTGTTTTTTAAATTTTAGATCAGCGAATCGATAGTGATTTATGCATCTGAAAATAATTCATATTTATCTGTATCTCACTCATTTAAACCGTTATTTAACTCCTCTCTTTAAAACTTCTCTCTGTTAAATTTTAATCCCCACCTTCATCTTTAGGCCTTCCTGTTCTTCTTTCTTCTAATACACACTCTCTCTAGAGCTTTCATACATTTCCCTCTCAAACTTGTTTCCCACTCCCACACATACACTCTCACTAAAATTTTATTTTTTATACCCGGAGTTATTTTTTCCGATTACTTTTTTAATTTAGAGGTCTGATGAATTGGATCGTGATTACGATTCCAATGGAATAAATTATAACCATGGAATATTAGTGTTTGAGCTTTTTTTTATTATTACTCTGTCCTGGACATTGAGTTCTACCTGGATTCTATCCTCTTGGAAATTTATTTATATAGATATATATATATACATATATATATATATATATATATATATATATATATATATATATATTGACCACTAATATTATCAATATCTATTTATCTATCTATCTATCAATCTATATATATATATATATATATATATATATATATGTGTGTGTGTGTGTGTGTGTGTGTGTGCGCGTGTGTGTGTGTGTGTGTTTGTGTGTACCTATGTGCGCGTATGTATATATGTAGGTGTGTGTTTATATGCATATGTGTTTGTGTATATATAAATAGTAGTGTTTTATTGTGACTAATGTCACCACAAATCTAGCCACACGATTCCGGTGTCTGTTTTTTTAATTTTAGGTCAGCAAATTGGTAGTGATTTATGCAATTTCTTTAAGCGTTTCACTCCAAACAAACAAAGAAGTCGGGAACCCACTAGCACGCAAGGGGTTACAGAGAGTTGGAGCGAGAGCAAATAGGAATGATAGAGGAAAGGATGAAGAGAAGGATAGGGGATAGATCAAGGCATCTGGAGATGTTGATTAACATTTCATTTGAATAGTTGGAGATTATAGCTATCAGGGAAACAGGAAGAGGGGAGGGAGTTCCACTGGCGAGAGGTGCGCGACATGAAGCTATTGGAGTAGAAGAGACAGC
>OZ038518.1:9668106-9688106 GCA_964036315.1 Acanthosepion esculentum
GGAATAAAAGAAGGAACAGACTAACGCACGCACACACAAACGTACACACACGCACACACACACACATATATATATATAGAGAGAGAGAGGGGGGAGAAAGGGAGGGAGGGAAACAGACAGATAAATAGAAACAGACGATATGATATATATATATATACATATATATATATATATATATATATATATATATGTAGAGATAGAGAGAGAGATAGATAGATAGAAAGAGAGAGAGAGAGAGAGAGAGGAACAGTCATATGTATATATAGAGAGAGAAAGAGCGAGAGAGAGGAAACATGAAGAAACTGATACATATATATATATATATATATATATATATATATATATATATATATATATATGAACAGACTGAAATAGATAGATAGATAGATAGATAGATAGATAGATAGATAGATAGAAACAGACTTCGATAGATAGTTATGATAATACTCAGACAGAAAGATAGATATGAACATAGTTTTCAATAATTATGATCATTAGCTTCGTTTGTACGGCTTTCTAGCCGGTCTTTTAAAAAGCGACAGGACTTTGCACGCAATTCTTTTATAATGCAAGACCATTCAGCTAGGCGGCGAAAAGAAAACGTTTGCACCACGTCCCCAACCCCGGTAGAGGTATCAAACCTATTCATATAAGTACCACTTTCCAGGTGCTTACTTGCACAATATGTTACACACCCAACCAATATCTACCTCAAGTAGCCCACATTTCTCATTCAACTGTTCACCGGGCCTCCGTCTCCCTATTTTTGACTAAAGTGTAAACCAGCCATGCCTGCGTTTTTTAAAACTTTTACAGCTATTCTGAGCCTAGTTGCTGATCTGCAAAGCCAGTGCCACTTCATCATCATCGATCGAGCCCTGAGCTTTCTACCATCGCAATAGATATGGTTCCACTTTCAAACTTCCTCCAGGATTTGAACGTGTGTTTGGGACTCAAGATCAATTCCGACGATAAGTGGAACTCATACTTTCAATCCGCTGCTGAAGATGACCGGTTCCCTGTACCGCTCCAGAAGTTACCTGACTCCTACCATGCCCTGCCTCTACGAGAGCCAGATCAACTTATTCTACCGATTCCGAAAGTATGTGACGTCTTCTGTCAGGCTCTGTCTTTACAAGAGTCAGATTAGACCAAAAAGGGAAACATTGCTATCATACGTGGGGAGCAGCTTCTAAATCCACACCTTCCAGCATTGATAGCGTTCAAGATCTTTTTTTACGCACTCTTGTACTACTCCAAGCTGCCGTCTTTTTTTAGACGGATGCAACGTCAAATGACGATCGCTTGTCTATCGCTATTTCCAAGGCAAAGGTTCGAACGGGTTTTAACTCTTTCGTTTCACCAGTTGAAACCATTATAACTGGCAATCATCATGCTACGCCCATGGAGGTGAATCACCCACATTTGCTCCGTGCTCCATTCGTAAGACGGAACTCCATTGGCAACCCCTTTCCACACGGTTAGGTGATGTATTTCCGTCCCCAGACCTCCAATATCCAACCCTGTGTCCCGAGCTACGGTGTCTGGGAAAGTCAATTTTCGTGAGAAGACACTTCCAGAAGGATACCATAGGAGTAAGGATGAGATGATTTCCCTGTCCGCTCGGTAGAAAGATGTAGATAGATAAATAGTTATCATCATTATCTTTCGACCTCCCTATGGGTGGGCCGGAACAACCCAATTACACACAGTTCAGTCCTGCCTTACCGTACCCAGATCCTTAATGTCCTGAGCTGTGTTGTCTGGGACAATCGTTTTTCGTGAGAAGACATTTCCAGAAGGATGATATAGGAGTAAGGATGACACGATGTCCCTGTCCGTTCGGTAGATCGATGTAGATATAGATAGATAAATAGATATCATCATCATCTTTCGACCTCCCTATGGTTGATCGTAATCCAATGGGCAATCCATTTCCACCACTGTTCGGTCTTGCATTGCTATCCCCAGATCCCCAATGTCCAGCCATGGGTCCCGAGCTATGGTGTCTGGGAAAGTCAATTTTCGTGGGATGACACTTCCAGAAGTATGCCATAAGAGTAAGGGTGAGACGATGTCCCTGTCCGCTCGGTGGCACTGGCGGGCAAACTGTAATCGTTTTTGTTTGAGCTATGGAAATTGGTCTCAGTTCTCCGTAAATTCCGTTAAGCGTTGCATGAGATCCCCAACTGATAATGTCCAGGTTTCTGACCCAAACACTAGGTTCAATCAATGTTCAAAAGGTTTCGACTTTTAAGAAGGCTGGAAGGGTCGATCGACAAATCTTGTGAAGTCTGTTACACGCATTCCATGCAAAAGCCTTGCGGATGTTGAAGTCTTTTTTGGGGAATCTATTATGTGAGATCCAAGATATTTGAAGCCCTCTACTCTTTTGATGGATGTATTATTGAGTAACTTTAACTCAGATGGTTCAGCGGAGGTTATGATATATTCTGTCTTACTCTCATTGCAATTGAGCCCGACCTGGTTCACTTCTTGTTTAAGTGATTGCAGCAGGGATTTTGCATCTTAGATACACTGAGAAGTTAATGCAGGGTCATCGGCAAATTCAAGGTTAGTCAATTATTGTGGAGAGTACTGACTACTCTGGCGAGATGTCAAAAGGCATCCATTTTCCTCCATGTTGTCGAAGGATTGTTGAATGTTGATTTCCGGTGGATAAGAATGTTTAAACTGTTGTTAACGCAGTGTAACTTGATATCTAGGAAAGTCTTCCGTTCCGTATAGAAATTCTATTCTATATTGTTTAGTTTATCTACTAGATCTAGTAAATCAGTGTCATGACGTTCTGGATTTTTCTAAGCACATTCAGTAGTCTTTCAAGTGTAACAGATAATGTCCAGGTTTCTGATCTGTACAGCAGGACTCGCCCAATCAGCTTTCGAAAGAGGATGGAAGGTGCGAGCGCCATATCTTGTGAACTTTGTTACACGCATTCCATGCAAGAGGTTTTCGGATGTTCAAGTCTTTTTGGGGTAATCTATTATGTGAGATCCAAGATATTTGAAGCCGTCAACTCTTTTGATGGATGTATTATGGAGTAACTTTAACTCGGATGGTTGAGGGGAAATTGTGAGGCCCAAATAGTGAACACCACAAACAAAAACGAAACACCATGAAAGTATACAAATAGATTTTCATATTAAAAAAAAAATTACCGGCAATACATTTTATATAATAATGACCAACAATACATATTTATATTAAAACTGCCAAGAATACGTACATACTAACAAAGTGTGGCGATGTAGTTCCGCATTGCTGCCCCTCAGATTCCCAATATCTAACCCTGAGTCCAAAGGCATGGCGTCTGGGAAAGTCAACTTTAGCGAGAAGACACGTCCAGAATCATGCCATAGAATTAAGGATGAGACGACGTCGCCGTCCACCCGGGGACAGTGGCCGGTGAATTTTAATCGTTTTTATTTTACCTTAACAGAGATTGGTCTCAGTTCTCTGTAAATTGTGTTAAGCGTTGCATCGGATCTCCAACTGATGTCCTGGATTTTTCTAAGTAGATTTGTATATGTCCAACCAGTCGTCTTTCAAGACGGACAGATAATGTCCAAGTTTCTCATCTGTACAGTAGGACTGGCTCAACCAATGTTCGAAAAGTTTGGACTTTTAAAGACGATGCGCCAAACCTTGTGAATTTTTTTTTTTTTTTTTTGACACGGATGGTTGAGGGGAGGTTGTGATGCTCAAATAGAGAACACGACAAACAAAAACGAAACACTATAAAAGTATACAAATAGTGAACAAAAATTACCGGCAATACATTTTATATAAAAATGACCAACATTACATATTTATATCAAAACTACCAACAATATGAAAATACTAACAAAGTGCAGTGATCTAGTGAAGCCTCTTCCGCATGTTCCAGTATCTGTTATCTCCCTTTAAATGAACTCTCCAAGTTTTTGTTCACACCCCTAGCCAGGTATTGAACTCACAATATCACAGTATTTGGGTCAAACCAAAGGATTCAAACAACGCTGTTACCCACTGTCCTTGAATCCATCGACTTGACCTAAAGAGCAGTAGATTTGTAGATGTTTCATCCAGTCGTCTTTCAAGACGAACAAATAATGTCCAAGTTTCTCATCTGTACAGTAGAACTGGTTCAACCAATGTTCGAAATGTTTGGACTTTTAAAGACGATGCGCCAAATCTTGTGAATTTTTCTTCTTTTTTTTTTACACGCATCCCATGCAAAAGCTTTACGGATGTTGAAGTGTTTTTGGGAATCTATTATGTGAGATCAAAGATATATGAAGTCCTCAACTCATTTGATGGATGTATTATTGAGTGACTTCAACTCGGATGGTTCCGGGGAGGTTGTGATTTATTCTGTCTTTCTCACGTTGCAATCAAGACTTACCTTGTTCGCTGCTTGCACGAGTGATTGCATCCTTCAAACTTTGAGAAATTAATGCAAGATCATCGGCTAAGTCAAGGTTAGTCAACTATTGTGGAGAGTGCCGTTGTTCAGTCCATGGTATCCTCAGCATGTTTCTGTAGAGACACATTTCTGTTGCTTCAAGTGTCTTCTTCATCATTTGGGACACCAACATACAAACAAATAATTATTTTTAATAATATGTGGAAATCTCCACGCTTTGCCTGATAAAGGTCTCGAGACCGAAAACACATGTAGCAAAATTAGGGAAAATAAAGCATAATATATATTTTTTTAAAAACCAAAAAACCAATTTCATTTTACCAAAAATGTATTGCTGGTAATATTTTTTTCAAAAACATATTGTTGGTAATTTTTTTTTTTCAAAACTGTATTGCTGATAATGTTTTTTTACAAAGTATTTCTGGTATTAAAACCTATTTTTACACTTTCATAGTGTTTTGACCCCAGTTTCGGGGTTAGCTATTTTCCCATATTTGGGACCCCCCCTAACAGGTGCTAGCACCCCGGGTCAAGGGGTGGATCACGGAAAACGAGCAATTAAGTGGTGGTTCCACGCTCCTCAAAACCTCTTGATCAGAGGCCATGCTGCTGGACGTAGTTTATCGTCTTACCCAGGACGCGGATGTAGTTCATCACCATACCCAGGACACGCCTCGGAAGAACTGATAGCAATCGTAATTGATAATAGTTTTCGCTTTTTGTACACTTTGAAGAATTACAGGATTATGAATGTTTTTCAGGACTTTTTCCATGTAGTCACGAAAATCATTAATGGGGATGCCGTGATGAAAATCTTTACTGAAATCATTCAGCATTTCTTCTACAGCTTTCCAGGGAATAAATATTTCAGCAGTTCAAATTTATATTAACCTTTCTTCGATCACTTGAATTTACATCCCCAACCGATTATGTGACTACAGTGTGTAGACAGTCTAAAATTAGTAGTTTGTTTGTTCGGGTGGCCGCTGGCAACGGGTTCGCCGAGCTCATAAAATTCCAAGAACAGCCTGCTTCCTACAGTTTAATTTACAGTAATCAAACGCAGAATTAATTACAGCATACCAAACGAGAACGAGATTTCCATTTTTGAGCGATATTCTCTTCCACAAGATATGGAACGTGACTTCCTGTTTTTCATTCCTTTCTTGTTCGTCCGCCATCTTTGTTCTTTTCCTTACTTGCTTCCGGCCTGTTCCGTTTCCGCTCGAAGAAATGTAACCGCCTGATTGTTATTCGTAACTTTTGAATTTAGAAAAATGTTTCATTATCTACAGGACCTCCTCTTTCGCTTACCGTTCTCCCCAAATCCCTACCACCGACGATCGGAGCTTAAGATCAATAAACATGAACACGATATCGTTGATGAAATTACGTCAAAAGGAATCGATTTTTTTCAATATCATTGCAGAAAATTATCGATCCAAGAATGATGATACGTTTCAAGCATAAATAATAAGGTAACCAGTAAAATATAATAATGGACTCTCCCGTCGGTTTCGACGTATGAGGATCTGACAGCTTATTTGATTCAGTTATGAAATTTTGTGCGATAATCTTAAGTGGCATTTAAGACCGTCTAGTGATTTACAAAGGAGGCCACATATGGAGCAACAGTGAGGATTGTGAGATGATATCACTGTTAGATTGGCTGACCTTTTAGTTCTTGCTCTCGCTTCTTGAAGTTGATTCAGACAAGGAGATTGAAAACTGCTGAATCTACAAAAAACACGTTGATCTGCATTTTACCCGTCCAAGCCTAAGCGCTCAAGGGTTAAGAATATATTGGCATATATATATATATATATATATATATATATATATATATATATATATATATATATATATAGGGTGTCCATGAAGTTCGTGTGCACTTTAAAAAAGTTATAACTTTATTTGGATTTGCTATAGAAATAATTTGTAAAAAGGATTAGAGAGAAGTGAATCTATATTTTTTAAGGTTTTATTGAAATTTTATTTAAGTTTCCACATGTCCTCCATCATTAGCAATACAAAGGGTAATACGATTTTGCTGTTCACGGAAAATATTTGCCAACTGATTTACAGTAATGCCTGAAATCACATTAGTTATTTTAGCTATACCTTAAACATGGTACATTAAACTTTATAACATTTTTTACAGATTATTTCTATCGCAAATACAAATAAAGTTATAAATTTTTTAAAGTGCACACGAACTTTATGGACACCCTGTATATCCAAAGATAGAAATTAGTCATGTTTTTCTGACCGCCTCAAGAGATCGGAATTTGTAAAAAGGATTAGAAAGAAGTAAATCTATATTTTTTAAGGTTTTATTGAAATTTTATTTAAGTTTCCACATGTCCTCCATCATTAGCAATACAAAGGGTAATACGATTTTGCAGTTCACGGAAAACATTTGCCAACTGATTTACAGTAATGCCTGAAATCACATTAGTTATTTTAGCTATACTTAAAACTAGGTACATAAAACTTTATAACATTTTTTACAGATTATTTCTATCGCAAATACAAATAAAGTTATAAATATTTTAAAGGGCACACGGACATTATGGACACCCTGTATGCTATTTACATTATTCGGACTATTGTCCTCATCTTTGTTGCCATATTTATGTTGTGACCAAGAAAATGGTTGAGAAATAACAAAACAAGAGGTTGCAGATAAATTGTGTATTGAACAGAAGAATATTACACGACTTGGGAGTGTGTGTCGATTGATCCTCGTTCAATCTGTACTACTGCCCCCTCCCCCGAACCCCGAGGCTTACTTTCCTACTATAGTAAGTGGAAGAGTCCACAATGGACTCATTAGAGGGAGGACACCACAACAATTTATCACAACGTTTCGGCCGTTGTATTCTCCGGCCTTCTTCAGGTGGTTGGAATGTCAAACTGAACCCTTTATTTCGCTCGCTGGGGTAGACTCTTCTAGTTCCACGTCTAATGGATGTCAGTTATCTCCGGTTAATTCACCTCTCCAAGTTCTCCACTGCCTTAACCAGGCATTGGACTCACAGCTCTTTGTGTCCTGTCACTGGATCTATATATATATATATATATATATATATATATATATATATATATATATATATATATATATATATATATATATATATATATATATATATATATATATATATATATATATATATATAAAACCTATGGAGAATTGTAGTTTAGAAACTGTAAAATCGACCGTGCTAACAGAACGATCCTCTGTGGCTCAATCGGTTAAGGCACGTCAGCCTATATGACGGTTCCGTATAGGATACAGGTTCGATTCCTGGCGGAGGACGCATATTTTCTATGAAAATTTCTCGGACATTCAGTTATGTTGTTAATACTGTTTATTATAAACAGACCATTTACTTAAATATTTGTATCGATAAAAAAGAATGTATAAACATAAAATATGTCTTAAATAATTGTCGAACTTTGTCCATTTCATAATGTATGACGTCATTTATTTACATTTGGATACGCATCGAGCAGATATGAATGAATGAGAGAAAATCATGGAGAATTGTAGTTTAAAAACAGTAAAATCGACCTTGCTAACCGAAACGCTCCCCTGTGGCTATATGAAGGTTCCGTATAGGTTACAGGCTCGATTCCTATCGGAGGACGCATATTTTCTATGAAAATTTCTCGGACATACTGTTTATTATAAACAGAGCATTTACTTAAATATTTGTATCTATAAAAAGAACGTATAGACATAAAAAATGTCTTAAAATAATTATCGGACTTTGTCCATTTCATAATATATATATATATATATATATATATATATACAAGGAGAAGGCTTTTACTTAACATCAGAAAGAGATGGCTGAAGTTTCTGGGACACATAATGAGGAAAGAGGGGCTGGAGAATCTGATACTCACAGGTCGAATAGAGGAAAAGAGAGACATGGGAAAACAACGCGTGACATAGGTGGCGGGCTTAAGCAAGTGGATAACAGAACGTGGTCTGGGGGAGGGAAGGAACTTGCTGAGAGCTGCAAGGGAAAGAAGGTGGTGGAGAGCCATGATCACCTACATCCTGAAAGAATATAGCACATAAAAAGAAAGAAGGGTAGATTAGATGTGGCACAAGGCAGAAAGTATGGGGCCCCGAGTGTGGATCGTAACAGATTTAGCGAGACAATCTTTCTAGACATTACATCACGTCGAAGTGACTAGTGATATACTAAACGTAGCTTAGAGACGACATCAAACTGAAAGTGTGAGGCACCTAGTGAGGATCGAACAAGCTTGTTATCCATTACACCACGTCGAAGTAGCCAGTCTTTTCTCAGGGTGACTTCTTGTGTGGTACAAAGAAGAGTGACGCGGTATGCGAGATCTCGGTCTTGACTTGTAAACCGTTCGCAGTGTAAAGGTCCCTTTTTAGAAATAGCTTACATAGAAACATCATTTGTAAACATCTTTAAAAGACATCATGTGAGAACAAACAGAGCGTCGGAAGGAAATGGGAAAAGATGGAGAACGGAGAAATAGTCAGAGTCCAGGAAGGAAGGAAGGACCTAAGGGACAAAAAGAAAGAAAGAAAGAAAGAAAGAAAGAAAGAAAGAAAGAAAGAAAGAAAGAAAGAAAGGGAAAAAAAGCATAACGGAAGAAAAACAGATAGCAAAAAAGAACATTGAAAAGATAGATAGATAGATAGATAGGTAGGTAGATAGATAGATAGATAGGTAGGTAGAAAGTTGGCAATGAGATAGATAGATAGATAGATAGATAGATAGATAGATAGATAGATAGATAGATAGATAGATAGAAAGTTGACAGAATGGCATAGATAGATAGATAGATAGATAGATAGATAAATAGATAGATAGATAGAAAGTTGACAGAATGACATAGATAGATAGATAGATAGATAGATAGATAGATAGATAGATAGAAAGTTGACAGAATGACATAGATAGATAGATAGATAGATAGATAGATAGATAGATAGATAGATAGAAAGTTGACAGAATGACATAGATAGATAGATAGATAGATAGATAGATAGATAGATAGATAGATAGATAGATAGATAGATAGAAAGTTGACAGAATGGCATAGATAGATAGATAGATAGATAGATAGATAGATAGATAGATAGATAGATAGATAGATAGAAAGTTGACAGAATGACATAGATAGATAGATAGATAGATAGATAGATAGATAGATAGATAGATAGATAGATAGATAGATAGCTGACAGAATGAGATAGATAGATAGATAGATAGATAGATAGATAGATAGATAGATAGATAGATAGATAGATGGTTATGCGGATAAAATAACTTAGAAAAGGAAGACAGAAAGTCTGGCTAAGAATAAAAGAGCAAACTTAAGTAAAAGAAAGAAAGAAAGAAAGAAAGAAAGAAAGAATGAATGAATGAACGAAAGAAAGAAAGAAAGAATGAATGAACGAAAGAAAGAAAGAAAGAAAGAATGAATGAACGAAAGAAAGAAAGAAAGAAAGAAAGAAAGAATGAATGAATGAATGAATGAACGAAAGAAAGAAAGAAAGAAAGAAAGAAAGAATGAATGAATGAACGAAAGAAAGAAAGAAAGAAAGAATGAATGAACGAAAGAAAGAAAGAATGAATGAACGAAAGAAAGAAAGAAAGAAAGACAACAATTAGATAAAACAAAGTAAGAAACAAAAGAAGAGAAAAAATTAGAAAAAAAGGAAAGAAGAGGAAAATTAGAAAAATGGAAGACTGAATTCAAAGAAAGAAAGAAAGAAAGAAAGAATGAAAGAAAGGGTGCATAATGTCGTGTAAGAGAGAAAAACTAAGACAACAGAAAAGGAAAATCATTTAACTAGTAGAAAAAAGGAAGAAAGAAAGATTGACTGTTAAGAAAAGGAAAAATTAAGAAAAGAAGAAGATTGAAACGAAAGAGAGAAATAACGAAAGAAAAAAAGAAAGTTCAGTGGCGTATAAGAAGAAAAAGCTACGAAAGAAAGAAAGAACCACTGAAAAAAAGAACGAAAGGAAGAACAAAGAAAGAAAAAAGAAAGAAAGAAAGAAAAATAGAAAGAAAGAAAGAAAAAAGAAAGAAAAGTAATGAAGACGAAGAAGAAAGAAAATCTGAGAACATATTAAGAAAGAAAGAAAGAAAAAGAACAAAAGAAAGAAAGAAAGAAATTTTCGGTAAGACAAATTATCTTACTGTCAAAATATGTTTGACACGAAACTTCCGTCTGAAAATGGATGACGTTCGTGTTGCCGATTGGTGCCGCCAACCTCCCCCTCTCTTTCTTTGCTTTCCACTCTCACCTCCCCCTTCTCTTTCTTTGCCTTGCACTCTCGCCTCCCCTTCTCTTTCTTTGCTTTCCACTCTCACCTCCCCTTCTCTTTCTTTGCTTTTTATTCTCACCTCCCCTTCTCTTTCTTTGCTTTCCACTCTCACCTCCCCTTCTCTTTCTTTGCCTTGATTCTCTCACCTCCCCTTCTCTTTCTTTGCTTTCCACTCTCACCTCCCCCTTCTCTGTCTTTGCTTTCCACTCTCACCTGCTCTTCTCTTTCTTTACCTTGCACTCTCACCCCCTTCTCTTTCTTTGCTTTTCACTCTCAGCTCCCCTTCTCTTTCTTTGCTTTCCACTCTCACCTCCCCCTTCTCTTTCTTTGCCTTGCACTCTCGCCTCCCCTTCTCTTTCTTTGCTTTCCACTCTCACCTCCCCTTCTCTTTCTTTGCTTTTTATTCTCACCTCCCCTTCTCTTTCTTTGCTTTCCACTCTCACCTCCCCTTCTCTTTCTTTGCCTTGATTCTCTCACCTCCCCTTCTCTTTCTTTGCTTTCCACTCTCACCTCCCCCTTCTCTGTCTTTGCTTTCCACTCTCACCTGCTCTTCTCTTTCTTTACCTTGCACTCTCACCCCCTTCTCTTTCTTTGCTTTTCACTCTCAGCTCCCCTTCTCTTTCTTTGCTTTCCACTCTCACCTCCCCCTTCTCTTTCTTTGCCTTGCACTCTCGCCTCCCCTTCTCTTTCTTTGCTTTCCACTCTCACCTCCCCTTCTCTTTCGTTGCTTTTTATTCTCACCTCCCCTTCTCTTTCTTTGCTTTCCACTCTCACCTCCCCTTCTCTTTCTTTGCCTTGATTCTCTCACCTCCCCTTCTCTTTCTTTGCTTTCCACTCTCACCTCCCCCTTCTCTGTCTTTGCTTTCCACTCTCACCTGCTCTTCTCTTTCTTTACCTTGCACTCTCACCCCCTTCTCTTTCTTTGCTTTTCACTCTCAGCTCCCCTTCTCTTTCTTTGCTTTCCACTCTCACCTCCCCTTCTCTTTCTTTGCTTTCCACTTTCACCTCCCCTTCTCTTTCTTTGCTTTCCACTCTCACCTCCCCTTCTCTTTCTTTGCTTTCCACTCTCCCCTCCCCTTCTCTGTCTTTGCTTTCCATTCTCACCTCCCCTTCTCTTTCTTTGCTTTCCACTCTCACCTGCTCTTCTCTTTCTTTGCCTTGCACTCTCACCTCGCCTTCTCTTTCTTTGCTTTCCACTCTCACCTGCTCTTCTCTTTCTTTGCCTTGCACTCTCACCTCCCCTTCTCTTTCTTTGCTTTCCACTCTCACCTCCCCTTCTCTTTCTTTGCTTTTTATTCTCACCTCCCCTTCTCTTTCTTTGCTTTCCACTCTCACCTCCCCTTCTCTTTCTTTGCCTTGATTCTCTCACCTCCCCTTCTCTTTCTTTGCTTTCCACTCTCACCTCCGCTTCTCTTTCTTTACCTTGCACTCTCACCCCCTTCTCTTTCTTTGCTTTTCACTCTCAGCTCCCCTTCTCTTTCTTTGCTTTCCACTCTCAACTCCCCTTCTCTTTCTTTGCTTTCCACTTTCACCTCCCCTTCTCTTTCTTTGCTTTCCACTCTCACCTCCCCTTCTCTTTCTTTGCTTTCCACTCTCCCCTCCCCTTCTCTGTCTTTGCTTTCCACTCTCACCTCCTCTTCTCTTTCTTTGCCTTGCACTCTCACCTCCCCTTCTCTTTCTTTGCTTTCCACTCTCACCTCCCCTTCTCTTTCTTTGCTTTCCACTCTCACCTCCCCTTCTCTTTCTTTGCCTTGATTCTCTCACCTCCCCTTCTCTTTCTTTGCTTTCCACTCTCACCTCCCCTTCTCTTTCTTTACCTTGCACTCTCACCCCCTTCTCTTTCTTTGCTTTTCACTCTCAGCTCCCCTTCTCTTTCTTTGCTTTCCACTCTCAACTCCCCTTCTCTTTCTTTGCTTTCCACTCTCACCTCCCCTTCTCTTTCTTTGCCTTGCACTATCGCCTCCCCTTCTCTTTCTTTGCTTTCCATTCTCACCTCCCCTTCTCTTTCTTTGCTTTCCACTCTCACCTCCCCTTCTCTTTCTTTGCTTTCCACTCTCACCTCCCCTTCTCTTTCTTTGCTTTCCACTCTCACCTCCCCTTCTCTTTCTTTGCCTTGAACTCTCACCTCCCCTTCTCTTTCTTTGCCTTGATTCTCTCACCTCCCCTTCTCTTTCTTTGCTTTCCACTCTCACCTCCCCTTCTCTTTCTTTGCTTTCCACTCTCACCTCCCCTTCTCTATCTTTGCCTTGAACTCTCACCTCCCCTTCTCTTTCTTTGCCTTGATTCTCTCACCTCCCCTTCTCTTTCTTTGCTTTCCACTCTCACCTCTCCTTCTCTTTCTCTTACCCGCCGCCATGACTCGCAGCCAGTATCAGATATCAGATCTCACAAAAACAGCGCTCTTGTCACAGTACATGCCTTCTGCTATGGCTGGATATAGAAACACCGTCGGTTGCCTTGCTCATTTCGACAGGTACGGGTCCCCGTTGCCACTGAACGCGGTCTCGGTTTCAGCGCATTGGCAGTTGTCTCGCTGCAATATTCACCGATTCCGTATTTTTAGCCTGTCTTTAAAAATGCGTATGAATTAAAAGGTGCGAAAGTGAATATCTTCTGGGTTCTAATCGCTTTACCTGCATCTACAGGGGGTGGGGTAGGGTTACACTTGACGCAAGACGTTCACTTTCCGACCGGGGAAACTCGGGTTCGAAATTCACCATGGTCGATTTGTCAGGAAACTAACTCTTTCATGGTATCGGACTGGGGGATGCGATTCCCTCGTAGGAGGGACCCCCATTTGATACATGTATATATATACAGGGTGCTGCCGGTATTTGAGGACATACAGATTTAAGATTAATACTGCTTCCTACTAAGTTCTAATGCTTCTATTTTTCATAAATCAAGAATGGCAAACCCTATGATAACAAATGAAATGAAAAGGCATGCTGTGATTGTGGCATTAAAGTCTGATCATAGCGATTTGGATATTGCACGTTTTCTCAGAGTTACAAGAATGGATGGCTGACCATTTGTACGACCACATCACACCCAACATTTGGCCTCGTAACTCTCCAGATCTAAATCCACTAGACTATTATGTGTGGAGCGTTGTTGAGAAGGAGGTTAATAAACAGCCTCATAACACCAAAGACTCTCTTAAAGCTGCAATAGTTCGAGTAATGTCTTATATAAATAAGGACCAATTAATCAGAGCTTGCTGCCGATTTCGACCTCGTGTAGAGGCAGTTATTGATGCTAGTGGTGGTTTTATTGAATAAAATTAAATAATAGTTAGCTAAATTTCATGCTTACTTGTATGTAATCAAATATAATTTTATTCATTTGTTCAGCAAGGTTTTTACTAATCAATAAAATTCTCCTCAAATACCAGCCGCACCCTATATATATATATATATATATATATATATATATTACATGAATCATTCATGCATAAAGTAGATTAGGAAAGTTAATGATATAAATATCGAAAAACTTCTTCCCAAACACTTTTTTAAAAGTTACATTAACCTACGAATCACTCGATGAATGTTATAATCCTTGTTTTTAATAACTTCAACTTGTATAAGGTCTTTTTCTTTATTCTGCTAGTACTTTCGGCTGTACATTCAGCCATCCTCAGGCATGGAAATCATTTTGTTCTTTTTAGTAGATCGAGGTAGTAGCGGACACGAAAAATTAAATGCGATTCGAAATATGCTTTTTTAGAAATGTGTTATTGTAAACTGATAAAAACTTATGGAGCGTGCAGTCGCAACGCCAAGGTTGAATTTTTTCTAAATTTAAGAGTGCGCTTTTTGACTATGTTAATTTGAGAAATATATATATATATATATATATTGTGGCCAGAATAAAGACACAAGAGTGGATTTGTGTTAACAAATATATTAGCGAAAATGGTTAGGAAGATTGTCTTGCTAGATTAATTACGACTGAGTAGTGGGTTCGATCCTCATTGGGTGCCCAATACCTTCGGCGTTGTGCCACATCTAAGCCGTGCTTAGGAAACCACTATATTAACGAAAATCGGTAATACAATAGTATACAAAACGAGCAATAATGTTAAGTCAGAGCTAACTCCCTGACATAAGCAGTACCTGATTTATTTGTAACTTGGAAGGGTCCATCCGTGTATGGATAATTTACCATAAGGAGGTTTCATACGTTTCCTAAGAGTATTAATGAATGTAATGGATTCAGCTGGAATTCGAACTCAGATCTTCAATTCGAGCCGCTATCCATTACTCTACCGTGCCTACACTCAGATGCCTGCTCTTTTCAATATTACCTGCTTCAGTTTGCTTTTGAAGTTCAAGCCGTTCTTTTTTCAGTTTGTTTTTTGAATTTCCATTTGGTATTTAAGAAAATCGAGTATGGCGGATTTGAACTAGCCCATGTTTAACTGTCATTTTTTTTTTAAGGTTTAAACCGAAATAGAATTTAACGGAAGTGAGAAAAACGAAATACGTTTAATTTCTTATTAACTCAGAAAATCCCGAGTGCTTTTTTTTCTTCCTCTGAGAGATATGAATTCTCAGAAAGTTAGTGACACTTTTTTCCGTTCGGTTTCATTTTCTGGATTTTCAAGACCTGTTCAATAGAACCAATATTTTACAATTTGCTCGCAGTCCTTTTGGGGTCCTCAAGGGCCCTTAATAGTCCTCGTCGCCAAGTTGTTTGTGGCCTTGTTAGGGCCAGAATAAAGACACGAGAGTAGATTTGAGTTAACAAATATATTAACGAGAATAGATAATACGGAAATATACAAACGAGCAAGAATGTTAAGTCCGAACGGTCAGAGGTGACTTTTGGGGGAAAAAAAACTATCTACGGACAAAAAAAAACTACCTGCTTTTATTTGTAACTTGGAAGAGTCCATCCAAGTATGGGTTACTTACCATAACATATATATCATATATATATATATATATTAAAAACGACAAACAAGGTGCTTTTATTTAATAACATTATATAAAAAATGCAAAACACCAGTTGACAATAGCAAAAAAATTAGATTAATTATTTATTATAAAAAATTTAAAACTTCTAACCTTATAGTTAAAAATAACAATTCACCTCCTAGAACAAAATTAAATAGAGCAAATATTATTTACGAATTCAAATGTCCATTAAGGAATTGCATTCCTCAAGTATCAACTTTCATAAATAATTATATAGGCCACACTACAAATTGTTTAACACGCAGACTAAGTCTACACCTTTCTGACAATAGCTCAATTAGATCTCATTTAAATATTCATGGAGACCTACCGGACACTATTCGGAACATACTTGTCGACAACACTAATATAATAGCACCATCCACTTGCAAAAAAAGGCTAAAAATGATGGAAGCCTTATTAATAAAAACAAACAAACCAACACTTAATAATATTAACTTTGAACATGGACATATTTTGACCGTGTTTTGAAACAAAAAAAAACGAAACATTTTATAAAACATACATATATATAACAAACTATTTCTAATTCTAACAGTTAAAATATAATCCTTGAAAATGGCTAAATGTATAGCCAAAAGCGCTCGGATAAAAAGAACATTCGGACGGTTTTTATATCATCCGAAAAGAAAAACATTATTAGATCGCATGAGAAATTGTACAAAAACCTAAATAAAAGCACCTTGTCAGTCGTTTTTAATGAAATGTGCATGAAAGAAGGATTGATGTCTAAATACACAAATATATATATATATATATATATATATATATATATATATATATATATATATATTCTTAAGGTGTGCTATATTTATGGGATAAAGTGCTCAATATCAGAGATAGAGCATGTGTAAATAGAAAAGTGAACATTGAAGTCAATACTTAGAGGCGACAGTGTTTTATGTTTTGTTTATCAGGCCAGCAGAATTTGTGCCAAAAAGAGCTCGATAGATAACTAGAGCTATAATATTCAATTAATTGAGAAAGGTTCAAGTAACTTATCTTCCCCTCTGGGTTCGATAAGTCACTTTAAGCTCTTAATTTATGAGATAGATAGATAGATAGATAGATAGATAGATAGATAGATAGATAGATAGATAGATAGGGAAGAGACCTAGATAGATAGATAGATAGATAGATAGATAGATAGATAGATAGATAGATAGATAGATAGATAGATATGAACAGACTGAAATAGATAGATAGATAGATAGATAGATAGATAGATAGATAGATAGATAGATATGAACAGACTGAAATAGATAGATAGATAGATAGATAGATATGAACAGACTGAAATAGATAGATAGATAACTAGAGCTATAATATTCAATTAATTGTATTAGATAGATAATGAGCAGACTCAGATAGATAGATAGATAGATAGATAGATAGATAGATAGATAGATAGATAGATAGATAGATAGATATGAACAGACTGAAATAGATAGATAGATAGATAGATAGATATGAACAGACTGAAATAGATAGATAGATAGATAGATAGATAGATAGATATGAACAGACTGAAATAGATAGATAGATAGATAGATAGATAGATAGATAGATAGATAGATAGATAGATAGATAGATATGAGCAGACTGAAATAGATAGATAGATAGATATGAACAGACTGAAATAGATAGATAGACAGATAGATAGATAGATAGATAGATAGATAGATAATGAGCAGACTGAGATAGATAGATAGATATATAATGAGCAGACTGAGATAGATAGATAGATAGATAGATAGATAGATAGATAGATAGATAGATAGATAGATATTGAGCAGACTGACATAGATAGATAGGTAGATAGATAATGAGCAGACTGAGATAGGTAGATAGATAGATAGATAGATAGATAGATAGATAGATAATGAGCAGACTGAGATAGATAGATAGATAGATAGATAGATAGATAGATAGATAGATAGATAGATAGATAGATAGATATGAATAAATTGAGATAGATATAAACAGACTGCAATAGATAGATAATGAACAGAATGAGATAGATAGATAGATAGATAGATAGATAGATAGATAGATATGAACAGACTGAAATAGATAGATAGATATGAACAGACTGAAATAGATAGATAGATATGAACAGACTGAAATAGATAGATAGATAGATAGATAGATAGATAGATAGATATGAACAGACTGAAATAGATAGATAGATAGATAGATAGATAGATAGATAGATATGAACAGACTGAAATAGATAGATAGATAGATAGATAGATAGATAGATAGATAGATAGATAGATAGATAGATATGAACAGACTGAAATAGATAGATAGATAGATATATAGATAGATAGATAGATAGATAGATATGAACAGACTGAAATAGATAGATAGATAGATAGATAGATAGATAGATAGATAGATAGATAGATAGATAGATAGATAGACACATAGATAGATAGATACTGAGCAGACTGAGATAGATAGATAGATAGATAGATAGATAGAGATAGATAGATAGATAGATAGATAGATAGATAGATAGATAGTGTGAAAGGCAATCTTCTTTGTTCGGTTGAGATACTTTCAGTCCTGTCGTGTACTAATTACAGAAACGATATTTTAATAAGAACGGACCTTTATGAATATGAACTTCAAGATTCAATTCACAATAAAGTCATTAAAATTTATTAAAAAAAAACAAGCAAACACCAACTCAATTGTCGGATGATAGACGCCAAAATATATATTTTTTCAGGATCGGTCCTTATTCTAACCGATCGTTTGTATTAATTACTTTTCTTAGGTTTTGCTCGAAAGAAAGAAATTGACGAATCTGCTTTGCAGTTGGAAAGACAAAGATTTTGCATCAAGTTTCAAAATCTTGATTATTCAAGTTAATATAAAACTTTAAATGCGATATTTCCATTTTTTGTATTTGAGGATAGCATTGATGGCGTTCACTGAGAATAAATAATTGACATTTGAATAAACACTTCAATGATCACGTCATCTATTGAATCAGAGACACGCACAATGTTACGGTTTATTCAAAATTGTTTTCGGTTTTCATCAACATAGCGTTTCTAGATATTTATTATGTAAAAATTACATAATTGTGGCACAAGGCCAAAAAAGGCGAGGGGTTATGGCTGGTCCACACTAACTATCATATACCTAGCTAATCCGATTCACGACCCATTCACTCATTACAATTTACCCATTCACCAGAAGAACTCGTCCATCATCAATCAACCCTCCATGCACCATAATACCACATCCTCTCTAGGGGGAACCTACATAACGCGTCCCATGTCATAAAAATTTAATGATAGTAAAATATATATAAAAATCTGTGATGAAAAAATGAGAGGGGAGGGAGATGAACCAAGTAACGAACTGAAATATTAACACAAATCAGATTAAACCTAACTGATGTTAGTATGGTCCGTCCAACCCTCAAAAAGAGGCTGCTGTATTCTGCCCATGGGACAAAATCAAGACTCTCTCTCGCTAAGGGAGTGGGAAAAGGATAAAAAATCATACGGGCATGGGAGAATATAAATCTGACCCGGACGAGATTAAAAGGGGCCAAAACAAACTGGGGAGGTTGGGAATCTCAACCTGGATCATAACCAAAGATGTGGCCGGGAACAGGCAGGGAACAGGCCGGGAACAACACTTACTCACATTAACTAGGTACACAAAGATTGTCTAACCTAACCAGGGGAGGGCTTTTATAACGCTCGACGTAATCTTCAGTGATTATTTTATGTTGAATTCTTAAGAAAGATGGTGGATTGGTTTACCGCTGCTTTCTCCCTATATTGAGTGACCATGACGTCTTGTGAAAGATAATGAATTAGAACCTTGCGCGTTCACATCGACGGAAATGCCAAGATAATAATAACCGGTTCCTTCGAAAAATTGTGGATTGGATTTTGGTGACTTCATTACGACAGAATTGCAATGACATTCAGAAAGATAGTGGATTGGTTCCCCGCTGCCTTCTCCAAGACTTCTTTGCCGGAATTGTTGGGAAAGATATAAGTTTGGATTCTTGCTGCCATTTCGAAGACTTATTTGCCGGAATTAATGGGAAAGATATAACATTGGTTTTCCGCTGACTTCTCCAAGACTTCTTTGCCGGAATTGTTGGGAAAGATATAAGTTTGGATTCTTGCTGCCATTTCGAAGACTTATTTGCCGGAATTAATGGGAAAGATATAACATTGGTTTTCCGCTGACTTCTCCAAGACTTCTTTGCCGGAATTGTTGGGAAAG
>OZ038518.1:9693106-9700606 GCA_964036315.1 Acanthosepion esculentum
TATAGCTGTTTCAATTTCTTTTATTATCATTTCCCAAGTACTTTCGATCTTCTTCCAAGGTCATCTTCAGGGGTGCAAGTAATACAAAACTATATGTTGTTCATTAATATATTTATACAAAGTTGTGCGTTGTTATCCATTACCGTAATTTTTTTTGATTATGCTTTTAAATGAAAAACAGGCTGTTGAATGTGCTGAGCATTCTTTAGGGATTTTGTTAAAAATTAGCATGTCTGTAATTTATTCAGTCAGACATGCATAAAAGAGAATTTGCTGCAGAAATACAGACAATTTAAAATTCGATTAAATTATTTTTTTTCTTTAAGTTTTCTTAGGTTTAACCATTGTCTTTTTTGTGTGATGGCCTGGCGGGAAAAATATTCCTTTGTTTAAGGGGTAATAAAACAATTAGGATTGGTCAGAGAAAGGGGTTCATTTATGTAATTTCTATCTATTTGAACCGTTCTCCATTTTTGTGTATTGTGTTTTTATCTCTCACCCCATATATATATATATATATATATATATATATATATGTATATATATACATATATATATATATATATATATATATATATATATATATATATATATATATACATACATATATATATATATATATATGTATGTATATATATATATATATATATATATATATATATATAAATATATATATATATATATATACATACATATATATATATATATATATATATATATATATATATATATATATTTAAACATGTTGTCCGTACTATATGCAGGACGTTGTTGTCTTTAACATTCAAAAGAAAAGTACGGACAATATTTATTTCGATATCATTTTCAACTAAAAAGTCTCATTAGAAAAGATGAGAAAATCCAAAAGAAAATATGCAGGACGATGTCGTCTTTAACATTCAACACAAAATGTTTAAAAGAAAAGTTGCTGCCAAATTACGCACACACACACACACACACACACACACATATATATATATATATATATGTATATATGTGTGTGTGTGTGTGTGTGTGTGTGTGTGTGTGTGTGTGTGTGTGTGTGTGTGTGTGTGTGTGTGTGTGTGTGTTAGGCATTTTACTCTTTTTTGAGATAATGACAAAAATTTGGTCGGTCAAGATCTGCACGCTGTTAGACCGGATTGGGTCCCCCCCAGACGATACACATTGACAATGGTGTGTGGTATACTTGCTTTACCCAGACAACAGGACTCCACTCTTGGCCAAACATTGACATTGACAATCATCTTGGGCATTATGTTTCGTGCTGGCTTCACTGCTGAATTCGCCAGGAGAACAGCACTGAGAGCCAATCGCCTTAGGAATTCTACGGATTTTATCCACTGCCTTGAGGCTATTTTCGTGCATGGAAAAAACGATGGACGTGTATATATATATATATATATATATATATATATATATATATATATATATATATATATATATAATATGGATAAAATAACTGAAAAAAAAAATGGTTGTTTTTTTTTGCGAAAGTATTTATTTATATGTTTTTATATATATATAATATTTCAGACCACCTCGGTCCTTCCTCAGAAATTAATTGAATTACTGTATTACTGTATTTGGCAGTTTGTTTACACTTTACAGCGTCCGTCGTTAGACGCGAACGTCACGTGATGTGGAATGCAACTATGTTTGAAATTTTTAACGTAAATCTAACGATAGTATTTTAGATGTTGTTTAAAAAGGTTTTTTAACTATATCTAAAGAAATTTTTTAACTATTGAAATATTTATACAGATTTAAAATACCCAAGTCTTTGTTTAACCCTAGTTTATATGTGTCTAATTTTAAAATCCAGTATTTCTCTTTTCTTCTTCGTGTGTATGTTGTACTAAAACCTGAGTCTATCAATATACATTTACAGTTATCTAATGAGTGTCCTGATTGATTAAAGTGTTCAGCTATTTAATCCATATTATATACATATCAAGAAAGTATACGTGGCTTCTCATTATGCTATATATATATATATATATATATATATATATATATGTATATATATATATAGCATAATGAGAAGCCACGTATACTTTCTTGATATGTATATAATATAGAAAAAACAACTGAAATGTTGCAAATTTAAAAAAATTGAATGTTTTTTTTTTGTTTTGTTTTTTGTGAAAGTATTTATTTATATTTATATGAAAGGAGTCCATTCATGTACTTTCTATCATTTAAACCTTTCCCCATTTTTGTGTATTGTCTTTTTATCTCTCACTCTCTCCATATATATATATATATATATATATATATATATATATACATATATATATATATATATATATATATATATATATATATATATATATATATATATATATATATATATATATATATATATAGTATTAGGGCGCGTGGCTGAGTTGATCCGGGTTCGAATCTCGTCATGGGAAGGAGATCACCCCTCCTTCGTTTTGGATGATCCCAGTGCGCGGCACCTTTCGAAAGTACCTGAACAGTACTGAAAAAACCTTGTGAGTGAAATTGTGTAGACGGAACACTTCGCGGCCGTCGTTAGCTGTTCTAGCCCGAAGTCACAAGTCATCGTGATCGAGGGTGTGAGTGTGCTGGCGTTGTTCAGTTTGTTGATCCCGCTAGATAACACGCTCTCTCCCAGAAACTGTAACTAAGTTCTGCTCCGCATAGTTGCAGTATAAGCCACAGGTGGGCTCTGTGGGTGTAGAACAAACACAAATGTGCCTGAGAGAGAGTCTGCAATAGGGATTGGCTAGTCACCCTAGTAGACGGGTATCATCGAATACGAGAGGACAGCTATTATATATATATATATATATATATATATATATATATATAGATAGATAGATAGATAGATAGATAGATAGATAATATCAAGGTATATATATATATATATATATATATATATAGATAGATAGATAGATAGATAGATAATATCAAGGTATATATATATATATATATATATATATATATATATATATATATATATATATAGATAGATAGATAGATAGATAATATCAAGGTATATATATATATATATATATATATAGATAGATAGATAGATAGATAGATAGATAGATAATATCAAGGTATATATATATATATATATATATATATATATATATATATATATATATATATATATATATATATATATGGAGAGAGGGAGAGGGGGATAGATAGATAGATAGATAGATAGATAGATAGATAGATAGATAGATAGATAATATCAAGGTAGATATACATATTTTGTTTCACCTTTTGGAAGTATAGACTGATGATCCAGCGTCCTTTAAAAGAACTATGGTGAAATAAATTATTACATGGAGCCTTAAGGTGGTCTGTTTTTCTTTAATATATATATATATATATATATATATATATATTATAAATTAACTGATTTAAAATATGGTTTCTTCGATACTCACGAATTACCATGTTTCAAAAACCGAAGCTAAAAACTTCAAATTTAATTATATAATCAAATTAAAATCATTAATTCTATCTCATCTTCAAGCGAATTTTGGAATAACTTATTTTTAAATTTACTGAGTTTTAAACGCACATACAATTCATATTTTTTTGTTTCCAAGGATACAGAGAAATCCAATCATTTAGACGGGGGCGGTAGCGTGTTCATTTTTATTAACTTTTATTGTATCAATTATGAGTTACGTCCGAAAAAGAGGCTAGGGTGTGTATTTTTCGACCAATTTTGACATCCGTTCAACGCAAGTCGTCTGGTTTCTTTTATCAACGACAAAATGTTTTTCGGCATTTTTTCCGTTAAATTGTATATTAAAGATTTATATATATATATATATATATATATATATATATATATATAAGAGGACATTGAAGGTTACTGAATGAGACTAGTGCATGCTCAATTTAGTTTTTATTTAGTTTTTGTTAATGAATATCCCCGACCCAGCACATGATATAAGAACATGTTTGTCAAGCAACACAGCTTGCTTCGAATTGGTAGGCAGGTGCTTTCGTTATTGTTGTTTCCGTGATTCATTTACTTTCCTTTGGTTCGATCAGCCATGACCCTTGTGTCATTCGCCGAAAAAGCGGTTTCGTTGCCTGGGAATCAATCCCAGATGGATGGAAATAATGAATGTCGAATTCCAATGGGCTTGGAAGAGATGAGATTTACTCTACAAGAAAGCAAATGGCGAGAAGGTGATTCAGTAATAGCATCATTATTAAGAGGGAATGGAGAAAATTAGGCGGAGGCATGTGGTATAGTGGTGTCAGTTGAAAGAAAGAAAGAAAGAAAAAGAAAGAAAGAAAAAGAAAGAAAGAAAAAGAAAGGAAGAAAGAAAGCAGATGAAGAAACAAACAAATAAATAAAGGAGCAAAAAGAAAAAAGAGATGAAGAAAGAGATAAAACAGACGAAGAAAGAAATAATGAAAGAAAGAAAAGAGAACGAGGAAAAGAAAGAAAGAAAGAAAGAAAGAGAAAGGACAAAAGAAAGAAAGAAGAAAAAAAAACAGGAAAAATGAAAGAAAGAAAGAAAGAAAGAAAGAAAAAAAGAAAGAAAGAAAACAACAACGAAAGAATCAAAGAAGGAAAACAAAGATGAAAGAAACAGATAAATTAAAAGAAGAAAGAAAGAAAGAAAGAAAGCAGATGAAGAAAAGAAAAAATAAACAAAGAAGCAAAGAAAGAAAATAGATGAAAAAAGAAATAAGGAAAGATAGAAAGGAGGAAGAGGAAAAAAAGGAAAACGAAGAATGAAAGAGAGAAAGAAAGAAAGCAATAAGAAAGAAAGCGGCTACTGGAATTGCAAAAGAAGGAAAAGACTTTAGAAAGAACCGGAAGCCCAATCCTCGACAGGAAACAGGAGATGAAAGTCTACTCCTGTTCAAAAGACAGAGGAGGAGTGTGAAGAGGACGAAAGGCAAACCTCTCTACTGATCGAATATATATATATATATATATATATATATATATATATATATATATATATACATATATATATATATATATATATATATATGATATTTAAGAAACAGCAGATATTTTTATATATGGTGCTGAATGTAAAAAAATAAAATAATATTAAAAATAGAATATTAATAATTTTTACCAAGAAACTTCGAATTTGAGAAAAACAACAGAAAATTGATATTTAAAAGTTAAATAATCTTTATATATATATATATATATATATATATATATATATATATATATATATATATATATATATATATATATATATATATGTATATATATATATAATCTTATAAATATAAGTAATTATACCTCGTCTGGAATAACGTTAGGTGTTTTGGCTTGTAAATGAACAAACCATTACCCAAGGAAAAATGAGGGATAAAAAAAGAAAGAACTAAGAACATGTAATTGAGGCGAAAACAATCGTCCAGAATCCAAGCTCAAAGTCCAAAGATAAAAAAATTCAAAACGAGTAAAGTAAAAATAACTAACTAAAGTGCTCAGTACACTAAGCAGAGCAAATCTATGAACCTACCTAGGTTTCACCTACGCGGATCGTCAGGGTACGTACCCTGACGATCCGCGTATGTGATATATAAGTGGACACTGAAGTCAACACCAAGTTGTCCATAAGTTTTGTTTGCCCCAACCGTTTTAGTCCACTTCTATAACCATTTCAAGGGTGTTTTGTTTCTGGTGGTGTTATTTTCCCCCCATATTTTGACTGTTACATTGTAAATTATGTCTGTGTTGCATCTTTCTAGCGTGGGCATCTTTCTATTTTTATTTTTTAAAATACTTTCAACACTCCATTTCCACCGTTTCTGTTCCACTGTAACGTTGATGGTAAGAGAGAATTGTCTCCTAAATAGAGCCTTTCGAGTAGTGAGATGTTTCCGATAATGTGATTCATAAAGAATTCTTGTGTTTTCCACCAGAATTTTCTTTAGGTGTTGTTGTAAATGATGGATTAATAGATGCTTTTTTTATGGTACTATGTTCAGATAACTAACACGTAAAGAGTCTACTCAAGGAGGTACTAGTGTGTTCGATATAGGTATTTGATTTGTCCAATTATTAGATTACGCCCAGAATCTTATCTTAGAAATGATTAATGATATCTTACTGGAATTCTACGAGGGTTTTATAACGCTATTGGACTCTACTTTGAGCAATAAATATGCATTACTCTCCAAGCTTAACAGAAGAATCGTGATGAAACCGATCGTAAACGAAAATGACATGTTCATCATTAATCAATCATAGCTAAGGATCGAAAGCTCATGAACAAATGAAATAAAGTTCATATATATATATATATATATATTATTTTTCCAATATATTCAAGATGATCTTCGCCCTCTCTAACCTTCTTTTTGTCCTGGAGTAACAAGGCGGCTCACAGGTTTCGCGCACGATTTCATTTTCAAGTCTTTTTTCACTGCTCTTTGGACTGTCATAGCTGAAATTTCTCTCTCATATGCCAAGCGTTTTATGAATTGAGTTGGATCATTTCTAACCGATCTCTTTAGCTGTATGTTGAAAAGATATTTTGTCCAAATAATGTAACGGCAAAATTGTCCAATTATTAGATTAAGCTCAGAATCTTATCTTAGAAAATGATTAAAGATATCTTACTGGAATTCTCTGAAGAATTATTTATAACACTATTAGATCTGAAAAATAAGAATGTATTTAACTCTAAGTTAATGATTTGATGATCCCTCTTCCTGTTGTGACCTCCTGATCCAGTTTTCCTCTCTAATGTTCCCTCCTTTTTTAAACTTATTCACCGTTCTCTTAAGGATTCTTGAATGGAATTTGAAGATGGAAGCCAGAGTATAAATTTTGATATCATTACTGAAGGCCTGAATGATCTTTTTCTTCTCACTATTGCTTAGTTGCGAAGACATGGTGATTTTCCAAACGTAGCGTAGACGTGGCACAAGGCCGAAAGTATAGAGCGTCCAGTGAAGATCTAACTCACTATTCAGTCGTAATTTTTCTAGCGAAATGAGCTTGCTAACAGTTACACCGCCACGGGGCGCCCTAGTTGGGAAGACATACTGGGGTTGGTACAGAACGATTTTAAACTGTTCTCTTTCCAGCTGAATAACTCAAAGAGCTTTTTTCGGTGATTCTTACGACAAATAGTTTCAAGATGGCTAAACGTCTTATCTGAAATCATGGAAAAAAGAAACTCAAATAGTTTAGTGTGTTTCTAGATATAAAATATTTTTTTTGCGGGAATGGACAATTATCCCACGCTGTTACACGATTTGGACACTTTTGTTGCTACACCCGCTATATATAATTTTAAGGGAATTATATTTTATCTACAGTCGTCGTTATCGAATGTTGATAGTCTACCAAAATGATATATCGACCTGTTTGGAAAAGCAAATATAGTTTTGGTTCTGACTTTCTTTTTTCTTTTTCTTTTTAATATATATATATGGTTAATTGCTTTGGTCAGGTCTTTAGATTTCTATTGACCTATGTTAATTTCAGACCAGAGCTTCAGATCTGGT
>OZ038518.1:9705606-9708106 GCA_964036315.1 Acanthosepion esculentum
ATGGCAACCTATTGCGGGAAAAAATCTGCCTCGTCAGTCAGGTCTCAAAAGACATATGACCGCCTAAGCGTGTATCACGCATGGCACATATCTGACAGACTGACGTTAATACCCTTTGGAAAGGTATGAACCCTCTTCTGTCCTCTCCACCGATGGGTAAATAGCAGGGCAGACCGGGTTCTGTAGCCTTGGATGGCAACTGGTCTACCGTAGAAAGAAATGGCAACGTAATGAGAGAAAAAAATCTGCCTCGTCAGTCATGTATCGAAAGATACATGATCGCCAAAGGGTGTATCACGCATGGCACATAACTGACATGCTAATAACCTTGGGAAAGGTATGAATCCTCTTCTTCTCCCTCCAACTATAGACAGAACGGGTACTATAGCCTTGGATGGCAATTGGTCTACCGTAAAAAGAAATGGCAAACTACTGCGAGAAAAAATCTGCTTCGTCAGTCCTGTATCGAAAGATTCATGATCACAAAAGCGTGTATCACACTTGGCACATAACTGACTGAATTCTATATGGCAGTTAATGCTAGACAATTTCTTCTCCGATGAAGAGAACACCTAAGGTAACAGATTTTATTTTGTTTGATATGTTTAACGGTATATCAACACTTTCATGGGTCATTTAATGCCGAAATTTAATTTTCTCAGGAGCTTTGAAGTAATAAAAATATGATATGTTATTCTGCTTTCACAACTGAATGCATGGTAGATAAAACTCAGCTTTTGTTCATATACATGTTTGTGTGGACAGGATATATGTGTTTTATGTTTTGTTGCAGTTATATTTTGGAAAACTTTGTAGGATATTATATGGATTAATGTCATGAAAGAGTTCTTTCATGTTGGTTGGTTGATTGGCTTAGCGACATATCAACACCTCTATGGGTTATACAATGCCGAAATCTAAATATTTTGAACACAATTTTATGTCTTCAACTAAATATATACTAAAGTATTGTTGATAATGTTGGTATAAATAGGCATTGTTGATAATGTTGGTATAAATAGGTATTGTTGTTATTTTTTTAAAAAAAAGAAGTTTTATACTTTTATAATGTTTGATTTTCGTTTGCGGGTTCTCTATTTGCCTATAGCTGGGACCCCCTAACAGGTGCTACCACCCAAAGGTCAGGGTTAGCCTGAGAAGAAGAGCAATTAAGAAGTGCTTCCACACTCCTCAAAACCTCTAGTCTCAAGATCAGAGTACTTACTGCCGGATGTAGTTTATCGTCATACCCAGGACTAAAACTAATAGACATGTGCTAAGAATATCATGGACGTGATCTCTTCATTTCTGAGCGCTTTTGGTTATACGTTCAGCCATTATCCTAGAATTATTTTATTTTTAATTTTTAACTGAATCTATGGTTGCGTGTGTATATCTAGAGTTATAGGGATGTTAAGTTAAGTTTTTTTCCAAACACGGTCAGCGCATTGTGGCCATGTTCTTAGTTAATATTATTGAGTGTTGGCTTTTTCATTGTTTTATTATTAGGGCTCCCATTATTTTAAATCTTTTTTAACGTGTGGGTGTGGGTGAGGGTGAGGTTGGGTTGGATTTCAGTTTTGCCACTTCAGCGAGAGAGATCCCAGTCTCAAATACTATTTAGCCCATTGATGGGAGAACAGTAATGGAATGATACTTTTCACAAGACTATTTGAACTTGACTGTATTTTAAACTCGGCTCACCGATTGCACTACCAATATATATATATATATATATATATATATATATATATATATATATATATATATGTGTGTGTGTGTGTGTGTGTGTGTGTGTGGCCTGACGACTGCATCTAGCATGAAGTGTTGACTTCTATGTTCACTTTTATATTTACATACGCTCTATCTCTGATATTGAGCACTTTATCCCATAAATATAGCACACTTTAAGACTATATTTCTTCATATATATATATATATATATATATATATATATATATATATATATATATATATATATATATCCCATAAATATAGCACACTTTAAGACTATATTTCTTCATATATATATATATATATATATATATATATATATATAATGTTTCTTGTCTTCAAACAAGTGTATCCTTTTTAGGACACAGAGTGTGTAGAAACTGTTTAAATGTCCTGTAATTCCGAGCGCTTTCAGCTATACTGACAGCCATCATCAAGGATGATTTTATTTTTTTTTAAATTGGGTGTATGGGATCTGTGTATGCTTCTAGAGTTATAGAGATGTTTTATTTTCCGAACACGGTCAGCAGATTGTGGCCGTGTTCTTAGTTTCTTAGTATGTTTCGGGTGGAGTCTGGTAGTTTTGTGCATGTGTGTTTAAATGTGTTCGTACGGGGCTGTGGTCGTATAAGGTGAGTCGTCTGGATAGGGACGTAGTAGTGTGATCGTTGTAATTATTAAGGAGTTTGGTTTCATCAAGAACACATTTCCTCAAGGGACATTCGGACAATTTTTATACACTCTGTGTCCAGAAAAGAAAACACTT
>OZ038518.1:9713106-9715606 GCA_964036315.1 Acanthosepion esculentum
TGTAAATATAAAAGTGGACATGGAAGTCAGCACTTAGAGGCGACAGTCGCCTCTAAGTGCTGACTTCCATGTCCACTTTTATATATATATATATATATATATATATATATATATATATATATATATATATATATATATATATATATATATATATATTAAATAAAAACAGATTGCTTTACGGTTCCATATAATAAATTATTTCACCACAGCCCTTTTAAAGGACAGTGGATCATCAGATTTATTTCCAAATGTTGAAATGAAAAAATGAAAATAAATTTACACATTTATGACGGGCAATAATAAGGAAACTCACGAACTGGTGGCAGTGTAGGGGGGTAGAGAGACAGCATTGAGCATTTTTTCATTTCAACATTTGGAAATAAATCTGATGATCCGCGGTCCTTTAAAAGGGCTGTGGTGAAATAATTTATTACATGGAACCTTAAAGTGGTCTGTTTTTATTTAAATTATTAGCTCTGATTTACATTGACCTCTCTGGATTCTATCCTCATTGGGTCTTCCCATACGGATTACCTAGTTTTTCGTAAACTATATATATATATATATATATATATATATATATATATATATATATATATATATATATATATATATATATATATATATATAAAAAGTTCGTTGTCTATCACTTTGAGCGAATATTATGTGAAATTGTAACAAAATAAATACGGTCTTGCAATTGATTGTACGCCTACTCCAACGGAATATGGCATATAGCCGAATATAACAATGCATTAAATTTTGCCTCAGGCCCTTTGACATTTAAGCACAGTATGGAGAGGTAGTGTCCGATGAGGAAGTCCCCCTGGAGCTGAGTATACTAATCGGTCCCGTTTCTGAAATGTGCTTTTGGCACCTCTCCACACACGCCCACTCGAACGAAATATGGCTTATAGCCGAGTTTAAAGTGGAAATCCCATGCGGACTCAGTGATAAAATTTGCCCTGCTCTATCGCCTTTTATCTACTGGGATGCTTCAGGCATCAGTGATTGACACAGCCCTTCTTAAAGTAATGGAACAGATGTTGTCTGGTTAAACGGGCCCCTGGAACTGAATGGAAATTTTGTCTCATCAATCCACCTCAAGCAAGGAGACAATGCCACTAAGACGCAAGGGGTGGGGGCAAACGTAAGTTTAAGAGAAATAAAAGATTTTAGAAGGAACCAGAAACCCAGTCCTATCCAAGAAACAAGCGATAGTTCAAAAGATCGGGGAGGAGTGTGAACTGGACGACAGACGAATCTAGCAGAGATTTTAGAAGTGTAGAGTTGAAGTAAAACAACAAATAGACCTGTACTCCTGTTCAATAGATTGAGGAGGTGTGTGAAGAAAGCGATAGGTGAAACATGCGGTTACACTATTTGGGGTTAGCAGGATGTGCCTTGTATCGGACCCAAAATTTGAAAAAATTATATTGTTTGTTATTTTTTTATTTTTGTTTATTTTTATTTTTGTTTATTATCTGTTTTCCTTTTCTTTCTTATCGTATTATAAATTGCGATTGTATTTATTGATAACTTTTATAAGGAAATTGATTAGTTGCACAAAAATTTCTGTGAAAAGGTAATGAAGAAAAGCTGCTAAAAAGGATTAAACTTCAATATATACATACATATATATACATATATATATATATATATATATATATATATATATATATATATATATATATATATATATATATATATGACAAATTATAGGATTGGTATATACGGAGTAAATTCCAATAACCAACAATTACTATTCTTAAAAGAGTGCTCAATACAGAGTAGAGCAAATATAATTATTTATTTAAAAATTATAACATAAATATGTTATAAAATCAATACAAAAATAGCCATTTTGTTTCAAAACTTCCGGTGTCTTCTCAAGTGATGATGTTGACTGTAGAATTTATCAAGTGAAGTTATTCAACATCATCACTTGATATATATATATGTATATATATATATATATATATATATATATATGTATATATATATATATATGTATATATATATATATATATATGTATATATATATGTATGTATATATATATGTATATATATATATACGTATGTATATATATGTATATATATATATATATATGTATGTGTATATATATATATATATATATATTTATTTATTATAATTTTATCATATAGACAAAACCATTTTACTCACAACAAAGGTGCAACTTGGTTTCAGTGCATTTTAACTGCACATCTACGGGTGAGGATCGGAAATCGCTCTACTACATGTATTGAGCTCTTTTTTGAATGAATGCTGCGAACGTTAGAATTTATACATTTTATATATTACTTTCGTTCCCACCGCATCGGATATATATATATATATATATATATATATATATATATATATATATATATATATATATATATATATATATATATGTCTCAGTCTGTTCGCACCTATATGTATATATGTGTGTGTGTGCATATATATATATATATATATATATAGATAGATAGATAGATA
>OZ038518.1:9720606-9760606 GCA_964036315.1 Acanthosepion esculentum
TATCATATATATATATATATATATATATAAAGATATATATATATATATATATATATATATAATTCTAGTCACCATTATTAGCAGCTATGATATTTGAATATATAATGTGGAGTAACTCTTAAAATTTATATTAAAACAAATGAGGAATAATAATAATTTTAAAAAAAGAAAAGAAAAAATTTGGAAAATTGCTTTGCCATTGTATTCAAACCATTCAAATCAGTTTAAAATATAATTACATTTGACTCACCTGCGACTAATTAGAAATAAGACTCACCTGCGAAAGATTATCCAGACCCCCATGAGTTGAATCAGCTAATATACGATAAGTTGAAATGCTTAAACAATCTATTTGTTCCTTTTTTTTCATAATTTGGAAGACAAAGAACTGTCTGAGAATATCAGAAGTGTTAATTATCACCAAGTACAAAACATGTGAATTTTTCAAGACCTTCTCCAAAAAGCGTTTTCCACAGTGAGCAATACTATTAAGAACTCTGTTCTATGTATGAAAATGGTAAAAAAAATACTGACCGGGTTTGGGGAGTGATTGGATAATTGAGGAATCGATTATTGAAAACTTGTTATTCTTATGGTTAAGATAGAGTCTCCTCCTTTAGTAAAACCATTGCAGTGTACTTCGATTGCAAACTCATTCCTAATGCATTGCTGCAGTAAAATCATTTCCAATGCATTCTTATATTGAAATCATTTCTAATGGATTCTTATACTAAAATCATTTCCAATGCATTCTTATAGTAAAATCATTTCCAATGCATTCTTATAGTAAAATCATTTCCAATGCATTCTTATAGTAAAATCATTTCCAATGCATTCTTATAGTAAAATCATGTCCATTGCATTCTTATAGTAAAATCATTTCTAATGCATTCTTATAATAAAATCATTTGCAATGCATTCTTATAGTAAAATCATTTCCAATGCATTCTATTAGTAAAATCATTTCCATTGCATTCTTATAGTAAAATCATTTCCAATGCATTCTTATAGTAAAATCATTTCTAATGCATTCTTATAGTAAAATCATTTCCAATGCATTCTTATAGTAAAATCATTTCCAATGCATTCTTATAGTAAAATCATTTCCAATGCATTCTTATAGTAAAATCATTTCTAATGCATTCTTATAGTAAAATCATTTCTAATGCATTCTTATAGTAAAACCATTTCCAATGCATTCTTATAATAAAATCATTTCCAATATGTTCTTATAGTAAAATCATTTCCAATGCATTCTTATAGTAAAATCATTTCCAATACGTTCTTGTAGTAAAATTATTTCCAATGCATTCTTATAGTAAAATCATTTCCAATGCATTCTTATATTAAAATCATTTCCAATGCATTCTCATAGTAAAATCATTTCCAATACGTTCTTATAGTAAAATCATTTCCAATGCATTCTTATAGTAAAAATAATTTTCCAATGTATTCCGATAATAAAACTCATCTCTAATGCATTCGTATAGTAAAATAAGTAGAATTTCATTTAGATTAAATCATTTCCAATGCAATTTTATTGTAAATCATTTCCAATCCATTCCTATAATAAAATAATTTTCAATTTATTCCTATAGTCAAATAACTTCTAATGCATTCCTATAGTAAAAGTAATTGCCAATGCATTCGTTCTTGTGTTGCTATTCCAAATTTTCTTTTATTTTCTCAAACAGTGAAATTAATAAAAAGTTCTCAATCAGGACCGTTTGTCATTAATTTCACTGTTTAAGAAGATAAAATAAACTACAACACGAATGGCAACTCAAACAAGTGTAGTCACTAAAAATAAATGATAGCAATATGTGTAAAAATAATTTTAATTAAAGTTTTAATATAATAAATAGTTTTAATTATCGTCCATATTTTTCATTGGAAATATTACTATAATATAAAAAATATTTTAGTAATATATAATTCGAAATATTACTTTGGTTTGGTGCAAATATAATTAGATTTTATATTATAAAATATAAAAATATATTATATATCTTTTTAGATTTTCCATATATTTACAGGGTGCCCATAAAGTTTGTGTGCACTTTAAAAATTTATAACTTTATTTGTATTTGCGATAGAAATAATCTGTAAAAAAATGTTATAAAATTTAATGTACCTAGTTTTAAGTATAGCTAAAATAACTAATGTGATTTCAGGCATTACTGTAAATCAGTTGGCAAATGTTTTCCGTGAACTTCAGAATCGTATTACCCTTTGTATTGCTAATGATGGAGGACACGTGGAAACTTAAATAAAATTTCAATAAAAAGCTTAAAATATATAGATTTACTTCTTTCTAATCCTTTTTACAAATTATTTCTATCGCAAATACAAATAAAGTTATAATTTTTTTAAAGTGCACACGAACTTTATGGACAACCTGCATTACTATAATATAAAAAATATTTTAGTAAATTTTCAAATTATAGTTGGTTTGGTGCAAATATAATTAAAGTTTATATTATAAGATATAAAAATATATTATATATCTTTTTAGATTTTCCATATATATATATATATGTTTATATATCAAGACATGTTTCATTGAATAGTTTAGATATGTTCCATCTACTTATTTTCGATAAGATTCTTTCATACTCGCGGATAAGCCTTTTTGGTGTTGTTATTGAAGGACGAGAGAAAATCGCCATGTTGATACATATTTCTTTTATTTCCGAGTACTTTCGACATATCAATGTCACCATCTGGATATTGTTTATCAGAAAATGTTTACATAATGTTGTGGACTTGTTAGGGCCAGAAATAAAAGACACAAAGAGGGGAATTGACTTAAAAAATATATATTAACAAAAACATATAAAGACGAGAGTGTTATAGGAAAAATGTTCGGACGACTATCAGAGCTGACAGCTGGAAACTTCCCTCAGCAAAAGGCAGTACCTGCTCCTATTTATAGCTGGTAGAGTCCATGTGTGCGTGGGTAAATTACCATAACACACACACACGCACGCACACACTTATATATGTATATTTATTAATATATATATATATATATATATATATATATATATATATATATATTTAGTTTACGAAAAACTAGGTAATACGTATGGGTAGACCCAAGGAGGATAAAATCCAGAGAGCTCAATGTAAATCAGAGCTAATAATTTAAATAAAAACAGACCACTTTAAGGTTCCATATAATAAATTATTTCACCACAGCCCTTTTAAAGGACCGCAGATCATCAGATTATATTTCCAAAAGTTGAAACGAAAAATGAAAAGAAATTTACACATTTATTACGGGCAGTAATAAGTGCATGTAAATTAACGAAGTGAGGAAGTGAAGGGGGGAGAAAGACATGATTGAGTTAGATGTAACATTTCTATTATTTCAAATTTAAATTTTTAGAGGAAATCCAGACACTGACACATTAAATCGGTTAACTTAACGGAAGTTATATATTGATATAACTTCCGTTAAGTTAACCGAGTTAACTGGATTTCCTCTAAAAATTTAAATTTGAAAGGAAGAACAACACGAACACAAGAGTAGAAATAACGAAGATATATTACACGGAATAATAATACAAGATGTGGAAGGTGTTAGTATGACTGTCAGTCTGGTTTGGAGTGAACTACTATCGGATCGACTCGATTCGTCCCTCTCTCTTGTGAGGCGTAGTATACATAATGTTAGGAAGAGTTCATTCTGTAGTTATAGGTAAGGACCGATAACATATATATATATATATATATATATATATATATATATATATATATATATATATATATACATTCTTTTCATAGATACAAATATTTAAGTAAATGCTCTGTTTTTATAATAAACTTTATTAATAACATTAATGAATATCCAAGAAAAATGTCTCAAAATGATTGTAGAACTTTGTCCATTTCATAATGTGTGACGTCATTTGTTTACATTTGGATACGCATCGAGCAGATATGAATGTACGTGAGAGATTCATGGAAGATTGAAGTTTAAAAGCAGTAAAATCCATCTTGCTAATCGAACGATCCTTCGCGGCTCGATCGGTTAAGGCACATCAGGCTATATGACAGTTTCGTGTAGGATACAGGTTCAATTCCTGTCGGAAGATGAATATTTTCTATGAAAATTTCTCAGATATTCTGGCCAGTAAAAGTCGTTAATACTGTTTATTATAAAACAGAGCATTTATTTAAATATTTGTATCTATAAGGTTATTAAACCATAGGCAGGAGTTAACGGGTTTTTGCCGACATCAACAAATTTTCGCATTAAATAATTAACATAAAAAAATAGATAAATAAATAAATTCCATAGTTTAATAAAAGTCGTAAAAGCTTAGCCCAATCATTAAATAGAAAAACCCTTTGTGAAGTCGTCAAAAAACAAATTGTAGTCCAGTCCAACACGTTTGTATAAGAAATAGCCATTTGAATAAACAAATAAATAAAGAGATTAATAGATAGATGATAATAATAAAACAGAATCCTCTCGACACTTAACGACCTGCCGTCGCGCCATGAAATATCTTTCGCTTTAAACTAACCAGACGGTGACCGCCACCATAAGCTTTGAAATAGACACCCCACCATAACCTGACATAAACTTTCCGAAGGTGACGGGTGTGTAGATAAGAATTAACTCTTCGACCACCTAACCAAAATGGCCGCCCCCAGCCGTTTCCATAGTAATTAATGTTGCAAGACACCATACTTATAAACACGCGCAAACTACAAGATAGCTTATTCCGAAATTTTCGCTTGAGGATGAAACGGGACTCGATACCTAAATTCAACTTAATTTCAATAATTATATTGAGGGTTTCGGCTCTCGTTTTTGAAACATGAGAACTTTTATGTAGCAAAGGAATCATATTTTTATTAAAATATTATAATATAAGCTCTACTTCTGTATGGAGCACTGTCTTTTTGAAAATAAAAACAAAAATACTAAAGAACTCCGAATTATTTACCTAACGGGTTCCTTCCTATTTTTCTGCATACCTGCATATATATATATATATATATATATATATCTATATATATATATATATATATATATATATATATATATATATGTCATTCACAGACAGTACTGTTTCGCTGTATCACAGCTCCTCAGTGCGACTAGACTTCCGAATGCCTCAAACCAGGATTGAAACACAACTATATATATATATATATATATATATATATATATATATATATATATATATATATATATATATATATCGGGGAGAGAGGGAGAGAGATGAACAGAATAAGATAAATATATGACCGGAATTAAAACGGATTATCTCTAAAAGTAATAAAATAATTAATGTGTAAGTAAGGCATGAGGTTACATTCATCGAGCACTTTACCTAACGTGTTCTTTCCTATTTTTCTGCATACCTGCATATATATATATTCTCAAGAAAGAAGACGATCTCAGATCTTGCATGCAAATGAACGGAAACACTAATCGCAAACGAAAGCGCCAATCCGTGCACAAGGACGTTAACGAAGCGCTTACACAATGGTTTACGCAAGCATGTGCTCATGGAGCTACCGTCACCGATCACGTCATCAGGCAGAAAGCATCACAACTGGCCGTAAATCTTGAAATTGATTTTGAACCGAGCAATGGCTGACTCATGCGCTGGAAGCAGGCCAATAACGTTTCGTTCAAAATATTTCACGGCGAATCAACGTCAGCAGATCACGGTTCTGCCAACGAATGGGTGACAAACGTTTTGCCGCAACTTTTTCGTGGATATGATCCAAAAGATGTTTGGAACTGTCATGAAGCGGGAATTTTCTACAAAGCCATGCCGTCTTTGATCTTTGCGATTTGCCGGCGACGAACAGTCAAATGGGACAAAAGTTCCCAAAGACAGACTCACGATGCTTCAGTTCACAAACATGGACGGCAGTGAAAAGCAAGCTGTAGTTGTTGGTAAGTCGGCAAAACCACACTTCTTTAAAAATATCAAAACTCTGCCGTGTTCTTACTTCGCTAATCGTAAAGCCTGGATGACAAGTCAGCTGTTTACTGACGTTATGAAAACGCTTGGTCGAAAAATGATTGCTCAAAATCGAAAGATTATTCTGTTTTTGGACAATGCAACTTGTCATAACTTACTTCCGGGTACAAATCTGTCAAACATCAAATTGTCGTTCATGCCACCAAACACCAGCAGTCTCATTCAACCTTTGGATCAAGGCATCATTCGTTCATTCAAAGCGTATTATCGTCGGGAACTTGTTCGAATGCAAATCGCAGCGATCGATGCTACACCGCCAGTGCCGCTGTCCGAAGTGGCCAAGCAGATAACTGTTTTGAAGGCCATGCACATGATGAAACGAGCACTTTTCATGGTCAAACCGTCAACAATTCAAAATTGTTTTAAAAAGGCCGGCTTTGTCATTGAATCACAGGCTGAAGTGGAAGAAATACTCGACGAAAATGATCAAGTTTCTCCACCATCGGGCATGGAGCAAACAGATTTTGACGAATTTATCAGCTTCGACGACCGTACACAATGTTATGGAGAACTGACTGACACGGACATCACACGTGGTATAAAATCGGATGATCAAGATTTTGACGAAGATGATGATGCTGAAAGCGTAAGTTCTGAAGTTTCTGAAAGTGACAAACCAGTGCCAAATTCTCTGGCTGCATTGAATGCGCTTGAAACTCTGACAGGCTACTTTGAAGCAAAAAGCAGTAATCCTGATGGCGCATTGAAAATGATTTACGGACTGTATGAGAGTGTTCATGATGTTAACAAAGAGATTTCTGTACAATCAAAAATGACTGACTTTTTTAAGAAAAAGTAATTTTTGATTGAATTATTTGTCAAAACTGATTGAAAATGTATTTTTGTCTGTGTTTTTGTGTTTTTTATGTCTATAACTATTAAATAAACTAGTGTTCTGTATGTAAAAAGCGTTATCTGAAGTGTTCCCATACTTACCTAAACAAAATAGACCAAACCCGGATATAAGATAAACCCGGATATAAGAGACTTCTTCTCCGGCCCCGACAACTCTCTTATATCCGGGTTATACTGTATATATATATATATATATATATATATCGGGGAGAGAGAGAGAGAGATGAACAGAATAAGATAAATATATGACCGGAATTAAAACGGATTATCTCTAAAAGTAATAAAATAATTAATGTGTAAGTAAGGCATGAGGTTACATTCATCGAGCACTCATTCAGGCTATTACGAATGGCCTTCGACACTGCACTGAGAAACCCTTATTCTGTTTTTCTCACGCTCGTTTCATCGACCCCAGAATTTCGTGGCGGGAATTGTCGGCCGCCCACCATTATTGCCAGGTAATTAATCTGGCCTTGTCCCCAATTGAAATCGTCTAATCTCTGTGTGAACGGCAGATAGGTGTCGTAAGGTGATGGCGGCCATGTCAAATACTACTTTCTTCCTGAAACGTACACTTAAGTCTAACAATATCTTTCTCCTCTTTTCGTTGCTCGAATGTTCAGGCCGCAATTTTGGTTCAATACGAGATTAAGTTAGCAGCGAGGAAACACGTCTAAATTTACATTTACATTCGATAATATAAACCGAGATAAGGATATCTATGGTTATGCTTTACCAAAGGTAACATAAAAACTTTTGCCAAAACACATTGTACTGTAAATGATGCTAATTTAAGAAGGCCGCTGGGAATGTTTTTTACTCTATAAAAGTTATTGTAAATGTTATTATTATAGGAATATGATGAAAATGATTTTATGATATCGTCATGAATTGCGAAATTATGAATATTTATTAGGATTTTATGAATGGATCTGAAATGATGTTTTACTATAGTAAATGGTATTATTCACGGGAAATAATTTTAATGTAAGAATACATTTGTAATGATTTCACTATGAGAATGGATTGGAAATGATTTTATTATAGGAATGCATTGGAAATGATTTGAATATAAGAATTCGTTGGAAATGATTTTGCTATAAGAATGCATTGGATATGATTTCATTATGAGAATGCATTAGAAATTATTTTACTATAAGAATGGATTGGAAATGATTTTACTATAAGAATGGATTGGAAATGATTTTACTATAAGAATGCATTGTAAAATGATTTTACTATAAGAATGCATTGGAAATGATTTTATTATAAGAATGCATTGGAAATGATTTTACTATAAGAATGCATTGGATATGATTTTACTATAAGAATGCATTGGAAATAATTTTACTATAAGAATGCATTGGAAATGATTTTACTATAAGAATGCATTGGAAATGATTTTACTATAAGAATGCATTGGAAATTAATTTAATTTAATTTGGAAATGATTTGAATATAGTGATTCATTTGAAATTATTTTTACTATAGCTATATATTGTAAAAGTCTTTACCGAGTTTGGAGAGATTTGAAGTATATTTAAGTTTATTTGTTTATACACACACACACACACACACACATATATGATAGATTCTATGTTAAATAAACTATTGTTCTGTACGTAAAAAGCGTTATATGAAGTGTTCCCATACTTACCTAAACAAAATAGACCAAACCCGGATATAAGAGAATTCGTCTCCGGTCCCGACAACTCTCTTATATCCGGGCTACACTGTGTATATATATATATATATATATATACAGTATATATATATATAAGTGTTTCTGTGTGTTGTTTCCCACTGTTATACTTCGGGGAAAAAAAACAGTGGACAGAAAAAACAAAACAAATTGATCCCATAAAACACATAGAGAGACCTGAAAGTATTTACACAAAAACCCTATCATAAGAGAAATGTGAAGTTTTTACAGCTGTTCCGTAGGTTGAGCGTAAAATTGTCGCCCCCTGCATATTACCTATTAATCTGCGCACGCAGGTCTCTGCAGGCAAAAAAAGGGGATCTTTATCACTCAATCTGTAAAATGTCGGCATTTTTTCAGTCCGAGGCAAAAGTTTACCGTGACATCCTTTGCACAACATTAAGGACATCTTAGAAACACACGAGCCATGTGTCCTTGAGGACATCTGTGTATGAATTTCTGGGTATTATAAACCTATTGTCTCAGCGCCATTTTTTTACCAGTGCTCATATTGCAATTCAGTAGATAGTGAGATATTAGGATAAAATTGGATCACTACTACACGAATTTTGTGCCATGTGTTCTAGAGGACATCAATGTATGAATTTCTGTGTATTATAAACCTATTGTCTTCAGCAACAATTTTTTAACAGTGCTCATATTGCAATTTTTGCTGTTATCATAAATGTTTTTACCAGAGCTCATATTACAATTTTTGTTGTTATTATCGCTTTTCTCTGGCACTCCTTATTACTGGTTCCCATATTGTATTCATTTCTAAATTGGTTTAATAAAATAAATGAATAAATAATTTAAAATTCCCAGCATCTCTCGTTCGTCCGCTAATTTAGTTCAATGTAGTCCTAAAGGCCGAAACGCGCCACAATAAAACTTTTTCCACTTTGTCATACAATGTTCCCAAATATTGTTCTTATATATATATATATATATATATATATATATATATATATATCGTTATCTTATAAAATAAGTGTTAACAACCAACCGTCTTCGAGGCTCCACTCCGGATTTTCTGACTGGATTTACTTAACATTTTCTGTGTTTTAATTTGGCTGCAAAACAGCAGAGATTTAAAATCAGATTTCCTTCCCTTAGATGAACTGCTTTCCGCTGCAGTGGATCTCCATCTTCGCAGATGGTACCAGTTTTCCGCCTTCGCCTATTCACCCGGCTTGGAGCTCGACTTAATTGTCAGAGGCTATTTGAGACGCATACCACATTATAATTTTATACACAATAGTAATTTGTCCGATCTATCACCCATGGCTACAACTTTTGGAACATATATAATGTAGGTATATAAACACTATATTCATTACATGTTTTAGAAGTACCCTGAAAAATAACGTTTTTTTTTTATTTGGGATATGACCGCGAGGGAGCGGCGATTTAAAATCAATACTTCCCTTCCCCTAGCTCGTGTGTATTAAACTGGCGGCCCGCGGGCCGCATGCGGCCTTTTATATACATCTTGGCGGCCCTCACAAAGGTTTCTATAGCCACGGTATATCAAGAATTTTACCTATGTTGGCAATGCAAATTATTAAAAACAGTGAAATGTTTGTTTTTCATTTGGTATGATTAAATTGTTTATTCTATCTGAATGTTTTGGTGTTTTTTTTTTTCAAATGCCAGCGACTATTTTTAACTTCCGGTTAATCACGTGATCATCCTTGACAACTAAATAAGAACAAATGTAAAATGAAAACGTTTGTAATTTTGTAATATTTTGCCTCAAAAAATGTCGAATTCTACTCCGTCTGATAAAAAAACTATAAAAAATAAAATTTTAGTGAGACTACATAAAAAACTTGAAACAAACATCGATCTTATGATAAAAATAAAGGAGATATACGTCTTTTAAAGGTGAAGGATGGTAGTGGAAATGCAGTGACTTCACTGAAGGTGCTCTTGCTTGTAGGTCATGTTCAACTAAACGACGAGACAGTTTTTCGAGATAAAGTTTTCTTCGGTAGAATGCTCATTTCCCGAGAAACAGCAGCAGCAGTTTTAAATCTGTCCTTTTTAACCAACTTTACCATAGCAAGATCTTCTCTCTTGGTCGTCTTTCTTGGCCTACATGTAGACTTTCTTGCTTTACACGAACCACAATCATCGTAGACCTTAAGAATACCGAGAACAACACTTTTTGACTTGTTAACAATCTTTGCAATAGACCCAATACTTAAATTATCCTTCTTTCGAAGCTTAATAATCTGCTGACGAATTGGTAACGGAGTAAGTGGCATTATATTAACAAAGTACACTGCAGATATTCTTACTAATGTTTAGTAAACGAACCGTCACGTAAACAAATTAAAAAATTTAGAGTTCGCCGGTTAAATATACTAAAACACGGAGTAAAAGCAACCGTTCTGATCATTTTGACCGCTATGGGTTTTGCAGTAAATCACTAAATCATCCTTAACTTTTGTATTATCCTCTCAAATCACACCAAAATCTCAGACAATAACAAATAATACCGTATTTATTGTCTGTGAAAATTATAGAATATAAAACAACTTTGATAAAAATATTATACCTACAACAAAGATGAGGACAATAGTCCGAATAATGTAAATAGTGGGCATAATACCTCATATCAGAAATAGAGACAGATACTGAAGGGGCGAAACGTTGTATTAAATATGGCAACAAAGATGAGGAGAATAGTCCGAATAATGTAAATAGTGGGCATAATACCTCATATCAGAAATATAGACAGATACTGAAGGGCCGAAAAGTTGTAATAAATATGGCGACAAAGATGAGGACAATAGTCCGAATAATGTAAATAGTGTACATAATACCTCATATCAGAAATATAGACAGATACTGAAGGGGCGAAACGTTGTATTAAATATGGCAACAAAGATGAGGAGAATAGTCCGAATAATGTAAATAGTGTACATAATACCTCATCTCAGAAATATAGACAGATGCAAATGTACGTCTATTTTTTTTATAGGCGTTCTGATGGCTGCATCACAGAGAGAATGCTGGGAATAAGCGTGAGAAATGTGCTTGTATCTCAGTCAAAGGATTAAATTTCCTTTTAGTAAGTAAATATAATCCCTAATGCTTGTCGTCTACAGACACATATTGTCGCTTAGGCTGAGTTATAAATAAATTCTGTTTCCCTTTATTCACATTATTCTTTAAAAAATAATGTGCAATTACAATTTCACTTTGTCGACTGGCGCTGTAAAATACTCCGACCACTCCCCTGCAAAAGGGGTAAGACCCCAACACTATCGCCATTAGGACATTTACCACTGTATGACTTATATTCGACATTTGGATGTTGTCCTATCTTCCTTATATTCGACATTAACTAAACCAAGAAGGATCAATCAAGGCTGTGATGGGCAAATTGTCGCCATTTTATATTCTTCATTTCGCACATGCGTAGTGTTTTTTTTATTTTGTCGAATGCACAGTATAGTAGAGTCAGTTTGGCACTGTCAGAAAAAGAGCATCATGATGCATTTCACTCCGCCAGAAATTTGGAAACGGCATGCAGTACTCCTTGGCATTCGTGCCGGGAGCTCCAACACGAACATTTCAGAGTGTTTGGGTGTCAATCTGAGGACAATTCAGAGGATTTGAGAAGAGTTGGATGAGTCTAATAGTGATTACGAAGGCGTGTGGAGTAATCTCTAGTGATGCCGACGCTATGCCTCCATTCATTTTCCTGGAAGACCCCATGTCTGGCAACAGGACTCTGCACCATGCCACACATGCATGAGAACACAGTCAGACAATTTCCGCGATGACATCAGCTCTTACATCTGGCCACCCAACTCCCCAGACTGCAGTCCCCTTGATTATTATGTGTGGGGTGCAGTTGAGTGAGAGACCAACAAAACTCTTTGTAACACCAAAGATGAACTGAAGGCAGAGATTATGGCAGCATTCACCAACTTAAACAAGGATACCGCCCCAAAAAGATACAGGAGATTCTAAAGTCGTCTGCAGACCGTTGTTCAAGCCAATGGCGATTATATTAAATAAATTTACTCTTTAGTATTTCAAGATATTTTGTATAGTTTTGGTAAATATATCTGTTAAAATGAGATGTCAGTTTTATTTTCATTTGGGCCTCAATTGGACGGCAATTTATCAATCGCACCCTGTAGATCTGTTAAAATGAGATGTCAGTGTTATTTTCATTTTGGCCTCAATTGGACGGCAATTTAGCCATCGCCCTCTGTAGATCTGTTAAAATGAGATGTCAGTGTTATTTTCATTTTGGCCTCAACTGGACGGCAATTTATCCATCGCACCCTGTAGATCTGTTAAAATGAGATGTCAGTGTTATTTTCATTTTGGCCTCAATTGGACGGCAATTTAGCCATCGCCCTCTGTAGATCTGTTAAAATGAGATGTCAGTGTTATTTTCATTTTGGCCTCAACTGGACGGCAATTTATCCATCGCACCCTGTAGATCTGTTAAAATGAGATGTCAGTGTTATTTTCATTTTGGCCTCAATTGGACGGCAATTTATCCATCGCACCCTGTCGATCTGTTAAAATGAGATGTCAGTGTTATTTTCATTTTGGCCTCAACTGGACGGCAATTTAGCCATCGCCCTCTGTAGATCTGTTAAAATGAGATGTCAGTGTTATTTTCATTTTGGCCTCAATTGGACGGCAATTTATCCATCGCACCCTGTAGATCTGTTAAAATGAGATGTCAATGTTATTTTCATTTTTGGCCTGAATTGGACGGCAATTTATCCATCGCACCCTGTAGATCTGTTAAAATGAGATGTCAGTGTTATTTTCATTTTGGCCTCAACTGGACGGCAATTTATCCATCGCACCCTGTAGATCTGTTAAAATGAGATGCCAGTGTTATTTTCATTTTGGCCTCAACTGGACGGCAATTTAGCCATCGCCCTCTGTAGATCTGTTAAAATGAGATGTCAGTGTTATTTTCATTTTGGCCTCAACTGGACGGCAATTTATCCATCGCACCCTGTAGATCTGTTAAAATGAGATGTCAGTGTTATTTTCATTTTGGCATCAATTGGACGGCAATTTATCCATCGGACCCTGTAGATCTGTTAAAATGAGATGCCAGAGTTATTTTCATTTTTGCCTCAATTGGACGGCAATTTATCCATCGCACACTGTAGATCTGTTAAAATGAGATGCCAGTGTTATTTTCATTTTGGCCTCAATTGGGCGGCAATTTATCCATCGCACCCTGTAGATCTGTTAAAATGAGATGCCAGTGTTATTTTCATTTTAGACTCAATTGGACGGCAATTTATCAATCGCACCCTGTAGATCTGTTAAAATGAGATGTCAGTGTTATTTTCATTTTGGCCTCAATTGGACGGCAATTTATCAATCGCACCCTGTATGTGGTTTAAATTAACCACTGAACGTATTCTCTACAACGTCCCAACATTTTCACGCGTTATCCGGAACTAGACGGCCACACATCGCCAATATTAAGTAAGCTTAGCTTAAATTGGCGGATTGCTGTAGCACTTGGGTACACAGTGAGAAAAGAATTCACGTCGCCATGAACTGCGGGCGAATTTTCTAACTTTAACCAGATTATATTTTATGCTACTGTTTTCTAAACCAATAATCACAGCATAAATTCGGATTCCAAAGTTGCTCCTTGGATTTACGGAATGGTTTAGATTTTTTGTTTTTTAAATATAAAAAGATTAAAAAAGAAAAGACTACATGTGAAAAACATATTGCAAATTTATTTACATCACAATATTGGAATGCGGTAAGGGCGTGGTTCTTCTTCACGCGCCTGAGAATCAGTCTAGGAGACCCCGGAAGAGAATTCAGGAATAGATGCTACCTTACCATGGCCCTTACCCACCACCACCCCCAACCCCCATTAAAACTGTTTGGTGGCAGCGGAGCTAAATATGTTGGATCTCGAAAAGTAAAACTGACTAAGAAATACGGCTATTCTCTTCGAGGCAGCAGTAGTTTCGGAATCGTTCGTCGACAAACTGATGTTAGGGGGTCTGGAAGAATAATGGGCTTGGTGCGTTTCCTGAGTTCTAAAGCCATCGAAACATAACAGGAACTTCAAACAATACAGAAAAATACTGATCATGGATGTCCGAGTGTGGCCAATCCGTTAGGTAGGTACGTAGGTAGGTAGATAGGTAGGTAGGTGGGTGGGTGTGGGGTAGTTATGGGGTAGGTATGTATGTAGGTAGAAAGATATAACGTGGGTCAGTAGCGTGGTACGGGATAGGTAGCTAGCTATATAGGTACGTAGGCAGGTATGGGGCAGGCAGGTTGGTAGGAAGTTAGGGAGGTAGAGAGGTATAGGGTAGGTAGACAAGTACTGAGTAGGTAAATAGGTAGGTAGAGAGGTAGGTAGGTAAATAGGTATGGGGTAGGTAGGTTGTCATGGGGGAGGTAGGTAGGTATAAAGTAGATAAATACGTAGGTACGTATTAGGTAGGTAGGTAGTTAGGTATGGAGTAGGTAAGTAGGTGGGTAAGTAGTTATGGGGTATGTAGATATGGGGGAGTACGTACGTAGGTAGCTTGTGGGTAGGTATGTAGGTAGGTATGTAGGTAGGTATTGGAGAGGTAGGTAGGTAGTTTTGGGGTACGTATGGGGTACGTATGGGGTACGTATGGGGTAGATAGGTAGGTATGGGGGTAGGTATGGTGCAGGTAGGTAGCTCCCTTGGTGCGTATGTACTATGGGGTAAGTACGTAGGTAGGTATGAGGGAGGTAGGTAGGTATGGGGGAGGTCGGTAGGTGCGTAGATAGGTTGTAGGTAGGTAGGTAGGTAGGTAGGTATGGGAGAGGTAGGTTTGGGGTAGGTATGGGGTAGGTAGGTGGGTAGGAAGGTATGAGGGATGTAGATAGGTATGGGAGAGGTAGGTAGATAGGTACGTATGTACTATGGGGTAGGTCGATAGTTAGGTATTGGGTAGGTAGGTATGGGGTATGTAGCTCGGTATGGGGGAGGTAGGTACGTACGTACCTACGTATAGGAGATAGGTAGGGTAGGTAGGTAGTTAGGTATAGAGGATGTAGATAGGTATAGGGGAGGTAGGTAGGTACGTACGTACGTACGTATGTACTATGGAGCAGGTGGGTAGATAGGTATGGGTATGTAGATAGTTATGAGAGAAGTAGGTACGTACGTAGGTAGATTGTTGGTAGGTAGTTATGGGAAAGGTAGGTTTGGGGTACGTATGTGTAGATAGGTAGGTAGGTAGCTCCCTAGGTACATATGTACTATGGGGTAGGTAGGTAGGTAGGTAGGTAGGTATGAGAGAGGTAGGTAGTTAGGTATGTATAGGAGAGGTAGGTACTTAGGTATGAGTGATGTAGATAGGTATAGGAGAGGTAGGTAGGTAGGTTGTGTGTAGTTAGGTTGGTAGGTCGGTATTGGGTAGGTAGATAGGTATGAGGTAGGTAGGTAGGTAGGTAGGTAGGTAGGTAGGTAGGTAGGTAGCTATGTTCGTATGTACTATGGGGTAGGTAGGTAGGTATGAGGGATGTAGGTAGGTATGGGGGGAGTAAGTAGATACGTAGGTAGGTTGTGGGTAGGTATGAGAGAGGTAGGTAGGTAGGTAGTTGGGAGATTCTGGAATAGACAAAAAAGCAGTTATAATCAATGAAGCATTGATAAAACGATGAAATCCTTTCCATGCGACCGGAGTCTTACGAACCTCACTGCCTTTCTTTCTTTCTTTTCTTTTCTTTTCTTTTGTTTTTTTTTTTTTTTTTGCTCACTTTCGACGTTGCTGTTTCAGATGACAGACGTACTACCTGTTGTTAGAACAAACATGTGAGGCATTTATTTTCTTCCGATGACATAAAATAATCACTGAAAATTACGTCGAGCGTTATAAAAGCCCTCCCCTGGTTAGGTTAGACGATCTTTGTGTACCTAGTTAATGTGAGTAAGTGTTGTTCCCGGCCTGTTCCCGGCCACATCTTTGGTTATGACCCAGGTTGAGATTCCCAACCTCCCCAGTTTGTTTTGGCCCCTTTTTTATCTCGTCTGGGTCAGCTTTATATTTTCCCATGCCCGTATGATTTTTTATCCTTTTCCCACTCCCTTAGCGAGAGAGCTTCTTCATTTTGTCCCATGGGCAGAATACAGCGGCCTCTTTGTTTTTGAGGGTTGGACGGGCCCTACTAACATCAGTTAGGTTTAATTTGATTTGTGTTAATATTTCAGTTTGTTGCTAGGTTCATCTCCCTCCCCTCTCATTTTTTCATCACAGATTTATATATATATTTTACTATCATTAAATTTTTATGACATGGGGCGCGTTTTGTAGGTTCCCCCTAGAGAGGATGTGGTATTATGGTGCATGGAGGGTTGATTGGTGATGGACGAGTTCTTCTGGTGAATGGGTAAATTGTAATGAGTGAATGGGTCGTGAATCGGATTAGCTAGGTATATGATAGTTAGGGAGGACCAGCCTTAACCCCTCGCCTTTTTTGGCCTTGTGCCACAATTATGTAATTTTTACATAATAAATATCTAGAAACGCTATGTTGATGAAAACCGAAAACAATTTTGAATAAACTGTAACATTGTGCGTGTCTCTGATTCAATAGATGACGTGATCATTGAAGTGTTTATTCAAATCTCAATTATTTATTCTCAGTGAACGCCATCAATGCTATCCTCAAATACAAAAAATGGAAATATCACATTTAAAGTTTTATATTAACTTGAATAATCAAGATTTTGAAACTTGATGCAAAATCTTTGTCTTTCCAACTGCAAAGCAGATTCGTCAATTTCTTTCTTTCGAGCAAAACCAAAGAAAAGTAATTAATACAAACGATCGGTTAGAATAAGGACCGATCCTGAAAAAATATATATTTTGGCGTCTATCATCCGACAATTGAGTTGGTGTTTGCTTGTTTTTTTTTAATAAATTTTAATGACTTTATTGTGAATTGAATCTTGAAGTTCATATTCATAAAGGTCCGTTCTTATTAAAATATCGTTTCTGTAATTAGTACACGACAGAACTGAAAGTATCTCAAACGAACAAAGAAGATTGCCTTTCACACTATCTATCTATCTATCTATCTATCTATCTATCTATCTATTTCAGTCTGTTCATATCTATCTATCTATCTATCTATCTATCTATCTCATTCTGTTCATTATCTATCTATGGCAGTCTGTTATATCTATCTCAATTTATTCATATCTATCTATCTATCTATCTATCTATCTATCTATTTCAGTCTGTTCATATCTATCTATCTATCTATCTATCTATCTCATTCTGTTCATTATCTATCTATTGAAGTCTGTTTATATCTATCTCAATTTATTCATATCTATCTATCTATCTATCTATCTATCTATCTATCTATCTCAGTCTGCTCATTATCTATCTATCTATCTATCTATCTATCTATCTCAGTCTGCTCATTATCTATCTATCTATCTATCTATTTCAGTCTGCTCATTATCTATCTATCTATCTATCTCAGTCTGCTCATTATCTATCTATCTATCTATCTATTTCAGTCTGTTCATATCTATCTATCTATCTATCTCATTCTGTTCATTATCTATCTATTGCAGTCTGTTATATCTATCTCAATTTATTCATATCTATCTATCTATCTAAGTCTGTTCATATCTATCTATCTATCTCATTCTGTTCATTATCTATCTATTGAAGTCTGTTTATATCTATCTCAATTTATTCATATCTATCTATCTATCTATCTCAGTCTGCTCATTATCTATCTATCTATCTATCTATCTATCTATCTCAGTCTGCTCATTATCTATCTATCTATCTATTTCAGTCTGCTCATTATCTATCTATATATCTATCTCAGTCTGCTCATTATCTATCTATCTATCTATCTATCTATTTCAGTCTGTTCATATCTATCTATCTATCTATCTATCTATCTATCTATCTATTTCAGTCTGTTCATATCTATCTATCTATCTTATCTATCTCATTCTGTTCATTATCTATCTATTGCAGTCTGTTTATATCTATCTCAAATTGTTCATATCTATCTATCTATCAATCTATCTATCTAACACTCTAAATCTATTCACATCTATCAATCAATCAATCTATCTATCTATCTGTCTGTCTATATATATATATATATATATATATATATATATAAGTGAACATAGAAGTCAACAAGTCGGTTGCCTGACGATTGCATCTAGCATGAAACAGACTGTCGCAAGTGTTGACTTCTATGTTCACTTTTATATTTACATACGCTCTATCTCTGATATTGAGCATTTTATCCCATAAATATAGCACACTTTAAGACTATATTTCTTCATATATATATATATATATATATATATATATATATATATATATATATATATATATATCATTCTGTTCATTATCCATCGATCTATTGCAGTCTGTTTATATCTATCTCAATTTCTTCATATCTATCTATCTATCTACCTATCTCAATTTCTTCTATTTCAGTCTGTTTGTATCTATCTCAATTTGTCTTCTGTCTATCTATAACAGTCTGTTCATATATATCACATACCTAGCTATGACAGTCTATTCATATCTATGTATCTATCTACTTATCTATGTAGCTATAAAAGTCTATTCATCTTTATCTATTTATCTATCAATCTATCTATCTATCTATCTCATATATATCATGTTCATATATATCTATTCGTCTACCTATCTCAATTTGTTCACATCTATTTCAGTATATTTATATCTATCTCAATTTATTTATAATCTATCTCACTCTATTCATATATATATATATATATATATATATATATATATATATATATATTGTCATCCACAGACAGACTGTTTCGCTGTATCACAGCTCATCAGTGTGGCTAGACGTCCGGTTGCCTCTGGCTAGAATCGAAAACCGGCTGAATTCGCGTCAGTCGGAAATTTTACTCTGAAGCCGTTGGCGCACGGCAGAGAAGAAGGTGAATTTAAGCGTATTTATATTTAGATAAACACACAGTGACTGAGAGAACTCGATTCTATTTACCGAAGAGTCTTGCATTATTAGCCGTAATAGTCACTGTTTACAAACCCACACATCCTCCCCAGAGGGCTCAACCGAAATAAATTTTCAGGAGCATATATATATATATATATATATATATAAAGGTTTTTTGACACATTTATATATATCAGTCTCCTTGCATATATCTATCTCAGCTTATTCTCATCTATCAATTTATCTTTCTGATTTTTTTTCGTATATATCTGTTTATTCTTATCTATCTATCTATCTATCTATCTGTTTCAGTCTGTTCATATCTATCTATCTATCTATCTATCTATCTCAGTCTATTCTTATCCATCTAGCTATTCAATAAATTAAGAACAGTTAAAATGTCTTATCTGGTCCAGAGGAGTGTTTCAATGCGAAACTCTCGTGTCGCCTCACCCGATAAATCCCTTGAACTTTTCTTTATTTTTGAAATATGTTGAGTCTTGACTCAATGTTGAATCTCGCCTATTGCATGGAATAATAATGCAACACAAAATGTACTTAGAACAAGAATGTATTATAACAAGAAAGTGTACACAATAAGTACATATAGTATTTCTGTATATTTCTGGGAAGACGTTCCTGGAGAATGTGTTGACTAGTCGCAGTCGATCAGAGTCTCTAGTTGGATCTCGTGATTCCTCTCCTCCCTCGTCTTCCGGTACCAACCATTATTTATATAGTTGGTAGTCACCTATGCAGATTAGGTGGATCCTACACAACAAAATATTATAAATCTTGTTATCTACTGAGCAATTCTTGGCAGAACTTCTACTAACACGTAAAACTCTCATAATTGTCACGCGTTTCCTACGTTGCATTATACAGGGGCTATCGAATACACTTTTACAAACTTCGGGGTCTGCTTCCTCGCACCAGAACAAGGACAAAAGTACGTAAAACGTATGTCCGCAAATCCTGCGTTTTTGAGTTATTAAGTTTAAAGTCTACGCTGTTTAATGTACAATCCAAGATCCGAACGGTTTCGCAGGACCTCATGATACGATAATGAAGCGTCTCTGCATTATTAATGTCTACCGGATAAATCATTTTTTACGTGGCCCCTACAGATAAAAACCCAAAGGATTGAGGACATGGAACCCCTAGCTATCCATTTTTCATGGTAGATGTCAGCTAGTGTATCGGGAACAATGTAGCTAAGATGTGCTGGACTCCATCATGTTTGAACCACATGCGTCTTCGTATTAGCAGGGGTACATCCTCTAGCAGGTCTGGAAGTGTGTTCAAAATAAAATCCCTGTAGACAGCTCCTGCAAGACGTGCTGGGAGAACATATGAGCCTACCAGATAGTCACCTACAATTCCAGCCTTTGATCATACGGCGAAAACCCTGCACACGTTGCAAAAGATACGGATACAGGATCTGCTGTTGAAGTACTCTCCATACGGTACTCAGAGATTTACGAGAGGCTTGGTCCACATGACGTGTGTTGATATCTGGATCGTCCCCGATAGCCTGTAGAATGTACTCTCCATACGGTACTAAGAGATTTAAAGAGATGCTTGGTCCAATTGACGTGTGCTGATATCTGGATCGTCCCCGATAGCCTGTAGAATGTACTCTCCATACGGTACTCAGAGATTTACGAGATGCTTGGTCCACATGTCGTGTGCTGATATCTGGATCGTCCCCGATAGCCTGTAGAATGTGTTCTTCGTAGTCAGGCGTACGAACGGATCTCGGTCTTATTCGATCCATAGTTTGTTGTTTGGCAACAAAGGTCGAATGACACTGCTGCCTTCGTTCTGGAACACACAATCTGATACTGACGTGCAGCCTCGCGTCCATTACCATTCGCGTGGCCGTATCTAAAAATCATATCCGCCTGCTCACGATATGACTGTCCTGCCATTGTTAAACGGAACACTTCTTAGTTAACTCACTACTACACACGTTGAACGTTGAAGACATACTAGCCACAAATGTACACGAATGACAAATATAACCTAGTCTACATGACAACACAACGCCATTTACCGTAAACTTTCTTTAAACTTATAAATTTAAAAACGAAGGATTTGCGGACATTTTTCCTTGTTTTGGTGTGAGGAAGCCGCCACTAATGTTTGTAAAGGAGAAACTTGGATAGATATTTTAATACTAAATATATTCAGGTATCACTAGACTACTTTTGGAGTCTACAATCAGAAGAGATGCTCAAAATGGTGACCTTTAGCTTCCAGACCTTTATTAGTATGGCGAACTCCTGCTTGGGCAACGTTGGGCAAATTGTCTAGTGGGATTGTTAAACATGTATTTTCAATTTCTTGTCTAAGGTCTTCCAATGTAGTCAGTTTTCCCTTGATACCCAACATCCTCTAGGGCTACCCAAAGATAATCATCTTAAAAAACTACGAAATCATGTATCGAAATATACATGTTCGCCAAAAGGTGTATCACGCATGGCACATAACTGACTGATACTGCGTGTAACAAAAGCATTTTCTAAATCGTGTAACAGCAAAATTGTCCAATTCTTAGATTAAGATTTGAACCGTTGTATCTTACCAATTATTAAAGGTATCTTACTTGAAAAATACGAGGTTTTTATAACATTACTGGAATTTACTTTGAGCAATAAATATGCATAATTATTCTCCAATATATATATATATATATATATATATATATATATATATATATATATATATGTATATGTGTGTGTGTGTGTGTGTGTGTGTGTGTGTGTGTGCTGTGTTGTTCGATAAAAGTGACTCACCTGAATTTCTTTACTTAAAAGTTTTTTTCGCCTATTGTTTTTGGGGTCAAACTAATTTTTAATCTTACTAATATAAAGACCCCTTCACGACAACCTAGTAAAAACGTTTACTCACCCTAAGGTATTCTATTGATAATTATATTTTGGATATAAATGAGATTTAGGGAAAAACTCTGCGCAAAAAAGTGACTCAGCTCGAAAGGATAGGAAGTTGTGGAGAGCTCTGATCAGCCTACCTACCAGAGTTTATGTAAATGGATGGCGGAAGAGGGACTTGGAAGGATAGTGGAAGACAAACATTGCTAAGGGCTAGAAAGGATAGGACGTTGTGGAGAGCCATGATCAGCCTACCTGGTGAGTTTATGAACAAGGAATGGAATGGACAATGAAAAGACAAACATTGATAAGAGCTAGAAAGGATAGGACGTTGTGGAGAGCGCTGATCAGCCTACTTAGTGAGTTTATGTAAATGGATGAGAATGAATGAGGGATTGGGAAGGAGAGTGAAAGACAAACATTGCTAAGAGCTAGAAAGGAGAGGACGTTGTGGAGAGCCCTGATCAGCTTACCTGGTGAGTTTATGAAGAGGGAATGGAAGGGACAATGAAAAGGCATACATTGCTAAGAGCAAGAAAGGGGAGGAAGTTGTGGAGTGTCATGATCAGCCTACCTGGTGATTTTATAAAAAGGCAATGGAAGGGACAATAAAAAGACAAACATTGCTAAGAGCTAGAAAGGCTACAACGTTGTGGAGAGCCATGATCAGCCTATCTAGTGAGTTTATGTAAATGGATGAGAAGGAATCAGGGATTGGGAAGGAGAGTGAGAGACAAACATTGCTAAAAGCAAGAAAGGAGAGGAAGTTGTGGAGAGCCCTGATCAGCTTACCTGGTGAGTTTATGAACAGGGAATGAAAGGGACAATGAAAACACAAACATTGCTAAGAGCAAGAAATGAGAGGAAGTTGTGGAGAGTCATGATCAGCCTACCTATTGAGTTTATGAACAGGGAATGGAAGGGACAATGAAAAGCAAACATTGCTAAGAGCTAGAAAGGAGAGAAAGTTGCGGAGAGCCATGATCAAGTTTTGTAAATGCATAGCAGAAAAGGGACTGAAAGTATAGTGAAAGACACACATCGCTAAGTGCTAGAAAGGATAGGAAGTTGTGGAGAGCTCTGATCAGCCTACCTAGTGAGTTTATGTAAATGGATGGCGGAAGAGGGACTTGGAAGGATAGTGGAAGACAAACATTGCTAAGGGCTAGAAAGGAGAGGAAGTTGTGGAGAGCCATGATCAGCCTACCTGGTGATTTTATAAAAAGGGAATGGAAGGGACAATGAAAAGACAAACATTACTAAGAGTTAGAAAGGAGAGGACGCTGTGAAGACCCATGATCAGCCTACCTGGTGAGTTTATGAACAAGGAATGGAAAGGACAATGAAAAGGCAAACATTGGTAAGAGCTAGAATGGAGAGGATGTTGTGGAGAGCCATGATCAGCCTACCTGGTGATTTTATAAAAAGGCAATGGAAGGGACAATGAAAAGACAAACATTGCTAAGAGCTAGAAAGGATAGGACGTTGTGGAGAACCATGATCAGCCTAGCTAGTGAGTTTATGTAAATGTATGAGAAGGAATCAGGCATTGGGAAGGAGAGTGAAAGACAAACATTGCTAAGCGCTAGAAAGGATAGGAAGTTGTGGAGAGTCATGATCAGCCTACCTGGTGAGTTTATGAACAGGGAATGGAAGGGACAATGAAAAGCAAACATTGCTAAGAGCTAGAAAGGAGAGGAAGTTGCGGAGAGCCATGATCAAGTTAAGTTTTGTAAATGCATAGCAGAAAAGGGACTGAAAGTATAGTGAAAGACACACATCGCTAAGTGCTAGAAAGGATAGGAAGTTGTGGAGAGCGCTGATCAGCCTACCTAGTGAGTTTATGTAAATGGATGGCGGAAGATGGACTTGGAAAGATAGGGGAAGACAAACATTGCTAAGGGCTAGAAAGGATGGGACGTTGTGGAGATCCATGATCAGCCTACCTGGTGAGTTTATGAACAGGGAATGGAAGGGACAATGAAAAGCAAACATTGCTAAGAGCTAGAAAGGAGAGGAAGTTGCGGAGAGCCATGATCAAGTTAAGTTTTGTAAATGCATAGCAGAAAAGGGACTGAAAGTATAGTGAAAGACACACATCGCTAAGTGCTAGAAAGGATAGGAAGTTGTGGAGAGCGCTGATCAGCCTACCTAGTGAGTTTATGTAAATGGATGGCGGAAGATGGACTTGGAAAGATAGGGGAAGACAAACATTGCTAAGGGCTAGAAAGGATGGGACGTTGTGGAGATCCATGATCAGCCTACCTGGTGAGTTTATGAACAAGGAATGAAAGGGACAATGAAAAGACAAACATGGGTAAGAGCTAGAAAGGAGAGGAAGTTGTGGAGAGTCATGATCAGCCTACCTGGTGAATTTATGAACAAGGAAGAGAAAGGACAATGAAAAGGCAAACATTGCTAAGAGCTACAAAGAATAGGAAGTTGTGGAGAGTGATGACATTTTTTTTATTTTCTTCTCTTTGCAGTGGTATCCAGAAGTCCGTGAACATTGTCCGACCCAGCCTATTATGTTGGTGGGTTGTAAAACAGATCTCAGAATTGACCTGCAGTGTATATCGACGCTTGCGAAACGAAAGCAGATCATGGTCTCCTATGACCAGGTAAAAAAACATATATTTTCTTATTTCTTCGTTCATCCATTAATCTGTTTCATTCAGAATCAAAACTGATACCACACCAATAAAAAAAATGCACCGCTTAAACCTTTGGGTTATTTAAACGGACACAATGCACTCAAATTGGTAAATTATGGCTACGGATTAGATACCCGGTCAGTCTTGTCTCTTTAGTAACCAATCTAAAAGAACACCTGTGAAATCAAAGCCGTATGCAGTCCTGGTAAAGCAAAAGACTAGGCAACGGATATATCATAGAGTTCACAGTGTTTCCATGATCTCGACCGTAAGTGGTGCTACACAATCTATCCAGCTGTGGCAGGTTTGAAAGAGTTTTTTTAGTTACCCAAGTCATTCCTATCGGGTCCCTCTTAGTGAGGCTCTATGTCTTGAACGCCAACAGAAAGATATATAGATAGATATTAAAAGCCATAGATAAATACATAGATCGATAGATACATAGATACATAGATAGGTATATAGATATTAAAAGCTACATATATATATATATATATATATATATATATATATATATATATATATATATATATATATATATATATATATATATATATATAATATGGATAAAACAACTGAAAAGTTGCAAATTAAAAGAAAAAAAATGGGTGTTTTTTTTGTGAAAGTATTTATTCATATGTTTTTATATATTTGATGTTTCAGACCACCTCGGTCCTTCCTCAGAAATTAATTGAATAACTGTATTTGGGAGTTTGTTTACAAGCAGCGTCCGTTGCGAAACGCGGACGTCACGTGATGTGGAATGCAACTGTGTTTGAATTTTTTAACGTAAATCTAACGATAGTATTTTAGATGTTTTGTATTCAATTTATGTAACGTAAATCATTCAAACGAAAAACAAATACTGAAGCTAGTTATATGTCGAGAATCACTCTCACAAACAATATTTAATAATAAATTACAACCAACTTCGAATCTGTTAATGAATGGTGTGATCCTTGTTCATAAATTCCGGGCTTATCTGGTCTTATTTTTTTGTACGAGCCGACTTTCAATCGCTTCGAGCGATCATCATCAGGTAGACATATTAGTGTGTTTTTTTAAAACTCCGAATAGTAATGCGACATCGAAAGATATTGTGGCCCGAAAGAAAAAATAAGACCAGATAAACCCGGAATTTATGAACAAGCATCACACCATTCATTAACAGATTCGAAGTTGGTTGTAATTTATTATTAAATATTGTTTGTGAGAGTGATTCTCGCCATATAACTAGCTTCAGTATTTGTTTTTCGTTTGAATGATTTACGTTACATAAATTGAATACGCACTACAAAACCGATATTAAAATAACCTGATCCTAAGTGCGAAATTCCTGATAATAATTGTGACAATACTATTATTATTGAACAATTTAGTTCATGCCACTTTTCTCCAGTACAAGAACGCACATTTTTCAAATTTGAAAAAATTCAACCTCAGCGTTGTGTCTGCAGCGCTCCAAAATTATTCTTACATTTAACAATATCTCATTACTAAAAAAACACTCTTTCGGACCGCAATATCTTTCGATGTCGCATTACTATTCGGAGTTTAACAAAAACACACTAATATGTCTACCTGAGGATGGTCGTTCGAAACGACTGAAAGCCGGCTCGTACAAAAAAATAAGACCAGATAAGCCCGGAATTTATGAACAAGGATCACACCATTCATTAACAGATTCGAAGTTGGTTGTAATTTATTATTAAATATTGTTTTTGACAGTGATTCTCGCCATATAATTAGCTTCAGTATTTGTTTTTCGTTTGAATGATTTACGTTACATATATATATATATATATATATATATATATATATATATATATATATATATAGATAGATAGATAGATAGATAGATAGATATTAAAAGCCCCCCACATATATATATATATATATATATATATAGATAGATAGATAGATATATAGATAGATAGATAGATATTAAAAGCCCCCACACACATATATATATACATATATATATACATATATAGATAGATATTAACAGAGATAGATAGATAGATAGATAGATAGATAGATAGATAGATAGAATAAGATAGATAGATAGATAGATAGATAGATAGATAGATAGATAGATAGATATTAAAAGCCCCCCACAGACACACATATATATATACATATATATATACATATATAGATAGATATTAACAGAGATAGATAGATAGATAGATAGATAGATAGATAGATAGATAGATAGATAGATAGATATGTTTTGACTGGAAAAGGTATGATACTTAAGTAGATATATATATATATATATATATATATATATATATATATATATATATATATATATACTAAATTTTGATTTCTCCTCTCCCCCCGCCCCGCGTCATGTCTTTAATTTCACTCTCTCTATTTCTTTTTCTCTTGTTGACAGGGTTTGAAGACAGCCAAACATATCGGTGCGCTTGTGTATTCGGAGACGACCTCCAAAGCGTCCCAACGTAGTGTAGGTGACGTCATCGAAATCGCAGCACTTTCTTCTGCCGGAAACAAAAACACCGCGGAGACGCCCAACTTCAAACGACAAAGGTCATTCATGCGACGGAAACGTTTCAGTGGTCTTAACGACACGAAAACGCAAATCAGAAAAGATGTCGTCAAAAGTTGCGTTGTCATGTAAAAAAAAAAGTTCGACAAGCAAAAACACAAGAAAAAAAAGACAAAAAAAAAAGAATTAAATCACCGACAACAACAACAGCAACAACAACAACAACAAACATAGCAGCATTGCAAAACAAATTTTTTTTTCAACTTTAGTTTCTTTATTTGTCACCCCAACCCTCCAAAAAAATAGACAAAAAATACATGGGTCATTTTTTACCCCCTTTTACAATAGTACGTATTCTTTTATCTTTGACATTTTTTTTTTTGTTTTTTAACGCCATGTCTCTTCAGGGCGTAGGCGATTAATTACACCACCACCCACTCCCGCCCATAGTTTCCGTTTCATTGTTTCCAAAATAATTCACAAGCTACATTCTAAGATATATACCTACTCAGTTTATTTTGGATTTCATTTAGTTTCTCCTTGGAGATTAATTGGCCAAACTAATATTTAACGTTTATTTATTCAATTTTTTAAATTTTTTTTACTTTTGGTTTTATTTTGTTTTTGTAGAAATTCTTAATTGCTACCCGCTTCGCATTTTACTCTGAAATTCCCCACCCCCAACGAGATCCTTAGGGCCCCCCACCTTATTCCTTTGTTTAATTATCAATTAAACAAAGTAATATCAAGCCTCGCCACACCGACCTGAGTTCTTTAAAAGGTTTGCCACAGTCAACCAGTGTTTGATTATATTCTCGTTTTTTGTTCATGTAAATATTGATATGTAGTAGTCAACTCCTTTAGACGTTGGCTTCCTTCGTCTTCCCAGATAATAATAATAATAATAATAATAATAATAATAATAATAATAATAATAATAATAATAATAATAATAATAATAAAATGAAGAAGAGGGTGAAGAAAAAAGAAGCCGAAAGGAAAGAGTAAACATTAATTCTAATAACTTTAACAATGTTAGAAAGGAATAATAATGGAGGTGAAGCCGTAGTTCCGCGCAGGTCGTGAAATCCTAAAGATTCAAGATGTAAAGGGATTTGTTTAGCTAATAGGTAATTAGCATAAAGAGAGCTATAACTATAGCTCACGGGCAACTTTGAGTCAAGGTACATAGAATATCTGCAACTACTAAGGTTGATCATCGTAACAAATAAAAATAATAATAATAATAATAATAATAGCTACAGTCTTCATTGCAGCTAATTCTTGTCCCGTCTTCTTTTCTCTTTATATGGAGTCTGTCACAATCATCGTTTGAGTTGAAGGCTTTACAAACTGTCTTGAATTTCCTAGTTCGCTGATGCTTCATTTACAGGTCTTAATTCACTTTAAGGAATGTCTACAATCTCTTATTATGGATAGAAGCCATTGAGTTTTTCCCCATCCTTTTAATCAGTTTTCCCCGCAATTGTTTTATTATTGTTATTATTATTATTATTATTATTATTATTATTATTATTATTATTATTATTATTATCATTATTATTATTATTGCTTTCTGCGATTGGGGTCAACAGATGTTTCGCTAACCAGCGAACCAAGCTGAAAATACAAGGTATTGTGCTTCGATCTTCTCACTAATTAGCATTTGGTTGATAGAGTTAAAACAATCGATGCGTAAATCCAATATACACTATATGCTCGCGTGTAGTGCTCGTATTTGTGATCAAAAAATCAGAGTAAGCATTATACACAGGTACTTTTTTTTTTTTAAAGAGGCTGACAATGCATCTTCGGTGACCGGTTGCACTATACACAGGTAATTTTTTTTTTCCTGGAGGGGTTAAAACTAATGCCCCCAAAATTCAGAGGTCGTACTTATACACGAAGTCGAAGTCGACTTATACACGAGTGTATACGATAAATCAAAGCTTTCATATCCGACGTCATCAATAATAATGATGATAATAATAAAATTAAGAAGTGAAGAAAAAGGGAAAGAAATGAATAAGTTTTTTATTCTAATAAATTTAAGAACGCTAGAAAGCAAATAATAATAATAATAACAATAATAATAATAATAATAATAATAACAATAATGATAATAATAATAATAATAATAATAATAACAACAGCCGACTTCAACACAGTTTTTTTAGTGTTACTAACTATTCCGCCTTCTTTTCTCTTTACATGGAATCTGCTATCATCAGCATCATTGGAATTTAAGTCTTTACCAACTGTCGTGAAATTTCTAGTTCGCCGATTACAGATTTTGTTCATTCTAAGAAATGACTTAAAAACCTACCTGTGGATAAAAAGCCATTCTTTTTTTTTTTTTAATTGTTATTAAAATACCGTTGTCTCCTGAATTCTTCCATGATTTCTTAGAGAAGATAAATAATGAGAACAGAATATTGGCAATTGTAATTACGATATACACAGGGCAGACGTTTTACACCATGATGGTGCAATTTGCGGCCTTGCGTTTGGGACTATTCATAGCGACATGGGTGACTAGAACGAAATCCCAAGCAGATCGTCGTACAAGAGCTCCTGGTCCGCTCCACAAACACATCCGAATTGATGCCGCCGTGGAGCAGTGATTATAAAACTCTTGGAAACCAAATATATCTTGTGTAGCCTTGTGCCAAACTTGTGTAGGGCACATTTCGTTAGTGCACCGGTTGGCAAGTGCGGCCCGAGGATCAAGTACCGAGTGTGGTGATTTCGTTCCTCGCCGAGTGTCCTATTTGTATAACCAGATTCAGTTGAAGGTAGACGATTTTCGAAAGCATGACGGTATGCAAGCCGGTCTCACAGACCAAACAGATAATGACGGGAGTTTGCTTCTCACCGGGTGACCAACGTGCTAGCCCGTGTTTAAAAAGAACAAAGAGAGCCAACCCAAACGCGATGACTTAAAGAATCGTCCCGTAGTTCAAATTTAATTTAGTTCAAGGAGCCCGATGCTCACTCAGTGTTCAGTTGTCGTGTTCCTGGGCTTAATAAATAAATATTGCAACCCAAACAGGATCGCTTAAAAGCTCTTCTCAGACTTCAATAAACCAATGTAGAACTTTGGATGTTGTATTCAACTTATGTTAAACTGTGCTTAAAAAATAACTGGAGCAAAGTTCACTTGACTAAATAAATAGTGTAGAGAGTTTGCTACCCACTGGGTGTTCAATTTATGTCACACTATCTCTATCTATAAAAGGCAGGATGTGTGTGTGTGTGTGTGTGTGTGTGTGTGTGTGTGTGTGTGTGTGTGTGTAACGAATACACCGCCGCAATTTTCGACGGATTTGCACCAAAATTTACATGCACATGCTCCAAGTTACTGTAAAGGCCAAGACCGACATTGAATTTTCCAACTCCCATCGATAGTGGAAAATAATCGATTTTTTTCATGCTTCTACGGCAGTTTTCGTGTAGTTTGCGGCCATTTTCTACTGGCCAGAGTGAGAGCTTATAGCTGGCTGCCACGAATAGGCAAGAAGATTCTATTGGCCAGCGTAAGAGCCAACTGCTGACTGACACGAATCTTAACTAGCATGCTAGCATGCAAAAAAAAATCGATAGCTGCATTCGTCACAAGTGGGAAAAATTTAAATCTGCATGGCACTTTACTCCAATTGGCACATTCGCTTGCTTAAACTCAACGTTGATTTTGATTCCGCAGAACTGGGTTGGGTGTGAAAATGTATTTGTTGTTAACATTCTTTTTTCATTCAGTTTTTCCAGTTACGAGTCCTTATTTAAAGCTGATCGTTTTGTGTTCATTTTGTTTAGTTCTTTTTTCGTAACAGATTTAATGTTTAGTATAGAGCTTAGAAAAAATTCGCAGTGTGAGATAAGCAAGAAGTAAGGCATGTAGCAACATCAGCACGGCAAAGGGCACTCCTTTAAAGGCAAGGAAGGGCAGAAATATTTTAAGTCAAGTGATAGCGATTGCTGTATGAGTCGTACGATTTTTGAATCAAGCCCGGGCAACGCCGGGCCATGCTGCTAGTGCTTAATAAATGAACGCTTACAAGTTCACTTGACCAAATAAATAGTGTGGAGAGTTTGATGCGTCCACTGAGTCTTCAACTTCTGTGCTTCATAAATAAATGGAGCCAACCGTAATCGAAGGTTCTTGTCTGAGTTCAAAAAAATATATGTAGAGCGTTCGAAGCTCATTGGATGTCCGGTTTGTGTCGTCACATGCTTAAAAAATAAATGGAGTGAACGATATTGGAAAGGAATATATGGATTTAAACTCGACTCAATAAATCTCTGGACCCTCAGCTTCAGGTATGGATTTGCGTGATTGTCTGGTTGACAGTGAGCACCAAGTTGTGAATTCGACCCCCACAGAGCGCCCTAGTTGGGTCTCTGAATAGCATTTTAAATTGGAATATAAAAACTTTAACCTTTTTAAATTATATATATATATATATATATATATATATATATATATATATATATATATATACTGCACAATAGAAAAATCCAAAATTACCTGATGAGTATAGTCTATTTCAACGAACGCCGAATGCGTCACCCTTATTCAACACAGATGGTGGACGGTATTCAGTGTTGAATGCAGCCCACTGTCTGAGGCGAATAAGACTGACGCACTCGGCATCGGTTGAAATAGTCTATACCCATGAGGTAATTTTGGATTTCTCTCTTATGTAATTTATATGCTCTGTTATAATATATACATTGAGGTCTTTTTGTGGATCAGTTTTAATATTTTATATTATTAGGATCCACTTGGATTATATACCAACGGATTTATTATCTGTACTATATATATATATATATATATATATATATTGCTTCGTTTTTTAAAGAGATTCGCAGGGTCTTTCTCGTTAATATATGTATATATATATATATATATATATATATATATATATATATATATATATATATATATATATATATATATATATATAAAATGTAATTTGCTCTTTATATATATATATATATATATATATAAAGAGCAAATTACATTTTTCTCGCTGGAACATAATCAGTGATTTGTTTGTTTTGGGGGGAGGTGTTAATCCCTACAAAGAAAACAAAAATCCTAATCCCTAATCCTAACCTTAGCCTTAACGCTAATCCCTAATCCTCATAGCATCAATTCCTAACACGACATCGCTTACGAAATAAACGTACAAGATGGGAATCAGTATTTAAAAAAAAAACTATTTAAAAAGTAGGGAAAAGATTGAATTAATTTGAGCTAGAAAGTCGAACTTGTTAAAAATCGATCCCAAAACGAACATCGGGGGTTTAATTTCTAATTGTAGTAAGAAAAATCAATGTGACTTTATCTTTTTTATCATTTTTAGGCTTCCATACATTAAAATTATGAACGTTAACAGCTATTTATGAGAGAAATAACGAATGGAAATTGCAAACTTCTTGTCAGACTTCAATATGAATACCAAATGTTGTAACTATAAAAAAAAACGGTTAATTTGCAGCTTAGCACCCGCGTTCAGTTTGCATTAGAAATTTCTCGAATACTTATATTTATGTGTAATTGTACATGCTTCATCTGAATCTGGCTTGATAAATTTAATAAAATCTATCGTTTTTGGTGTTATCGACAGTAAAAGTTTTCATTCACGTCGCAGGCAGCCATTACTGGCGTTGTTTGCACACATTCGCTGCAGAATAGCGATAAGTGTAGTTATCACTGCGCAAACTGGGCGTGTGTAAGTAAATAGTTCTCGTGCGCAGTAATTGAGATACATTTAGACAAGAAAGATCAATTCCGCGCTTAGCTTTCCGCAGTCTTCCGCGTGTAGCTTTCCGCAGTGAATGTATGCAAACAACGCGAGTAATGGCTGCCGCCAACGACGCGAATGAATCCAAAATTTTACTGTCAAGATGGTAGTTTTTATCAAATTTATCAAGCCAGATTCGAATGGAGCATTACATATAAATGTGAATATTTTGGATTTTTTAACGCGAGCTGAGTGCGGGTGGTAAACTGCAAATTAATAAATAAAAAAAAAAGCTTATAAAATGATATCTACAAAATTATAAGGGCTCTTAGCTAACGCAAACTAAACGTGCGATGTTTAACATGCCTGTCAATTCGACTTTTCTTGATTCCATGTAATTCAACGTAAACAAATAAGTAAGATCGTCGGAAAGCAGATGTGACTTATCTAGTAAAACAATGAAATAATTAAATAAATACAAGATAACATTTAAAAAAGGGTAAATATCTAAACCATTAGCGCAGACGAACGCAATTGAAATTAAAATTAAATTTGCAGCAGCCGCGGGAATTTCAAATAATTAGCGAAACGAAAGTCTTTCTGGTGACTTATTCAATAAAACCCGAAATAAAACCAAAAATTGTAAGTTCTATCTATCTATCTATCTATCTATCTATCTAAATTTAGGAAATGGATTACGTCCGACAATCATTCAATATATATTCTCTTTATACTTTATGAAAATAACTTATAAACAGAATATATATATATATATATATATATATATATATATATATATATATATATATATATATATATATATATATATATATATATATATATATATTATTAAAGGCTCAGACACTAATATGCCATGGTTATAATTTATTACATTGGAATCGTAATCACCATCTAATTCATCAGACCTACAAATTAAAAAAAACAAAGAAGCTTTTTTTTATAATTTGTAGGTCTGATGAATTGGATCGTGATTACGATTACAATGTAATAAATTATAACCATGGAATATTAGTGTTTGAGCCTTTTATATTATACTCTTACTCTGTCCTGGACATTGAACTCTACCTGGATTCTATCATCCTGGAAATATACATATATATATATATATATATATATATATATATATATATATATATATATATATATATATATATATATATTGACCACTGATATTATCTTTCTATCTATCTATCTATATATATATATATATATATATATATATATATATATTGACCCCTAATATTATATATATATATATATATATATATATATATATATATATATATATATATATATATATATATGTATATATTACCATCATAAGTACCTAAAGATTGTTTTAACATGAACCTCGGAGTCGTACTATCGACGTAAGGTAATATGTATATTTATTAACATATATATATATATATATATATATATATATATATATATATATATATATATATATATATATATATATATATATATATATATATATATATATATATATATATATATATATATATATATATATATATATATATCGAGTGTTTAGACCCAAAGAGTTGTGAGTTCAATACCAGGTCGCAGCAGTGTTGAACCAAAACTTGAATTAAAAGGGGGAAAAAACTGACACTCCTGAAAGAGGCATGGAACGTTGAACTAGAACAATCTACTCCTGTGGACAAAATAAAGGGTTCGATTCAAAATTCCAATCACCGGAAAAAGGCCGGAGCGTACAACGGCCGAAGCGTTGTGAATATGACAAAAAGATAAGGTTAGCAGTCCGAATAACGTAAGTAATGCAAGTAATCCTAATACATCTCAGAGATATAGGCAGATATCCTTTTTACAGTTAATTTCTACTTTGAGTGACTCTCGAGCCTTGCAGTTTGTCAACATTATTATACCAAAAAAATGCTCAAATAAAAGTAGGCGATTATTATAGTCAACCAGACAACAGGTGACACATCCCTTAAGCACTGAGTCATTAGCCAACCGGTTATTTCTTTAGTTTGATCCTCACTAGGTGGCCGACATTTTTTAGGTGGGTGGGGGGGTCAGATAAAGCTAAACGTATTTGGCTCCTGGTGATGGAGTAAGAGTTAAGAAATTAATCCCTGTGATCATTACTACTCCATTAAGTTCAGTTGCCATTTGGCGCTACACAATCCAAATAAACAGAATATATATATATATATATATATATATATATATATATATATATATATATATATATATATATATATATATATATATTATTAAAGGCTCAGACACTAATATGCCATGGTTATAATTTATTACATTGGAATCGTAATCACCATCTAATTCATCAGACCTACAAATTAAAAAAAACAAAGAAGCTTTTTTTTATAATTTGTAGGTCTGATGAATTGGATCGTGATTACGATTACAATGTAATAAATTATAACCATGGAATATTAGTGTTTGAGCCTTTTATATTATACTCTTACTCTGTCCTGGACATTGAACTCTACCTGGATTCTATCATCCTGGAAATATACATATATATATATATATATATATATATATATATATATATATATATATATATATATATATATATATATATATATATATATATATATATTGACCACTGATATTATCTTTCTATCTATCTATCTATATATATATATATATATATATATATATATATATATTGACCCCTAATATTATATATATATATATATATATATATATATATATATATATATATATATATATATATATATATATATATATATGTATATATTACCATCATAAGTACCTAAAGATTGTTTTAACATGAACCTCGGAGTCGTACTATCGACGTAAGGTAATATGTATATTTATTAACATATATATATATATATATATATATATATATATATATATATATATATATATATATATATATATATATATATATATATATATATATATATATATATATATATATATATATATATATATATATATATATATATATATATCGAGTGTTTAGACCCAAAGAGTTGTGAGTTCAATACCAGGTCGCAGCAGTTTGTCAACATTATTATACCAAAAAAATGCTCAAATAAAAGTAGGCGATTATTATAGTCAACCAGACAACAGGTGACACATCCCTTAAGCACTGAGTCATTAGCCAACCGGTTATTTCTTTAGTTTGATCCTCACTAGGTGGCCGACATTTTTTAGGTGGGTGGGGGGGTCAGATAAAGCTAAACGTATTTGGCTCCTGGTGATGGAGTAAGAGTTAAGAAATGAATCCCTGTGATCATTACTACTCCATTAAGTTCAGTTGCCATTTGGCGCTACACAATCCAAATCTGGTGCTATCGCTAGTTTCATGGAAAATGTTCAGAAGAATTACATTCCTTAGTTTCACCAGTTTTAAGTTTAAGTTTTTAGTTTTAACCTTCATGGCTAGTACCCTCCATGCGACGCCCATTGTAACTAATCCCCAGACTCCTTCCTTGTTCCAATGATGTGAAGATAAGTTCCGCTCAAACAGCTTCTCAGGCAACGAATCACTTCTCTGTGGAACCGACTCCCAAGAGGATGTTTCCCCGATCACTACAATCTGTTCATGGCTAGAGTCAACCGATATCTTCCCCTCCTACTACTCCTTATCGTAAGCCTCTAATTCGAGTGGCCCTCGGGCCTGGTACAAAGTAGACCCTCCTGTAAAATAAAAAGAAAAAAAGAAAGTAAAACTGCATCCTCCAGTCTAACCTACACGGCTAGTACCCACCGTCCCACTTAGCAAACCAGCCACATTCCCTCCGTATTCCATCGGCGAGAAGTAAATTCCACTCAACGGCCTCTTCTCGCCAACCACTGCCCGACGAAACCAACCCCCTAGAGGATGTTTCCCCAAATCACTGCATTGTTAACCTCTTCAAGTCTAGAGCTAACCGTTATCTTCCCTACCAGCCCGTATGAATTAGACATTAACGTAACCCTCTACCACGAGTGGAGCCAGGGCCTTGGACAGGGTGAACCTTACTGCAAAATAAAAATACAAGAAAAAAAAATGTTTTCGAAAATAGTGATAAGGGAATATCTATATGAGCCAACAGCCCTCGTTGTTAGACCATGTTGTTGTATTTCCTCTCTCTTTTTTGATTTGACTAGTTTTTGTTTTGTTTTGTTTGTTGTTTTTTTTTGCTTTAGAAGTTATTATTATTATTATTATTATTATTATTATTATTATTATTATTATTGAACGATAGCACATACGCCAACAAAGTGACCTGTAGTTACAAAGGTACTGGGCCCCAGGAGCCAATCATGGGACCCTTTCTGATACGAGTATCCCAAGCATTTACGTTACAGCGAAATATACTACCGGGTATTGGCCCACACCTGCAATGTTATGCCAGTTTGAATACCTTCAGGCTGGGCCGACCCAGACGCTCCCTCGTTACACCATCCTTTATATCTATAGAGATAGATAGGAATAATTACGAGGATTTGAAATAATCAGAATTATGTAATTCATCGAGTCTAGAAGATAAGTTCCGCTCAAACAGATTCTCAAACAACGAATCACTTCTCTGTGGAACCGACTCCCAAGAGGATGATTCCCAGATCACTACAATGTTACCCTGTTCAAGTCTAGAAGAAACCTCAAAAGAATGCAGAAAGCACTGGACGGCCGTTTCGTCCTATATTTGGGACTCATCAGCAGAACTAGGGCCTTTAATTTAATTATAAAATTTAAATTTAAGTTTTTGGTTTCTGTTTTTGAAACATGGTAATTCCTGTGTAACGATGGAACCATATTTTAAATCAGTTTATATATATATATATATATATATATATATTAAATTGAGGAAAAACAACTCTCAATACCAGGTCATGATGTCCACCTAAATACTCAGCGCCCATTAACAGAGAGAGTGACACGTTGTATCAATCCCCATGGGAAAAGAACAACTGGTTACGGTCAAGCACTTGTAATGGACCGGAGAGTTACCGTAGCCGATCTTAATCCCCTTTGAATTAAATCTCTACCTATCACCAACTCCAATTGATTATGATCAGAATTTGTGAGAGTAGCATCAGCATCATCATTATTATTATTATTATTATTATTATTATTATTATTATTATTGTTGTTGTTGTTGTTGTTGTTGTTTTTAACGGTTATTAACAATTGATAATTTACAAGGCAAATTCGCAGTTCAAGATAGTGTTGTTTGATCTTCTCACCAGTTTGCTATTGCTTACCCAGTTAAAATAATCAATGCATAAATTTCAGATTTAATTTATTTAATAATAATAATAATAATAATAATAATAAGAAGAAGAAGAAGAAGAAGAAGAAGAAGAAGAAGAAGAAGAAGAAGAAGAGGAAGCAAAGAAAAAGGGAATGAAAAGAATATGTTTTTATTCGGTCGAGATAGCTGGGACAGTCATGAGTCTATCACCCCAACCATTCCGGTCCTGCATTATGGTCGGAAGCTCATTAGGGAGGCATTCTCTGTCATAACATAGCTAGTCAATGTAGGTGTTTGCTAGGCGACCAAGTCGTCTTGCTCTGTGGCTTGGTGTCCAGAGCAGTAGATCACTCGCATGTTCGACAGCAGCGTCCTGATATTCGCATCCTGCGTTCGCGTAACATTGTAGAAATATCAGGGACGGGTCCCTAGGTCTGTGATTTAGTCGGGTGTTGTCGCCAAGAGATGTTAAGTATAACTCTCAGCATCCGAGTGTAGGTTCCATCAAGCTTAGACTCGAGGGTTTTCGTTCATGTCCAAGCAGTGGCACCATACATTAAAATCGACTCTACAGTGGCTCAAAAGAATCTCCGCTTGAGGTTGTCTTATAGATCAGATTTCTAAATTACATCCGTTTTATTTAAGCTGACCTAGAATTTAGCTACGCAGATTTCCACATCTTTTTTCAGTAGAATTTCTTTCGCTTCCTCGGTATGTAAAAGATTCAAACAGGCTTTATTGATTCTAATAACTTAAGAAGTGCTAGAATAATAATAATAATAATAATAATAATAATAATAATAATAATAATAATAATAATAATAATAAAGTGAATGCAACAGGGAAAGAAAAGTTTTTTTATTCTAATAAAAATATAAACGATAGAAAGCGAATAATAATAATAATAATAATAATAGCCGACTTCAACAGAGTTTTTCCTACTGTTAATAATTGTTCCGCCTTCTTTTCTCTTTACATGGAATCTGCTATCATCATCATAACTGTCGTGAAATTCTTAGTTCACTGATCCAACAATTACAGAGCTTGTTCATTCTAGGAAACGGCTAAAACTCTACCTGTGGATAAATGCCATTCATTTTTCTTAATTATAATCAACGCACCGTTGACTCCAGAATTCTTCCATGATTTCTTACGAGAAGAAAAAGAATGAGAATAGAATATTGACAATTGTAACACAGGGCAGTCGATTTCCGTCATTATAGTCCGATTTCCGGAATTATGTGCGGAAACATTCATAGCGACATGGACCGTGACGCAAGCGCGCTTTGGCCGCTCCACAAACAAATCCGAATCTGAACGAAAACCACAAGGTACGCCAACGTGGAGCAGTGATTATTAAACTCATATTAAAGACCAAATAGCTAATGTACTGAGTTCG
>OZ038518.1:9765606-9788106 GCA_964036315.1 Acanthosepion esculentum
AAACAGCAGATATTTTTATATATATTGCTGAATATTAAAAATCGAACGTTAATGATAATATCTAAAAAGATTCCCTAACTTTTAAAATATCAATTTTTATCCCGGCATCGATAAAAATATAGAAAAAATTGGAAATATCGTTCAAAACCACAACTTGTTTATCTTTCAACTGAGAGTTTCGTTGTTTCACAACCCGTCAGGCATAAATGATAAATGAACCAATTTAAAAAAAAATAGATAAACAACTGTAGGAAGTGTTTCTTTTACCATTTGTGGCTGACGAGTTGGGAAACCATGAATCACTGAGTTTCGCGATAAACGTAGGTATATGTTTTTTTTTTGTTTGTTTTTTTTCTTTTTTTAAGCTTATGACCCCAAGCAAGGCTGGAAGCCACTAGCACGCAAGGGGTTACAGAAGGTTTGGGGGAAGAGCAGATAGGAGTGGTAAAGGAGAAGATGTGGAGAAAGATAGCGGATCGATCAAGGCAAGGGGGTTACAGAAGATTTGGAGCGAGAGCAGATAGGAATGAAAGGTGAAAGGATGTGGAGAAGGGAAGTGGATAGATCAAGGCAAGTGGAGATGTCGATTGACGTTACACTTAAATAGTTGGAGATTGTATTTGTCAGGGAAACAGGAATAAGGAAGGGAGTTCCACAGGCGAGATGTGCCAGTGTATTTGTTAATATATATATATATATATATATATATATATATATATATATATATATATATATATATATATATTGGAAAATTATAACATAAATATGTTATAAAATCACTACAAAAATAGCCATTTTCTTTCAACACTTCTGGTGTCTTATCAAATGATGGTGTTGAATGTAGAATAAAAGGTTTTAAAAAAGTTCAAATCAATCAAAGTATCTTGTATTTTGATTGATCATTCAAGCTTATGTAACAGTGTCTCCCCTTAGCGAGGGGTGTTTGACTGAATTGAACTTTTTTATACTTGGATATATATATATATATATATATATATATATATATATATATATATATATATATATATATATATATATATATATATATATATTGATAAAATAGCTGATTTAACTTTGTGCAGGATGTCTAGAAAAGCTACTGAACGTGTGCGACACATTGGCATTGTCTACACTCAACAGGTACCAAAATAGTATAGATGATGCCATGACAAATTAGCTCTCGAAATTCATTGGTATCTATGCAAGATGTATGGCCTTGGGTGCGCGGAGAAGCTTTACGATTATTCATCACAGTCAGTATCCGAGAAAGCAAGGTAAGCTCGTGTGGAATACGACCGTCTTGACAGACAGACGCTTGGAGCGCACTTACCATATTTCCACACATGTGCAGAAGAGCATGGATCCCGATAGAGATTGCCGTTTCCTGGGATAAGAACATCGCGAAGGCGGATCAGTCAAAAACACAGTCACCAAGACCTGGCAGAGTAAATCAAAGAATTATACCAAGCAATAGCCCAAATGCTCGTTGCACTCGGGAATATGTCCAGGAATCTTTCTGCCTCACTTGACGCCTTTGGGATACCTGACATCATTGGGTGTTCTGAGGAAAGTGTTATGTCTTTAAGCTGTGGGTAGGGGCTGAATTTCTGTCCATTATCACCCGACAGAAGCATCTAAGAGTCGAAGTGGATATTATTATTATTATTATTATTATTATTATTATTATTATTATTATTATTATTCAACTGGAAATACCCGTGATAATTTAACGACTTTCCTATTTGAATTTTCTGATTAATGATTGAATAAGCTCATGGCGAGTTCTACAACAATTAAAATATCTGTAGAAATTCCCCTATCAAATCTTTGAATATTTGAGCTTAACAACTTTAACAAAATATTGCAATAACAATCATAAATGTTAATGTCGGTCGTTATTTACTTAAGTAAGTGGGTACAAATGAAAAGATTTGAAATTGACAATTTTCCATTTCACTGAAGCAGACGTTAAAAACTTCTATCTTTCCTTTCTTTCTTTCATTCTCTCTTTCTTTCATCTTCTCACTGAACCAAGTGTTGTCTTTCCCACCCTCTTTCCACGCGATCAAAACGAAATATTCAAACACTTTTATTTTACCTTTCTTTCTTTTTTATTTTATTTTCTCACTGAAACCAAGTAGCGTCTCTGATATACCCTTTTCCGTCTTTTCATGCAATCAAAACGGAATAGTCCATTATTTTTTAGGTGCACACTTCTACATTCTCTTTTTCTTTCTTTCTTTCTTTTTTACAATTATCTCTCTGCCTTTCTTTCTTTCCTTTTTCTTTCTTTCTTTCTTTCTTTCTTTCTATTGCAATTATCTTTCTGTTTTTCTTTCTTTCTTATTTCTTTCTTTCTTTTTTAAAATTATCTCTGCTTTTTTCCTGCTTTCATTCTTTCTTTCTTTCTTTTGCAATTATTTTTCTGCTTTTCTTTCTTTCCTATTTCTTTCTTTCTTTCTTTCTTTCTTTTGCAATTATCTTTCTGCTTTTCTTTCTTTTATTCTTTCTTCCTTCCTTTCTTTCTTTCTTTTGCAATTCTCTTTCTGCTTTTCTTTCTTTCCTTTTTCTTTCTTTCTTTCTGTCTTCTTTCTTTCTTTTCTTACAATTATCTTTCTACTTTTCTTTCTTTCTTTCTTTCTTTTGCAATTATCTTTCTGCTTTTCTTTCTTCCTTTCTTTCTTTCTTTTGCAATTGTCTTTCTGCTTTTCTTTCTTCCTTTCTTTCTTTCTTTTGCAGTTATCTTTCTGCTTTTCTTTCTTTCCTGTTTCTTTCTTTCTTTCTTTCCGGTTATCTTTCTGCTTTTCTTCCTTTCTTTCTTCTTTCGTTCTTTCTTTCATTTTCTCACTGAGACCAAGTAGAGTCTCTGATATACCTTTTCCGCTTTCCACGCGATCAAAACGGTATAGTCCAAGGTTAGTTTAATGTGTGTTTGCCGGCAATACCGTGGAAAGATTGTTCAAGCCCCCTCGGCATTTTACCTTTTTGGGGATACCTCAAGCGCCGGGCAATAACCCCAGCCCCCTCGCGGATGAGAGATCTGCCTGGGGAGGGATGACCCAATTAATATTATTCTTAAACGTTCCCGGCCGAAGCCAGGGAAGTGGATTTTTCATTACGCCCACGACGCTATTGAATGTGACAAAAGATCGTCGTTCAAAGTAGATTTAACGGCAATACCGTGAAAAAAATGCTCAAGCGCTCTCGGCACTTCACCTTTTGCGGTCACCTCTGTCGCTGGACAAAAGATACTGCCTGACGGCGGGGGTAACTGGGGGTTGAGCTTAATATTATTTTGAAACTTTCTCGTCAAAATGCCAGGGAAGTACGAAAGGTCGCTAATCAAAACATGAAGAGTGAAACATAATTCATCATCCACAAGGCCGCGTAAATTATTTTACTGTGAGGACTAGGCCCATTTATGGTAACAGTACGCCATTTCTTATTCTGGTCTGGTTCTTGCATAAAGTATATCAGGAGTCAGGTTTGAATGATTATTTTTAAGATCGCCAGAACCTCTTTATCTAGAACGCTGGCGCAATACGATCATCCTTAAAAAAAAAAACACTTCCTCTGTTTAACCAAAAAGCTAAACGCGGGAACTTAACTTTTAACGATGAACTATTATCATTATTTACATTATCTACAATCAAACTATTGTCCTCATTTTTTTTTTATCACAACGTTTCGATCGCTGTGGCCTTCTTCAGGTACTTGTCAGTCCGGGTAACCTTCTTCTAAGGGGATATATTGCTGCCATTCCTCTGTCTTTAACTAAGACGAGTTATCCATAGGAATTATCAATCTATGTCGGTAGACCTATTATGTTTGTTGTGGCGTCAAGTGTATCAGCTCAGAATGCGAAGCTGAGCTCGAATTCCAGTCGAGTTCGTTGTATTCACTTACGCGCAAATAACCTTGGGAAAGGTATCTCTTCTCCTCCCAGCTATGGGTTGAATAGCAGGACAGACTGTGTCCTATAGCCTTGGTTGGCTACCAGTCTACTGCAGAAAGAAATGGCAACCTACTGCGGGAAAATCTTCCTACTCCGTGAATCGCCCTAAATCGTATCACGTATGCCACTTAACTGACTAAGCAGTAATATATCCTAATGTCTGCGTCAAAGTATGATATATGTATATTTATTTATTTATTTAATTTATTTTTTGTTGACGGTCCATCTCAGAAAGAGTCCTTGTGTTGTACTTGCTTAAGAGTAAAGCAATTATTTCTACAGTTCATTAACAAAAAAGACAATCCGGAGTATGTCCTGATGGCTGCGGCATACTCTGAAGAATCGAGGTTTTATTTTATTTAAGCGTCCATCTGCCAAGCAGTACCTTCCTATTACATTAAAGATCGGTTGGTCAGACGTATAGCAGTAACTGCGTATTTTGACTGCGACGGTTCCCCCGGAACGAATGCCATGTAGGGTAGAGATATTTTTCCCCACCTTTTTTATGCTGTGGTTTTATAAGGCCCAAGAGCCACTCTTATAGAGGTTTAATGAATGTGGTTGTTGCATTGACGTAATAGGAAGTACAGATTATAAGAATATGTAGTTTAAGTAACGGTTGACTCTAGACTTGAAGTGGTAAAGATTGTAGCGGTCAGGGAAGCATCCCCTTGGGAGTTTGTTCTATAAAGTAGCGGTTCTTAAGAAAGAGGTTGTCCGAATTGAACCTCTTCTTTGGCATTGTAATACGATGTTTGATCACGGATGTCTTTTTGCCTTTTCTGGAGCATAAAATTCGCGCTCACTTTCAAGGTGAGAAATGGTGTGAGATAAACATTCTAAGAGCCGGCGATCTGTTCCCCAAACGGTATCTCCTCAATGCTTCAAGGCGAAGGGACAAAATTTTTGCTTGCATCAAATAACAAGGAAATACACCTTTTTTTGTTATTGTTAAAAGTGCATGTGTTTTAAATTTATTGTATCAAATGAACTATTTGTAAATTATGGCGTGATGCCGAATATGTATATATGAAAAAAATTAACTTTGCCATCGCTTTTACATCTTAAACTGCGAAGGAGTAGAGCCTCACGATACTGGCATCTTTGTGTTAGACTGAGCAAAGAATAATATATATATATATATATATATATATATATATAAAAATATATATATATATATATATATCTATATATATATATATATATATATATATATATATATATATATATATATATATATATATATATATATATAAAATACTAATTATATCAAAGAGTATTATATATATTTATATATAAAATACTAATTATAGCAAAGAGTATTATATATATATATATATATATATATATATATACTAAATAAAGCAAAGAGTATATATATTGCTCAGTCTAACAGAAAGGTGCAAGTATCGCGAATCGTTGAATATATATATATATATATATATATATATATATATATATATATATATATATATATATATATAATATTAATTATAGCAAAGAGTATTATATATATATGTATGTACTAAATATAGCAAAGAGTATATATATATATTTAACACTCTTTGCTCAGTCTAACACAAAGGTACAAGTATAATGAGGCTGAATGTATATATATATATATATATATATATATATATATATTCATACATGTTTCATTAAATAATATAGATAAGTGTTGTCTATATATTTTATAATACTAAATATAGCAAAGAGTATATATATATATATATATATATACATATATATATATAATACTAAATATACCAAAGACTATTATATATATATATATATATATATATATATATACATATATATATATATATATATATATATATAATATAATAATATTTTTAGTTTTTAAAAATATGATTCCTCCGCTACATAAGAGTTCTCATGTTTCAAAAGCGAGAGCCGAGACCCCTAACATAATTTTTTAAGTTATGAAGAGTTAAGGCGTCTGGACCCGCTTCCTTGTCAAGCGAGAATTTGGGAATAAGCTATCTTTTGGTTAGCTGGTGTTTATAACTACGGTATCATTGGAACATTTGTTGCTATGGAAACGGCTAGTTTCGGCCGTTGAAGTTTGGTGGTTTAAGGGGCTAAGAGTTAAGAATTAATTTTTATCTACAGGCCAGTCCCTTTCTAAAGAAGCGTATCAAGTTACAATGTCCAGAGTGTTTTTGGCTTATGCTAGTCAGACGGCGTCTTTTTTATTTATGGGTTTGCCTTGAGTCGTTGAGTGACGAGAAGGTTATGTTTCATTATTATCTATTTGATCTGTTTGTTTATTTGTTTATTTACATGGCTTTTTTTATCAAAGGGTTTTTCTCAATAATTATTGGGCTGAGTTTTTTAAGGCTTTTAAATTATGGATTTAATTTGTTTAAATCTATTTATTAATTATTTAATGCGAAAATCATTTGATGACGACAGAACACCGTTAACTCATGTCTATGGTTTAGTAACTTTTCACTATTTAGACATCTAATTATGTGCAGTTTTTCGTGTAGGCACAGAGGGCATGGGTCATCCCAGGTTTTACATGTTCTAGTTCTATTTATTATTTTCCATTTTACTTTCGGTGTTTTGTTCGTTTCCTTTAAATGCCAGTAGTATTGAGATAGAGATGTCTGACTTCTATTTTGGATGTTGTTGAAGGAGCTTTTGTGTTGTCTCCATCTAATTTTAAAATTATTCTTAGTTGACCCTATGTATAATTTTTCAGTATTAGGATTCTCCGTAGATGAGATGGTACATTGGTATACCACGGATTTAGTAAGGCATCTGTTTTCTAACGGGCAGTCATTAGGGTTTCTACAATCATATATATATATATATAATATTAATTATGCCAAACAACATTATATATATATATGTATGTACTAAATATAGCAAAGAGTATAGATATATATTTAACACTCTTTGCTCTGTCTAACACAAAGGTACAAGTATCGTGAGGCTGAATAAATATATATATATATATATATATATATATATATATATATATATATATATATATATATATATATATATAATACTAAATATAGCAAAGAGTATTATATATATATATATATATATATATATATATATATATATATATATAACCACCGAGTGGTTAGAACGTTCGCTTTCTAACCCTGAGACCCGGGTTCACTTGTCAAGAAGGAAGCCTCCTGATGTTATCAGTGTAGCGGGGGGCTAATCCCAGCGTGGGGTACCTTTGGAAAGTGAAGTGAAAGTGAACCTTTGGCAAGTTGACTCAAATCTTGTGAGTGAAATTGGGTAGACGAAACCCTTGGGGGACCGTCGCTAGCTGTGCTAGCACGGATTCACTAGTCATCGTGATCGAGCGTTTGAGTGTGCTGGCCTTGTTATTGATCACGCTAGATAACATGATCTCAGCCTGAAACACTAACGAAGGTCTGCTCAGCATCGTTACAGCATCAACCACAGATGGGATCTGTCGGTGCTGAACAAACAATGGGCCCCCGAACAGGTGCTGAGTCAGGGTAGACCTGGGAATACCAGCAATTAAGAGGTGGTTCCTCAAAACCTCCTGATCTGAGGACTTGCTGCAGGACGTAGTTTATCGTCTTACCCTGGACGTGTCAGAATCAAAATATATTTGATGACATTAATCCGTGTAATAGCCTACAATTTCTTAAAGAAAACGAACTCTATTCAAAAATATAATTTCAAAAAGGCTACAACATAAAACACAGATAGCACCGCCTCTAGTAAGTATGTCCAGACAAACATATATATACACAAAAGCTGAGAATCATCTACCATGTATTCAATTGCGAAAGAAGAATAATATACATCATATTTTTATTACTTCAAAGATTCCATGAAAATTAGATTTTGATATGAAATGATCCATGGGGGAGTTGATACGCTGTTAACATATCGTGACATCTACAGGGAGATAATATTTAAATATTTATCATTGAATTATTCCAAAATTTTAACACATCAGCAGATAGCTTTTCACGTCAACAACTGAACGTAAATAGTTATTAATTAAAAAAATTAATAATTAATGTATAATGTTATCCATAATTACATATAAAAGAATGTCTTTTTTTATCAAATTAAAAAAAAAATTAACCAAAAATACGTAGAAAAATGAGTATTTTGTGGAAAAAAGAATTTTCCACAAATATAGCTATTTGTGCTATGTTATAAGGCTTATTACCTAAACAATAATAATACTGGTTAATATTTTTTTATCATTAAAATATATTTAATCACATCTCCTTACCAGCTGCCGTGATCTGTAAATAAAATGTTATTGGGTAATAAAGAATGAAAGGGATAAGGGAGGAGATGAGAAGATACAGTCAAGGATGCGTAAAGAAAAAAACATCTGTGAAATTTCTTTAGAATTACGACATGTCCGTCTAGTATGGAACTAAACCATGTTTGTATAACCCTTAGATAAACATTATTGGGTAATGAAGGTTGGAAGGGATAAGGAAGAAAATGAGAAGATACAGCCAAGAACGGGCGAAGAAAAAATTTCTGTAGAGTTTTTTTGAAATTTCGACCGGTCCATCTAGTGTGCAAGTAATCCATGCTTCTTTTTTTTTATAACGTTTAGATAAAACATTATTGGGTAATGAAGTTTGGAAGGTATAAGGGAGAGAATCGGAAGATACAGGCAAAGGATAAGAGTAGTGCATAGATATGATTTAATATCAGTTGACAATATCTTTAGAATTTCGGCAGTTCCATCTAGTATGAATGTAATCCAGGTTTGCTTAACTTCAGATAAAACAAAACAGACAAGCACGGAATACTGAAAGGAATAAGGAAAGAAAACAAATATTTAGGGGCATGAAATCCTGGATAATGATAGATGTCAACCCCGTGGACCTTCTATAGGTTCAGTTCTTCTTCTTCTATGGACCGTATCCCTTCAGGATGTAGGCGATCATGGCTCTCCACAATTTCCTGTCTTTTGTAACTCTTAATAAATTTTGTCTTTTTGTTATCTCTCCTAAACTTTGTTCCGCGGACCATCTACTCAAGCTAGGTAGGTAGGTTATGATTTGTTTTCCCCTGTCCCTCTTGCCTTCAATCTGTCCTGTGAGTATCAACTTTTCCAAGCCCTCTTTCCACATGATGTACTCTAAAAATTTCAACTGTCTCTTCTTGATGTTAAGCATAAGTGTCAATTTCGTTTTCATTTTATCTAAAACATCGTCGTTGCTCACGTGTTCGGTCCATCGAATTCTCAGCATCCTCCTGTAGAACCATATTTCTGTTGCTTCCACTCTCTTTTGCAACCAAATTAACACGAAATACAATACTAAAATTCTTGGACATTTAACTGCAACTCGTAAGTTGTTGTTTTTATTTTAACAACACATATACACTGACAAAAACACGAAATGCTATTTATATATGAAATTACTTTTTTTGTTTTTTTTTCTTACTTTCTTTCGATGTTTTTCTTTAATTTCTTGGCCGTTTCGTGTTTCCAACGCGAGGAAAAACTAATTGTGAATTTCAAGTTATTTATTATTGTTTCATTGTGTCAGGTTTTACTCGACTCTCTTTGAATTACTTGTTTTTAAGAAATGATGATTTCTCATTTCTTGCGTTGAGACCGGCAAATAAATGAAGAGACTGATTAGATCCAGCAACGAAAGAAAAGAAAAAGGCAACATTGCTTGAAAAAAATTAAAAATAAGAACAATAATAATAATAATTTTTATTATTATTATTATTATTATTATTAATAATAATAATGTGAAGAAAAAAAAGAAGAAAAATCATTTTTATGCAGAGAATAATGCCATCTACGAGGAGAAGGAGGAGGAGAGGAGAATCATTATTGCTGATATGGATAAGAAGAAGAAGAAGAAGAAGAAGAAGAAGAAGAAGAAGAAGAAGAAGAAGAAGAAGAAGAAGAATTTGGAAGAATGGAAAAGGAAGGGGTATGCAGAATGGAAGAAGAAGAAGAAGAAGAAGAAGAAGAAGAAGAAGAAGAAGAAGAAGAAGAAGAAGAAGGTGATGATGATGATGATGATGATGATCGGAAGTTGGCGGATAAGAAATACCATTGCTGTTATGTAAAAGAAAAAGAAAAAAGAAATATAATTTGTGTATAAAAGAAGAAGAAGAAGAAGAAGAAGAAGAAGAAGAAGAACAACAAGAAGAAGAAAGGAAGAAGAAGAAGATATGTTTGTGCAAAAAGAAATGCTATTTATCTGCGTGAAGAAGCAGCAGCAGCAGCAGAAGAAGAAGAAGAAGAAGAAGAAGAAGAAAGGAAGAAGAAGATGATGAAGAAGGTATATTTTAGTGCAAAAAGAAAAAGAAATGCTATTTATCTGCGTGAAGAAGCAGCAGCAACAGCAGAAGAAGAAGGAAAAGAAGAAGAAGAAGAAGAAGAAGAAGAAGAAGAAGAAGAAGAAGAAGAAGAAGAAGAAGAAGAAGAAGAAGAAGATGATGATGATAAATGATGATGACGACGACGACGACGATGACGATGAAGAATAAGAAGGTGGCGGAGAAGAAATACCATTGCTGTTATGAAAAAGAAAAAGAAAAAGAAAAAAGAAATATAATTTGTGTATAAAAGAAGAAGAAGAAGAAGAAGAAGAAGAAGAAGAAGAAGAAGAAAAAGAAGAAGTGATACTCTTTTGTGAATGAATCGAAGTGTATCATATAAGGAAAGTTGTGTTATTTGTGTTGGTGCTCGTAGTGTTAGTGCGAATCCCCGATGACGGAGGTGAAAAGACAAAACGGATAAGAAGATAAATGAATAAAGAAAAAAAACCGGAAGTACAGAAAGAAAAACAAAACAAAAAACAAAAAAAAAGCAATAATGAAAAGAACGTGATCCAAAAAAAACCCCCAAAAAACTGACACGTGAATAAAAACAAGGAACGAATGAAGAAAGTATGAAAACAAAATCAAATTAAAAATGCAATGGCGATCCATCAAACGAAAGCAATATGAAAATTCTTTCCTTTCCTTCTTCTACTGGAACAAAATAAACGGCGAATTCAAAGACGGCGAAGAAGCTTTTAAAAGAGAAATTGAAGCAATTAATATCTTCATTACAGACATTGGGTGGTAATTTGAATCATTTACAAAGGAAATAGAAAAATGTCGACCAGGGGAAAGATTGTCGAAGAAATATTAGTTGAGTGTGTAGAGAAGACACATCATTTTTGTGTGCGTGTATGTGTATGGTGAAGGAAAAGAAGAAATATCATTTGTGAAGAAGAAGAAGAAGAAGAAGAAGAAGAAGAAGAAGAAGAAGAAGAAGAAGAAGAAGAAGAAGACGACATATTTACGTGTATGAATAAAAAAGGAAGAAAGAAATATAATTTCTGTGTGTGTAGAAGAAGAAAAAAAGAAGAAAAAAGAAAATATATCTTCGTCTAAAGAACAATAAGAGGACAAAATATATTGTCTGTGTACAAGAAGAAGAAGAAGAAGAAGAAGAAGAAGAAGAAGAAGAAGAAGAAGAAGAAGAAGAGGAGGAGAAGAAACAAACAAACAAACAAACAAACAAACAAACAAATATCATTTCTGTTTGTGAAAGAGAAATATAACTTGTGTGCATATAGAAAAATTAAGAAAGAAAGAAACAAGCGAACAAAGAAGAGAGAAAGAAATACCATATCTAAAGAAGAAAAAGGAAAAGAAGAAAAAAAAGATATATATCTCTGTCTAATGAACAAGAACAATAAGACGAAAAGTGATATTGCTTATGCAGAAGAAGAAGAAGAAGAAGAAGAAGAAGAAGAAGAAGAAGAAGAAGAAGAAGAAGAAGAGGAGGAGGAGGAGAAGAAACAAACAAACAAACAAACAAACAAATATCATTTCTGTTTGTGAAAGTGAAATATAACTTGTGTGCATATAGAAAAATTAAGAAAGAAAGAAACAAGCGAACAAAGAAGAGAGAAAGAAATACCATATCTAAAGAAGAAGAAGAAAAAGAAGAAAAAAAAGATATATATCTCTGTCTAATGAACAAGAACAATAAGACGAAAAGTGATATTGCTTATGCAGAAGAAGAAGAAGGAAAAAAGAAAAAAGAAGAGTTATGCAAAATGGAAGAAGAAGAAGAAGAAGAAGAAGTTCTATTTTTCCTCCTGAAGTAATAGAACAGAAAATCAAATTCCAATAAAATATCAAACTAATCAACAAAATCCTGGATCGATAAATTACAATGTATTCGAGAGAGATTCTCTAAAACTGAGCCAAAATCACGACAAATCCTAAAAAGCATAGCAGAACAATAGAAACAACATATGCACTCATATATAACTGTAGAACAAAGTGCAAGTGCCCACGAAATGGTAACTGCCTATAAAGTAAGGTAATATAAAAGGTATGCTATAATCAAAATAAAAATATATTTATTGGAATAACAGAATGTCACTGGAAACAGCGAAGTTGCTAACAAAAACACATCATTTGGCAACAACAAAATACGCAATGCTTACTACCACACCATTTTTAACAGCCCCTTATGGACCATTTTTTCCTCAACACCCATTAGACCTTTACAGTGTTTGGGAGTCAGAGTTATTCCTAGTTCTGCACGTATATCTTGACGTTTGCGTCCGGGACCCATTATGTACGTATATATTGATATCATCGTAGCGAACCTGGTTTTGTGCGTATATCCTGATGTCTGCCTACAAACCTACTTATGTGCGTATAACCAGATGCCTGTGTACGTATCTCGTTCTGCACGTATATCTTGATGATTATACATACCTCGTTATGAGCGTATAATTTTTTGCGTGCAAAATACGTACGTACTTCCTTATGTACATATATTGATGTCTCATACCTCGCCTTGTGCGTATACCCTGATGTCTGTATACACGCCTCGTTACGTGCTTATATCTTGATAAATGCATGCATACCTCGTTATGTGTGTATATCTTGACGTGTACATACATACCTCGTTATGTGAGTATACCCTGATGCCTGCATACATACCTCGTTATGTGCCTATATCTTGATGTCTGTGTACATACCTTGTTAAGTGCGTAAATTTTGATGTCTGCACACATGCCTCGTTATGGGCGTATATCCTGATGTCTGCGTACGTACCTCGTTATCTATGTATATTTTGATATCTGCATGCATAGCTCGTTATGCGCGTATATATTGATACCTGTGACGTTTTTCATGCCAACTTAGGGCATGCCAGCATCGTGCATGCCATCTTCCCCGATCTTAACCAGTTGGAGTCTAGGGTCAACCGTTATCTCCCACGCGTGTCCCTGTAAACTGGGCCTCTTACTCTGTAACCCTCTACCTCGTGTGCCTCTTGGGGCTTGTACAGGGTGAACGTTATTTTTTTTTTAAATTCGCTTTAGACTCAAATCTGTATTTAATATTTTATTTGACATTTCCACTGGCAGAAATATATAACAGACGGACGATTGATTTTTTTTATATATATATTCTTCGGCAAGCTTGAGAAGAACAAGAGAATTCGACTTCCGTATTTTAAAATCGAATATCGTGATATTTTTTTTGTTTGGAAATTAGTTTTACTGTCGTTTTCATTTTCATTTCTTTTATGAAGTCGTCAAAATGTTACAAATAATGATTACATGTTACATATTCTTATAATATTATGTGCGTAGTTTAACACAGATCTTAATACATATTTCGTCACGTGCGCCGTAACATAAATATCTACAAAATGCAACGTACAATGCCATTTAGTGTGTACCATTATCCTTTGGTACATAAGTAGTTAGATGTAGCTGGTATATATATATATATATATATATATATATATATATATATATATATGTAGTAATCCGTTGGTATATATTCCAAGTGAATTCTATTCACTCTGACCACCAAGACTTACAATTCTTCGTTTTTCTTCTTTTCTATTCTTCATCTTCTTTTTCCCCTGTTTTTCTTCCTTTCTTCCCCACCCCTTGTGTGTGTGTGTTTTTTTTTATTTAAAAAAGTTATCACCCATTGACTGTTTGAAAAATCCTGTAAATTTCATTTTACATGGTGAAAATGATCATTTACATAATGGTATCTTAATTCCGATAGTATGATATATATATATATATATATATATATATATATATATATATATATATATATATATATATATATAAGAGGTTTGATGTGCAGTGTTGTTATGGTAACGGAGTGAAGCCGCTTGACACGGATTGACTTTGAACACTGCCGTCGCGCATGCGCACTAAATTATAACGTTCTTGTTCACTTCCGTTGTTTATAGCGGTGCTTGGTAGTGACCATGGCTTGTGCAGCAGTTGGGGGCCAAGAAACAATATTTCCGAGCTCCGACAACCACAATATTCCGCAGATACCACCCCTTACGGCTACTTCCCCTTCAAAAGGCAAATCACACTTGCTTGCGGACCCACCTACTTTGTCACAAATCTGACATAAATTTCCAGTGTGTCTTTGTAGTTGGGTGACAATTTGGGATTGCTTATCATTATGAAATCTTCGACGGCTAACAATCACGTTTTGAATTCCTCCGAATGTTACATGTTTCGTTGTATCACAGATTTTTGGCTGGACGCCCGGTTGCCTCTAGCTAGGATCGGAACCCGACTGAATTGACGTCAGTCGGGGATTCTCCCACTAAGCTGTTGGCGCACAGCAGGGATGCAGGTGAATTTAAGCGCATTTATTTTTTTTAGATAAACACACTGGCTGAGAGAACTCGATTCGATTTACCGAAGAGTCTTGCATTATTAGCCGTAATAGTCACTGTTTACAAACCCACACTTCCTCCCCAGAGAGCTTAACCTAAGTAAATTTTTCAAGAGCATATATATTGTCATCGACAGACAGACTGTTTCGCTGTATCATGGCTCAGACGTCCAGTTGCCTCTATATAGGATCGGAACCCGACTCATATATATATATATATATATATATATATATATATATATATATATATATATATATATACGATAAAATATATATGATAAAATATAGTTTTAAGGTATGCTATATTTATGTGTTAAAGTGTTCCATATCGAGGATATAGCGTATGTAAATATAAAATTGGACATTGAATTCAACACCCAGCGACGGCAGTCTGTTACACGTTTAAACGCAATCGTCAGGCCTGACGATTGCGTTTAAGCATAAAACAGACTGTTGCCGCTACGTATTGACATACATACATATATATATATATATATATATATATATATATATATATATATATATATTGTTATTTATTTCGGCAGCAATACCTCTTTAATACATGTCTTTTTAAGCGAGATTGGAAAGGTGATTTTATTTAGTTATTTATTGTATTTTCTGAACAGGTTTGTTGATAACGAGCGCTTTCGTTTAAACTGTTATCCGTTTATCAAGGATTTCTGTTGTACTACTATAATCAATGGTATGTATGTAAGTGCTATTGCAGAGCGTATATAACAGTTGCTGAAAGTAGGCATATTCCTAATTTCAAAATACGGTCAATACCTTGTGGCCGTGTTCATAATTGATTGTGTTTTATTAAGAGCTGCAGCTGGAGATATATATTATCTTCGCGTTCTAGAGTTGTATGCTGAATAAAAACGTCGGTTCAGTTCTATGCCGGTTTGAACTGGGGACTGGGGCATCTAAATAATGTTGGTTTCATAATGTTTCATGTTTGAGGGCGATCTTTAAGTCGCCTTGAAGCAAATCGCCTTGAAGCAAGTCGCCTGCTTCTTCTTGATTTTTATCTTCTTCCACTACTTCTTATCCTTATTATTATTATTATTATTATTATTATTATTATTATTATTATTATTATTATTTCCTTTGATTTCTGTTGTATAACCGATTCCCTTCCGGGGTCTGAAATGACATCATAACATTATTATTATTATTATTATTATTATTATTATTATTATTTCCTTTGATTTCTGTTGTATAACCGATTCCCTTCCGAGGTCCGAAATGACATCATAGCATTATTATTATTATTATTATTATTATTATTATTATTATTATTATTATTATTATTATTATTATTTCCAAGACAATTTCAGTTCATTTCACTCCCAAGCGATATACAATCAATCAATAAATTTGTATTTTGTGCTCATATATATATATATATATGTGTGTGTGTGTGTGTGTGTGTGTGCGAGCGTATGCCAATTCTGATAGAACAAAAATATTTATGTACAAGGACAATATGTACAAAGGCAAATGTAGTAACTTCTCGCGATTCGTACTCTCATGGACGTCATCAAGGAAAATGCAAAGATTCTGCTCTGCAACAACTATTTGCAAACAGAAGTAAAAAAAAAAATAAAAAAAAATCAACAAATGTCGTTAGTTTAAATACTTGTGTCAAAATAAAATCCTTACGGTTGTTCTGGGGACGAAACGCATCGGCTAAGTTTTCTCTTTTGTCTCTATTCATAAGATAACCCATGACCCGGGTACAGAGTGATTCCCGGGGGGTCCGTCTACGATACTCTAGAGTCGAGATGCTGAAAATAGCCTCAATCAAATAAGTGACAAAACTTTTACTTGAATTAATTCTCTCTGTATGTCTATCTATCTCTTTCACTCTCCCTTTATATATATATATATATATATATATATATATATATATATATATATATATATATATATATATATATATATATATATATATATAAAGAGAGAGAGAGAGATAATATTAGTGGTTAATATATATATATACATATATATATATATAATATATAAATACATGCATATACATACATACACATACATATATATATATATAAAATTCCAAGAGGATAGAATCCAGGTAGAAATGTCCAAGACAGAGTAAGAATATAATAAAAAGGCTTAAACACTAATATTCCATGGTTTATTTAATTATGTAATTTATTACATTGGAATCATAATCACGATCCAATTCATCAGACCTACAAATTCAACTGAATTTGTAGCTCTGATGAATTGGATCGTAATTACGATTCCAATATAATAAATTATAACCATGGAATATTAGTGTTTCAGCCTTTTTATTATATATATATATATATATATATATATATATATATATATATATATATATATATATATATATATATATATAATGAGAAAAAACTGTAAGATTTATAATCCGGTATTCTTATTAATTACTTTTATTTTTTTTAAAAAAACAGTGCTCAATACAATTCCGTAGAGCATAAACATTATAAATTTACTAATTTAAAAATATGGTCCCATCGCTACACAGGAATTACCATGTTTCAAAAACAGAATCTAAAAACCTTAAATTTAATTATAGAATTAAACTAAAATCCTTAGTACTGTTTCATTTTCAAGTGATTTTTGGAATATCTTATATATATATATATAGGTAATAATCCGTTGGTATATAATCCAAGAGAAACCTAATAATATAAAATATAAAAAATAATCCACAAAGAGAGCTCAATGTATTTATTACAGAGCATATAAATTACATTTATTTCCTCTCCCTTGTTAAAATTTGCTTTAGGCCTGGTTTCATGTTATTTTATCTTATTAACTTGATCGGTTTGAAAATCCTTACAAGTAAATCTTAACTTGTTACGGTGAAATAATCATACCTATGAGTTAATTTTATATTTCCTATTGTATGTAAAATTATATATATATATATATATATATATATATATATATATATATATATATATATATATATATACCAGAGGAGGACTGACATTGAAAATAAGTTTAAAACAATGTTCCGAGACAGACACTTAGGGGTTGATGATAGCCGCGTACAGAACGGCTTCTATGCTGAGGTAATTTTTGTTTTGTTCATGTAATACATATATATATATATATATATATATATGTGTGTGTGTGTGTGTGTGTGTGTGTGTGTGTGTGTGTGTGTGCAGGTATGCAGAAAAATAGGAAAGAACACGTTAGGTAAATAATCTAATAGTTCCTTAGTATTTTTGCTTTTATTTTCAAAAAGACAGTGCTCCATACAGAAGTAGAGCTTATATTATAATATTATTTTTTTAAAAATATGATTCCTTCGCTATATAAGAGTTCTCATGTTTCAAAAGCGAGAGCCGAGACCCCCTAATATAATTTTTTTAAATTAAGTTGAATTAAGGTGTCTGGTCACGCTTCCTCGTCAAGCGATTCCCAAATTCTCGCTTGACGAGGAAGCGTGACCAGACACCTTAATTCAACTTAATTTCACTTTTGAAACATGAGAACTCTTACGTAGCGAAGGAATCATATTGTTTAAAAAAATATTATAATATATATATATATATGTGTGTGTGTGTATGTGTGTGTGTGTGTGCGTATGTGTGTGTCTGTGTCTGTGTGTATGTGTATTTCTGTGTGTGTTTGTGTGTGTGTGTGTGTGTGCGTTGCTAAAATGTATCTATGCATATTCATCCACACATATTTTACACACATAAATACACACGCGCTCACGCACATACCGACAAACACACATATATATATATATATATATATATATATATATATATATATATATATATATATATATATATCGGAGGTGGCGAACAACAAGGAACTGGGAGGCCGATTTTCTTATATAAAATATGCATGAGCCTTTTTAACTTAATTTTTTAAATATTTCTTTTGTCAGCAATGTCCTCCCCGTGCCCCTCATATTTTTTTCAGAAACCTGTAATCTGTAGAACAGTGATAATCATAATTGTTGACAAATTAGCAACAATAAAAAAAATAGTTTCGTTAATTCAAATAGCAAGAAGAACAAAACGGTAAACATATTTGTAGCAAAAATTCTCAACACGTAAATTATTATTGGACACCAAACGTTTGTTGGGTGCAGTCGTTCTTCGTTGCGAACAGGAATCGCACAATTAACAAAATAGATATTTCCTTTTTATTTGTATCTATTTTTTTTTTTTACCCTTATAGCAATAGTCGCCCCATCACAATTGCAACAAAAATGAAAGGAAAAAGACAAAAACGCAACAGGAACAAAGGAAAACGGCTATAAAACGCAAAAACAATAACATTCGCAAGAGCTTTCAGAAACACCTTGAAGGTAACAGGATAAACTGGAAAAGCAAATTAATTTTCAACAGGAAAAAAAACAAACAAACAGTTCAATTTGAAAAATTCGCAACAATCTTGAACACATCCACAAAAAAATCGCAAACTCGAAAATAAAATCGCAATTTTGAAGGTATTAATTCAACACCACACACACCAAAACAAAGACAAAAAAAAAACTTAAGACAAAACTTACATCGCATCACGATTCCTAGACAAAACCAAAAAAAAAAATATTTTGGGAGAAAAAAAATAATACTAAGAAATCTCAAGAATGGTGCTGCAATCCGCGTTTTGATTTCGGTCTAAGGCATTTGGAATTCCAAGTGTATAACGGAGAAAGTTCTAAGCCGTCAATGATGGCTCGTTTATATGTTACTTGATTTGTGAGAAAAAAAAAAGACAAAAAAAAAGTACCTCTTTCTTATATATCATTTATTATTAGAAATTGAATCGCTTCGCGATAACCGGATTTTTTTTCCATGTATGTACTTCCATACATGCGTTTATGAATTAAGCTTTACATTAATATTATAATTAAATGCCAACCAAGATGGCGGACATTTTAACAGTTCTTACTTGACAGTCGTGTCTATAGTAATCATTTGATGCTGTTTTTTTCTTGACCTTTTTCGATTACAGCTTTTTGTTCTCCCTTCTTTAATTTTTTGTTTGATCAGGACCCTGTTTTAGACATGTGATTTTTAGAATGTTTCTGTTTAAAGTCATTTTGTTTCAACTTGTTTTATTTTTATTTCAGTTTGTTTTCAAAATATCTTTAAAGTATGTTTCAAGAGATTGTTTAAGAATGGTTTAATATGTTTTAAGAGATACTTTAAGAAAATTTTAACTATGTTTCAAGAGATGTTTTAAATGTATCAAGAGATTAAATATGTTTCAAGAGATGAAATATGTTTTAAATTTCTTTCAAAATGAGAAAAAAAATTTAATAATCGCTGGATCTGAAACCTGGTTGACGGATTCATTAGTTGAAACTTTCGTTATAATCTCATGAAATGGAAAATGACACACTGGCAAGTCATAGTTGAACGATACACTTGCCATCTCTGTCACGGTGACCTTAAATGTTTTAGTATTTATCCCTTTTTTGGAAAAAATCGATGTGAAAAGTTGCTTGAACAGATTTCGGTGGCTGAAGGGTCAGTTTGTAATTAACTTAGAAAAGTGTTTGAGTACAAAGAAAGGTTTGGATTTAAGAAAGAAAGAAAGAAAGAAAGAAAGAAAGAAAGAAAGAAAAAGAAGGAAAAAGGAAAAGTAATGAATGATATAAACATGTAGAAAGAAATAAAGAAAGAAAGAGAAAAAAGGAAAACGAAGAAAACAAAATGAATTTTATAAACAGAAGGAAGGAAGGAAGGAAGGAAGGAAGGAATGCATGTAATAAACATGTTGTAAAAAGAAAGAAAACAGAAAGGAATGAATGTAAAAAACGTGTAGAAAGAAAGAAAGAAAGAAAAAAGAGCAAAAGAACAAAGGAAAGAAGGAAGGAAGAAAGAAAGAAAGAAAGAAAGAAAGAAAGAAAAAAGAAGGAAAGGAATGGATGTAATAAACGGGTAGAAAGAAAGAAAGAAAGAAAGAAAGAAAGAAAGAAAGAAAGGACGAAGGAAAGAGCAAAAGAACAAAGGAAGGAAGAAAAAAAGAAAGAAAGGAATGAATGAATGTAATAAACGTGTGGAAAGAAAGAAAGAAACAAAGAAACAAAGAAAGAAGGAAAGAGCAAACGAACAAAGGAAGGAAGGAAGGAAGGAAAAAGAAAGGAAGGAATGGATGTAATAAACGTGTGGAAAGATAGAAAGAAAGAAAAAAAGAAAGAAAAGAAGAAAGAAAGAAAGAAAAATGAAAGAAAAAAGAAATGAATGTAATAAACGTGTAGAAAGAAAGAAAGAAAAACAGAAAGAAAGAAAGAAAAAGAAATGAATGTAATAAACGTGTAGAAAGAAAAAATAGAAAGAAAGAAAGAAAAACAGAAAGAAAGAAAAAGAAATGAATGTAATAAACGTGTAGAAAGAAAAAAGAAAGAAAGAAAAACAGAAAGAAAGAAAGAAAAAGAAATGAATGTAATAAACGTGTAGAAAGACAGAAAGAAAAAAGAAAGAAAGAAAGAAAAAAGAAATGAATGTAATAAACGTATAGGAAGAAAGAAAGAAAGAAAGAAAGAACGAAAGAAAGAAAGAAAGAAAAAATGTAATAATCGTGTAGAAAGAAAGAAAGAAGAAAGAAAGAAAGAAAGAAAAAAAAGAAAGAAAAAAGAAATGAATGTAATAAACGTGTAGAAAGAAAGAAAAAAGAAAGAAAGAAAAAAGAAAGAAAGAAATCAATCAATTAATCAGTCAATATAGAGCTTATTTGATAATGGTATCGTCAGTGGAAATATGTCGGACAAGGGAAGAGGCTTTGATTGAGGTTCCGATGAGGGTACTTGCTAATTTTCCCGCAGTTCTGTTTTTCAATTTGCGTTCAAATGTCAAGGCGCAACAAGAATCATTGCGAGCCAAAGTCTCTCTGCCTATTTCCTCGTGGTTTCATTTAAAGCCAGGTGTGGAATATCCAGCGAAATACGGGAAACGTTGGGTAACTTTGACTCACTTTACAGAATGCTTAATTTGCTCGAATTTCCTCGATCTCTTCAGCATCAACATAAAGGATAGGCTCACATGAAGGCGTTTGGACCGCGTTCGAGTCTAGGCACAGGTATCTACGCTCGAATCTGGAAATTCGCCCCACATGACATTTATTCTTATATTTACCCATGAAGTATTTCGCTCTATAAATTAATTTTTAACATAGCTTATGTACAATGACATACACCGTAATTCCCCATGTATAATACGCCTTCATTCATAATGCGCACCCCTAAAATTGTGTTGAAAGTGTGGGAAAAGGTTTCTATTCACGAATAATCTTACCCCCTTGTTTGGCAATCAAACCCTATAAATTGTACCCCTCCAATTTCATTACGGTCAGCGTTTCCTATTCTTATTAAAAAAAATGCTTTTAAACAGAATTTAAATTATAATAAAAAAAATAAATTCTAATTTAGTTTTACGATAATTCTTTTTTTTTAAATTTTACATTTGTAATTACTGTCAGGTACATATGATTGTATTTACCTGGCGCGTCGGGTAGGTTTTTATTATCTCTCAGTTGCGTCTCTGTCTTCGGGCAGAGTACGACTCAATTGTGGCTCCGTCGGAGGACAGAGGCGCAACTGAGGAAAATCACACCGTGAGGTGCTCAGCCCTGGGGAACAGATGCCCGAGGCTCCATCCTCTCATTGCACAAGAGAGAAGGATCGGTGCTTGCACCGAGGCCAACGCAACCGACGGCTGCGGGGGCTCGGACAATTTTTGTTCTTGGCACGAGTTTACGTGCTCGGGTTCCTCCACATTAAACCCGACCTTGAGTCACATCCCGTCTCAGTGGATGGGTAGAGGGGTTGGAGCAAGGTAAATATTCATATGATTGTATTTGAC
>OZ038518.1:9793106-9823106 GCA_964036315.1 Acanthosepion esculentum
AACATTTACACTTTTGACGGGTAATATTAAATTTATGTAATTTAACAGAGAGGGTAAAGAGGGGTAGTGTAAGAGACATGATCGAGTTTAGAGAGGGTTTATTTTAATATTTCTATCTATCATACTTAGTATTAGGGGAGGAGGGACCAGACATTGACCTATTTAATCGGTTAACTTAACGGAAGTGATATATTGAAAGGGAAAGGGGGAGAGAGAAAAAAGTAAAAGAAAAAAAGAAAGAAGGGGGAAGTAAAGAGAAAGAAGCTGTAATTAGGGTTTAGGAAGAGAGAGGAGGGGTGGTAATTTTTAGCAATTTATGTAAAGAAAGATTTTAATGTTTGATAGTAATTTAATTTTTTTAAATCGTCGAAGAAATTAATTTGATGTTTGCTAGCAATTTAAATTTTTAACTCTTTTACAAATAATTTAGGGATTTAATATGAGTTAAATAGTATATTTAAAACACATTCATAGAAAGTACATTAAAATAAATTATTTAAAATATAACAGTTTACTGATAGTAATCTTTTAATATTGTAAATGATTGTTAAGGTAACATCTCTATCAGTTTGAATCTAATTCATGAATGTAATTTGTGACTATTTTTAGATGGGTAATCTTTTTAACTTAAAGTTTAGGTTTTAAATTAAGATGGAGTAATATATAACTGCCTATATAAATTTTACTGAATAGAACAATCAAATGAAGGTTGGTAATGAACGATAATACTTAGGACAAGAACAACACCTATAAGATTCGCCAGCGGCGCGTAGAAGTAGCACTCAACTGCTAGAATTGAATCAAGTGAATTCCACAATGAATCTCCAACTGCAGGATATCTACCAACCACCCCACGCAGTCAGATGTGGCACAAGGCCGAATTTAATGTGAGGTATCCGAGCTCGTAGGCTTGCCAAAAATTCCTCGTAGACCCCGTATAAAAAGGGGTCGAGTTTCCCGAGACGAGACTCTGCCCTTCGACATAGCTTCGTCTGGGGATCCTCTCTGCTCGGAGTTTGACCAGCACAGTTGGAGACGAATATATATATATATATATATATATATATATATATATAATGAACGGACAAATTTTAAATGCAAGTATCTTGGATTATAAAAATAAAGTACCAAATATATTTATTACATAACTGATATACAAGAGTTCAACCTCTTACCTAAGATTTGAAGATTACATCCCTGAGATGGTCACCACCATGAAGAGAACGAGCACGCTTGCTCATTTCGTTTAATTTTCTTTCTAGAATTGCTTGTCTGACGGATGTTTGTAACAGTCACCTTTTGGAATAGTGCCTGTCGCTTACCAGAATGCTGTCTGAATTTCCTTTGGGCTGCAGCATTGGATCTTTGGCTGGTGAATCGTGCTTCACACTACGTATGCAATTTCACGACATTATAAGGGTTCACAATCAGCAAGAGAAACATCAGGTACCTATAGGGATTAGCAAAATCTTAGACTAGTTGAACTCTTGTACATCTTGCATATATATATATATATATATATATATATATATATATATATATATATATCGTAATTAACGAGTCTAGAAGAAACCTCAACATAATGCAGAAAGCACTGGGCGGCCATTTCGTCCTCTTTCTGGGACTCATCAACAATGCGCATCCACTACCGAGAATTGAAACCCGAACCGTGGCGATATGAGACAAACGTCACACCAACGGGCCTCGGCGACGAAGAGGTAACGAATTAGACTCGATATACCGCCGCTAGATCACATATTCCGTGGTGGAACTCATCCGAGAACTGTGCCCCCACGAGCCAGGATTACTATCTCCAAGCCTCTCCAACTGGAGCATTAGAAGCCGGTTCAAGCAAGGATATACAAGTGACAAAAATTAGGAGGATTTGAGATAAACATAATTAAGTAATTCATCGAGTCTAGAAGAAACCTCAATGCACTGGACGGCCGTTTCGTCCTATATTTGGGACTCATCTCCTAATTTCTATCACTTGTATATCCTTGCTAGAACCGATTTTAATGTTCCACTTGGAGAGGCTTGGTGATAGTAGTTGTGGCTCGTGGGAGCACAATCCTAGGTGTAAGGGATATGTGATCGAGCAGTGCTATATCGAGTTTTATTCGTTACGTCTTCGGCACCGAGGTCCGTTTCTACAGTTGGAAGACGTTTGCCTGATAACGTAACTGTCCGGGTTTCAATTCTCGGTAGAATTCTGCTGATGAGTCCCAAATATAGGACGAATCGGCCGTCCAGTGCTTTCTGCATTCTGTTGAGGTTTCTTCTTGACTCGATGAATTAGTTAATTATAATTATCTCAAATCCTCCTAATAATTTCTATCACTTGTATATCCTTACTTGAACCGACTTTAAATACTCTGGATGGAGAGGCTTGGTGATAGTACTTGTGGCTCGTGGGGGCACAGTCCTCGGGGTAAGTGAAATTCGAATAAGTTTCACCACGGAATATGTGATCGAGCGGTGCTATATTGAGTCTAATTCGCTACCTCTTCGACACCAAGGCCCATTGGTACAGTTGGTATGACGTTTGTCTCAGAGACAAACCGACAGGTAATCCAAATGTTTGTTTATAAAAATCATTGTTAAAGGTGAAATATCATTTACTTATTGTAGGTATAGGTTTATTTCTTTAATGAGTTAGAAGTTAATTTCTAAATATTTCAACATTTGTTAACACGAAGGGATTTAACATCTAACCTCAGCATATTTACTTCACGCCTTCTTAAACCAACCGCTTCAACCTATATAGCGAGACAATTCTGAGAAAATTAGAAACCATACCGGGATTTAGCATTGTCGGCCACAATCTTAACAATATAAGATACGCAGATGACACAGTACTGATAGCAGAGACGGAAAAGAGATTACAAAATCTGCTATAGACACGGAAAAGAGATTACAAAATCTGCTATCTGCGACGGAGAGAGAGAAGAAAGGACTAAGCGTAAACTAAAAGAAGACAGAACGTGTGGTCATCAGTAAAAGGATGAGTTCGAAATGCGATTTCCAGGTCAGGAACACTAGAATCAAACAGACGCAGATGTTTAAATATCTGGGAAGGCGTCTCGATAGAAGACGGTAAGTGCGACACTGAGATCCGTAGATGTATTGGGACGGCGAAGGACATTCCAAAAGCTGAGCAGATATTGCAAGACAGCGAGATTTCTTTGATAACAAAGAAAAGAATACTGTGCTGTGAGGTGACATCTGTTCTTCTTTACGGCAGCGAATGTTGGACGATTTCCTCAAGGATGAATAAGAGACTCGAGGCGACGGAGATGTGGTTCTACAGAAGGAGGCTAAGGATATCATAGACCGAGCGTGTGAGCAACAATGAAGTCTTACAGAGGATGCAAACAATGCTTAACAGCTGAAGTTTCTGGGACACATAATGAGAAAGGAAATCCAAAGGTGTATTGGCATAGCCAAGGAAGGGTTTCAAAATCTGGGCAGAGTATTGCGAGACAGGAGGATTTCTTTTTGTAACAAAGTAATGAATACTGAGCTGTTACGTGACATCTGTCCTTCTTTACGGCAGCGAATGTTGGACGATTTCCTCAAGGATGAAGAAGAGACTCGAGGTGACAGAGATGTGATTCTATAGAAGGATGCTAAGGATATCATGGACCGAGCATGTGAGCAATGATGAGGTCTTAGATAGGGTGCAAACAAGAAGGTTTATACTTAATATCAGAAAGAGGCAGCCGAGATTTATGGGTCACATAATGAGGAAGGATGGACTGGAGAATCTGATACTCACGAGTCAAATAGAGGGAAAAAGAGACAAGGGAAAGCAGCGCGTGACGAGCTTGAGAAGGTGGATGACAGAACGTGGTCTGGGGGAGGAAGCAGAGGGAAGGAGCTTGCTGAGAGGTGCAAGGGATAGAGGGAGGTGGTGGAGAGCCATGATCGCCTACGTCCTGAAAGGTCATGACACATAAAAAGAAAGAAAAAGGATTTTTAATATGTGATGGCCTAATTGTTCAAAAAAGAGAGCTTAATTTTTTTTGTAATGGGTTTCACCAGTTTTCTGATATAACAGTGTGGGGCACCGGTCAGTATGTTTTGTATCTTTTAGTTAGACTATAAAAATTGGGTCTTCTAGAGTAGTATTACATTAATTTATACCATATATATATATATATATATATATATATATATATATATATATATATATATATATATAAAAGTGGACATGGAAGTCAGCACTTAGAGGCGACAGTCTGTTTCATGCTAGAGCAATCGTCAGGCAACTCCGAGTTGCCTGACGATTGCTCTAGCATGAAACAGACTGTCGCCTCTAAGTGCTGACTTCCATGTCCACTTTTATATTTACACACGCTCTATCTCTGATATTGAGCACTTTATCCCATAAATATAGCACACTTTAAGACTATATTTCTTCATATATATATATATATATATATATATATTAAGGCATGTCTCATTAAATAATTAAGACAAGTGTTGTCTACTTGTTTTAATAGGGTCCTCTCGTAATTACGGACAAATTTCTTAGCGTCCTTATTAAAGGAAGAAAGTAATTTACCATGGTAATGCATATTCATCTTATTCCGAGTACTTTCGACACTAGCACAATGTCGTCATCAAGGCCTTGTTTTTTTTTTCTATAACAAAAATTGTCTCGAAGGTTGAGTTTTCATTTGAATGATGCATCAAAAATATTACATTTACAACAGCATGCCCGTCTACATTCGCAATTTATGGAAATTCTTGTTGAAAATACATTTATACTTCTCCCTGAAAATAATAAACATAAGCTAAAAATTCTTGAAGCTATCAATATTAAAAAAATTGAAATCAATCCTTATAAAATTAATTATGAATACTGTACAAGTGTTTTAAAATGTTTACAGTATATAGTTTAAATATCTAGGTTTTAACCAATAGTTTTAAAGCTTTTTGCTTTTTAGAAAATATTTAGACATTACAATAATTTCGTTACCTCCGCTGACACTATAAATTATGAAAATAATTGGTAACCTGCAGGCGAGGTTTAGAATACGGTATACGGCTCTTTCAAAAAAGGAGCTTCTCTCCGAGGATAAAACCAAGTCTGGGGGTTTTTTGGTTTTTTTTTTAACTAGAGTGCAAATAGGATCTCTGTTTAACTTTTGGATTATTTTGTAACCTGGATCTATACGTAGCTTTTTGACTTGAGTGTAAAACGGGCCTTTGTATTTTTTGATCCCATGTAATCCCGGCCTAGGTTTACCATTTTTATCTATATTACACCGGGTTGAACTTATTTGTTCCCTGTAAACTGGACCAATGACTAACTTTTTCATTAGTATAAACCAAACTTAAGTCTGCCTTTTTGACTCTAGTTTAAACTGGATATATATCTGCCTTCTTTACTCGTGTGTAAACTAGACCTATGGCTAACTTTTTGAGTCCAGGATAAAGCGGACCTATGTATACCTTTTTGCCTCTAGTTTAAACGGGACCTATGTCCACCTTTTTACACGAATGTAAACCGGACCTATGTCTGCCTTTTTACTTCTAGTTTAAACCGGACCTATATCTGCCCTTTTTACGCTAGTTTAAACCGGACCTATGTCTGCCTTTTTGCCGCTAGTTTAAACCGGGCCTATGTCTGCCTTTTTGCTTCTAGTTTAAACCGGACCTATGTCTACCTTTTTGCCTCTAGTTTAAACCGGGCCTATATCTGCCTTTTTGCCGCTAGTTTAAACCGGACCTATGTCTGCCTTTTTCCTTCTAGTTTAAACCAGACCTATAACTGCCTTTTTGCCGCTAGTTTAAACCGGACCTATGTCTGCCTTTTTGCCTCTAGTTTAAACCGGACCTATATCTGCCTTTTTGCCGCTAGTTTAAACCGGACCTATGTCTGCCTTTTTGCCGCTAGTTTAAACCGGACCTATGTCTGCCTTTTTGCCTCTAGTTTAAACCGGACCTATATCTGCCCTTTTGCCGCTAGTTTAAACCGGACCTATGTCTGCCTTTTTGCCTCTAGTTTAAACCGGACCTATATCTGCCCTTTTGCCGCTAGTTTAAACCGGACCTATATCTGCCTTTTTGTCTCTAGTTTAAACCGGACCTATGTCTTCCTTTTTGCCTCTAGTTTAAACCGGACCTATATCTGCCTTTTTGCCTCTAGTTTAAACCGGACCTATATCTGCCTTTTGCCTCTAGTTTAAACCGGACCTATATCTGCCTTTTTGCCTCTAGTTTAAACCGGACCTATATCTGCCCTTTTGCCGCTAGTTTAAACCGGACCTATATCTGCCTTTTTGCCTCTAGTTTAAACCGGACCTATGTCTTCCTTTTTGCCTCTAGTTTAAACCGGACCTATATCTGCCTTTTTGCCTCTAGTTTAAACCGGACCTATATCTGCCTTTTTGCCTCTAGTTTAAACCGGACCTATATCTGCTTTTTTGCCGCTAGTTTAAACCGGACCTATGTCTGCCTTTTTGTCTCTAGTTTAAACCGGACCTATATCTGCCTTTTTGCCTCTAGTTTAAACCGGACCTATATCTGCCTTTTTGCCGCTAGTTTAAACCGGACCTATGTCTGCCTTTTTGTCTCTAGTTTAAACCGGACCTATATCTGCCTTTTTGTCTCTAGTTTAAACCGGACCTATATCTGCCTTTTTGCCTCTAGTTTAAACCGGACCTATACCTGCCTTTTTGCCTCTAGTTTAAACCGGACCTATATCTGCCTTTTTGCCGCTAGTTTAAACCGGACCTATGTCTGCCTTTTTGTCTCTAGTTTAAACCGGACCTATATCTGCCTTTTTGTCTCTAGTTTAAACCGGACCTATATCTGCCTTTTTGCCTCTAGTTTAAACCGGACCTATACCTGCCTTTTTGCCTCTAGTTTAAACCGGACCTATATCTGCCTTTTTGCCGCTAGTTTAAACCGGACCTATGTCTGCCTTTTTGTCTCTAGTTTAAACCGGACCTATATCTGCCTTTTTGTCTCTAGTTTAAACCGGACCTATATCTGCCTTTTTGTCTCTAGTTTAAACCGGACCTATATCTGCCTTTTTGCCTCTAGTTTAAACCGGACCTATATCTGCCTTTTTGCCTCTAGTTTAAACCGGGCCTATATCTGCTTTTTTGCCGCTAGTTTAAACCGGACCTATATCTGCCTTTTTGTCTCTAGTTTAAACCGGACCTATATCTGCCTTTTTGCCGCTAGTTTAAACCGGACCTATGTCTGCCTTTTTGCCGCTAGTTTAAACCGGACCTATATCTGCCTTTTTGCCGCTAGTTTAAACCGGACCTATATCTGCCTTTTTGCCGCTAGTTTAAACCGGACCTATGTCTGCCTTTTTGTCTCTAGTTTAAACCGGACCTATATCTGCCTTTTTGTCTCTAGTTTAAACCGGACCTATATCTGCCTTTTTGCCTCTAGTTTAAACCGGACCTATACCTGCCTTTTTGCCTCTAGTTTAAACCGGACCTATATCTGCCTTTTTGCCGCTAGTTTAAACCGGACCTATGTCTGCCTTTTTGTCTCTAGTTTAAACCGGACCTATATCTGCCTTTTTGTCTCTAGTTTAAACCGGACCTATATCTGCCTTTTTGCCTCTAGTTTAAACCGGACCTATACCTGCCTTTTTGCCTCTAGTTTAAACCGGACCTATATCTGCCTTTTTGCCGCTAGTTTAAACCGGACCTATGTCTGCCTTTTTGTCTCAAGTGCAAAGCGAACCAATGTCTACTTATTTTACTCTAGCTTAAACTGAACCGCTAACTTTTTTTTCTATTAATCCATTATAATTATTGTTATATTTGTCCTTAAATAATCAAACTAGTTTATTTTCCGTCAATTTAAACATGTTTAGTATTGAATTTACAGATTGGTTGTGTGATCAAGTCGAATTTTCCAAAATAAAAGTAACAACTTTGTTGGATACGAGTAAGCTATTTTTTAAAAACTTTTATTTGAATTAATGCATTTTCTTAACTCACAGTTTTGTCTTTCATTCTGATTTGAAGCCGAAACCAAGAGAGGTCGGCGAAACGAGTCGTTTATGGCTTTTCCACTTAATCCATTCATCTCCACGAAGACGGCACTGTAATTACTTGACTCAACCAGAAACCCTTGAAAAAAATGAATTCATTCATTTGATCAGTTGCTACAAAATGGATGGAAAGATATCTTTCAGCAACCGTTCGTTTTATAACACATTCCAATGCTTTTTATAGTAAAAATCATTCAGGATTTTTATTTTAATCGAATTTATCCCAAGCAAGGCAGTAAAGCCACTAAGATACAAGGGCTTACTGGGTGTGAAAGAATTAGAAAACAGAAAATATTATATGAAGGAGCGAGAACAATAGAAGGAGTAGACAGTAGATGACGATTGACGTTGCATTTAGGTTTTTAAAAATCAAAGTTGACTGGGAAGCAAGAAGCCGGAAGAGAGTTCCACAAGCGAGAAGTGCGAGAGAAGAAACTGTTAGCGTAAAGATTACGGTTACATCTAGCCATTTCAGCTGTAAAATGATGAGACCTAGCCGCCAATCTAGTACTGCGCTTAAATTTATGAAATTCATGTACCGTAGCGGAAAGTTCATCAGAACAACTACCATGAAGGTATTTATAGAAAAGTCAAAGAGAAGCTGCATTACAGCAGTAAGAAATAGACTGAAGTCGAGATGCCAAGTCAGGACCAGTAACATTGCAGATTCTTCTTTCGATTTTATCAAGAATCTTTAAATACATAGCAGCAGCACCAGACAATTTGTGGCAGCAATATTCAAAGAAATGTGGAATGGTAGACTTATAAATAGTTATTTTTCCAAGCGTAGCTTAGATGTGGTACAAGGCCGAAAGTATGGGGCACCCAGTGAGAATAGAACTCACTACTCAGTGGTAACTGTTTTAGCGGGACTACCTTGCTAACCACTACGCCACCTCAAGGCGCCCCTTTTGTAGTTTACCCCGGCAGTAAGGGCCTGCTTACAGTTCCAGGTGATCGAACCAGAACCGGTGTTTTCATCGTGATTTGACAGTAAGCTGGTAGACTTATAAATATGTAAGTTGGATTCTGGAGAGAAAGATTGCCTTGAACGACATAGTGAAACAACGTTTTTAGCTGCAGACTTTGCAGTTGATTAAATATGGACTTTCTACTTCATGTCAGCTGGAAACTTTATTACAAAAAGACGCAATATGTCAGTCACCTGGAGGTTAGCATCAGCCATGCCGATGGAAGTTAAAAAGGGTTTTCTCAGATGATTAAAAGAGAGAGGTTTCCTTTTTGAGGTGTTAGAATTACCAAACCATTCCTTGCAACAGTTAAAAAAAAAGAATATAGGCCATTTTTTTGATAAGCTAAAAATTCGATTCTACTGAACCGATCAAAGGTAATATTAAGAAAGAAGTAGTTGTGTCGTCATCATAGATAACGATTTTAGAACTGATGACATAAGGATAGAGTAAATAGATGTGTCATCGGCATAAATATCGAGTTTCGAACTGTTATGATATCAGGAAGGAATAAATATTTATGTCACCAGCAGAGATAACGAGTTTAGAATTGATGACACCAGGAAGGAGTAAATAGTTGGTTCATCAGCATAGATAACGAGTTTTGAACTTATTGAGGGGGTCTCCCCTTTTCACACAAATGGACTCACCCAAGGTATACATATACTACTACCAGTGAATGCCCGAACAGTCAAGTAGGAGTCTAGACGGAACGACAGAAGAGTAGTAGAGTAAGTCACACACAGAAACGGCGGCAAGGGTCAGAGTTAGCGAGCACGTAGACTCAGTAAGGAGTCATACCGCGATTCTTCAATACCAAGACTGTATATATATTAGTGCTACTAACCCGCATTCCTGGATCTACTAACCCGTATTACCAGTTTGTATTATTACATTAATACATTTATTTTCCTTATCCATTCCTGGCGTTTGTTATTCATTGATATCGGATTCACCCCAGAATCCACAACAGAACTGATGACATCAGGAAGAAGTAAAGAGTTGTGTCATCAGCATAGATAACGAGTATTGAACTGATATGTTATCAGGATGGCAGTTTATGAAAATCAGAAACTACTTAGGTCCTATAATACAGGCTTGATGAATACCGGCATTTAGGTAACAAGTTATACATCTTATTAATTAAAGAATATTAAACGCTTACAACGCCATAGGTAATAATCTTTATCTCATGAGACGTCTGAAAAAAGAGCAGCTCTCAATCTCGAGATTTAATGTTTGATATTCTTTAATTAATAATAATTTTTCTTTTTCTTTTGATATAGAGCTCTCCCTGTATCTATATCCTCCTGGAAATTCCATACGGATTACCATATTGTATCATTACTATATATATATACGTACACACACACACATACACACATATATATATATATATATATATATATATATATATATATATATTATACATATATATATATATATATACATATATATATATATATATATGTGTGTGTGTGTGTGTGTGTATCAGAGAGAGAGGAAGAGAGAGAGACAGGGGAAGTGAGAGAGAGAGAGAAATAGTGTGAGAGAGATTTATTTAAAACTAGCCAACCTGTTTATATACGATCTTGCAACCGTAGTTATATATACTCGACTGGAATTTTGATTGTTTTAAAATCTTTTGTTATTTCCCTCCCTCACCCCCATACATATATATATATATATATATATATATATATATATATATATATATATATATATATATATGTGTGTGTGTGTGATAGATAGATAGATAGATAGATAGATAGATAGATAGATAGATAGAAGTTTCTATACAGGTGATCTTCCTGCTATATATATATATATATATATATATATATATGTATAATAAAAAGGCTTAAACATTAATATTCCATATATATATGTATACTAAAAAGGCTTAAACATTAATATTCCATGGTCATAATTTATTCCATTGGAATCGTAAATACGATCCAATTCATCAGACCTACAAATTCAAAAAGAAAACAGAAAAAACAACTCCGGAATTATTTTTTATACATATATATGTGTATGTGTGTATATATATATGATTGCATCTGTATGTGTATATTTACCACCAATATTATATATATATATATATATATATATATATATATATATATATATATATATATATATATATATATATATATACAAAGAGACAGAGAAAGAGAAAGAGAGTGAGAGTCATATTGTAAAAGTTAGTAAGGCGGAGTAGGATGTTTTGATTGCTTATTTCTTTTTGGTTAGATACGTGTCACGTGTAATGAAGGGACAGATAATATCTCTATGACAGGCAGGAAGTCTGTGTGTGTGTGTGTGTGTGTGTGTGTGTGTGTGTGTGTGTGTGTGTGTGTGTGTGTGTGTGTGTAACGAATGCACGGCCGCAATTTTCGACGGATTTGCACCAAAGTTTACATGCACATGCTCCAAGTTAGCGGAAGGCCAAGACCAACATTGCATTTCCCAACTCCCATCAATAGTGGAATTAATCGTTTTTTTTATGCTTCTACGGCAATTTTCATGTAGTTTGCGGCCATTTTCTACTGGCCAGAGTGAGAGCCTATAGCTGGCTGCCACGAATCGGCAGGAAGATTCTATTGGCCAGGGTGAGAGCCAACAGCTGACTGACACGAATGTTAACTAGCATGCTAGCATGCAAAATAAATCGATAGCTGCATTCGTCACAAATGGGAAAAATTTAAATCTGCATGGCACTTTACTCCAATTGGCTCATTCGCTTGCTTAAACTCAACGTTGATTCTGATTCCGCAGAACTGGGTTGGGTGTGAAAAAATATTTGTTGTTAACATTCTTTTTTCATTCGGTTTTTCCAGTTACGAGTCCTTTTTTAAAGCTGATCGTTTTGTGTTCATTTTGTTTAGTTATTTTTTCGTAACAGATTTAATGTTTAGTATAGAGCTTAGAAAAAATTCGCAGTGTGAGATAGGCAAGAAGTAAGGCATGTAGCAACATCAGCACGGCAAAGGGCACTCCTTTAAAGGCAAGGAAGGGCAAAAATATTTAATATAGTGATAGCGATTGCTTTATGAGTCGTACGATTTTTGAATCAAGCAGGGACAACGCCGGGCCATGCAGCTAGTTCAAATATATATGAGAAACATTCTGGACGCTAAAGTGTGTAAAAGTCAGTGAGACGGAGTAGGATGTTTTGATTGCTTATTTCTATGCCCTTGCGGTAGAACTCGGGTGGGGGTTGACGCACAGAAGTCCGTGAGGGCTTTGCGCAAGTCTGCTTCATTGGTGAAGCATTTCCCACGAAGATGATTATCCAGGGAGTGGAAGAGGTGGTAATCGGATGGCGCAAGGTTAGGTGAATAAGGTGGATTGCACAAAGTCTCCCACCCAAGTTGCTGTATGGTATCCCTGACCACACGCGCGACATGCGGCCTGGCGTTGTCATGGAAGAAAAACACACCTTTGCGATTCACCAGTGCTGCCTTCTTCTGGCGCAATGCCTGTTGCACACGTTTCAATTGCTGCGAGTATAGGTCTCCAGTGACCGTTTGGCCCGTTGGTAGCAGTTCATAATGAACCACTTGACGACCTGTCCACCAGACACAAACCATAATCTTGCGTGGGTGCATAGGCGGTCTTGCGGTGTGAGGGACAGCATCCTGAGGAGACAACCAATGTCTGGAACGCTTGGGAGTTTCATACAGAACCCACTTTTCATCACTGGTAAGCACTAGATTGAATAAGGATGCGGTACGGTGGCGAGAAAGCAGCGATACGCAGGCTGCCACTCGTTGTCCCTTGTGAACCTCCAACATTGTTTGCGGAACCCACTTGCTCAGTTTGTACGTCTTACCTAGGCGGTGCAGGTGAAGTCTAACTGTTTCATCGGAAACGTTGAACTGTCTTGCAAGTTCACCACACGTTAGACTACTGTCCTCTTCAATGGCCGCCTTCAGAACTCCGTCATTCAAGACCTGTGGTCGTCCACTGCGAGGCTCATCATGGAGAGACAAATCTCCCGACTTGAATTTTCGAAACCAACGCCTTGCAGTACGTTCATCCACAGCACTACCCCCAAACGCTTGACATATGCGGCGACTTGATGCAGCTGCTGATAAGCCCACTTTGAAGTCGTAAAGCAAACAGCCGCGAACGAGATTTCTAGACACTTCCATCCTTCTCACAGCTGTCCGGCTTAGAACTGATGGCCGGGCACGGTGAGCGTGTTTTTTATAACGTCTGATGTTCCTACTTCCGGCTGTCCGAATTTGAAAACAATTACTACACGCATTTCGTATATATTTCAACTTCATTCAATAACTAATCAAAAAACGGACAGAACTTTTTTGGTTACATTGTATATATATATATATATATATATATATATATATATATATATATATATATATATATATCACTATCATGAATAGACAAAGATTATTTTTATTATTACCATTCATGATAATAAAAAATGAAAATGAAAAACAGGTTAGCTAACCGGTTTCGTACGTCGCTCAGCAGAGATAAATCGACGTAAGTTATATAATTAAAAAGAGAACAATGGACAAAGTTTATTTATGGTAATTAGTTGGAGGCCTTATATAAAGTCCTTTTGTTTACAAAGAGAAGGCTTTAAAGATAGAATATAGATGGCCTCCAACACTTTTAGGTAGTAATTTGAGTGGGACTTGCTAAGGATGGTAAAAGCGTCCGTTAACTAACAGCACAATTATGGCTATTTATCAGGTGTTCTGCGATGGAAGACCCGTATGTATTGGTCAAAATTAGCATTTAAATATTTTTTTCTTCTTCCCACCAATAAGCTTTGTCCATTGTTTTTTGGCTTTATTTTTGCTTATATATATATATATATATATATATATATATATATATAATTTATTCTATTTACCTCGAATTAGCTCTGCTGAGCGATGTACGAAACCGGTTAGCTAGCCCGTTTTTAATTTTTAATTTTTATTATAATGATTGATAATAATAAAACTAATTTTTGTCTATTCTTGGCAGTGATAAAATTTTGTACCACCACACAGATATATATATATATATATATATATATATATATATATATATATATATATATATATATATATATAGGAGAAAATGTATGACAAAGTGAAAAAAAATTTTCGTCTGTTGCGTTTCATCCTGTAGGACTTCATCGGACTAAAAATTTCTCGTTGGTGCGTTTCACGAAACGAAAGATGCTGGGAGAGTTGTGCATGTGGAGGGGGTGTGGGGGATGTGTGTGTGTGCGTGTGTGTGTGTGTGTGTGTGTGTGTGTGTGTGTGTCTGTGTGTGTTTGTGTGTGTGTGTCTGTGTCTGTGTTTGTGTTTGTGTGTGTGTGTGTCTGTGTCTGTGTTTGTGTTTGTGTGTGTGTGTGTCTGTGTGTGTTTATGTGTGTGTGTGTCTGTGTGTGTTTGTGTGTGTGTGTCTGTGTCTGTGTTTGTGTTTGTATGTGTGTGTTTGTGTGTGTGTTTGTGTTTGTGTGTGTGTGTGTGTGTGTGTGTGTGTGTGTGTGTGTGTGTGTGTTAACCATTATGAATCGCTTTTCGAATGTGTAGGTAAAGATAGATTTGAAAGCTTCTTCCTGTTGTATGACATTAAAAGGGGAAAAAAGATATTAAAGGCGGCATTAAAAAATACTTACGGAAAAAAATTTAAAAATACATATATATATATATATATAAAGATGTAATGCAGCAAATAGAATTTAGCAAGATATTCGAATAGAAAAAAAAACTTTCTTATTATTAAAAAAAGACTGCTTGAAAAGAAATGCGATAAATTAGGAAAAAAAAGAAAAGGAAAGAAATAGAAAAGATTGGGAGAATCATTTTCTCTCATTGAAGTTTAAATAATACGTAAATCAATTTCACCGAAAAAATGTTTAAAATTGATCAGAAACGGAAAGATTGACTGCTTTATAACACGTTGCAAAAAAAAACAAACAAAGTTAAACTAATGAATACTACTATAAACAACAATAGAATAACAAAACTGAGTAGAAATAAATAAAGCCTTTTAAAAAATGCATCGTCTTATTAACGAACTGGATTTGAAAGGGATTGAAACCCTATTTTTTTTATGCATTCGCCCCAATGGCATTTTGCTTAAAAAAAAAAAAAGAGAGAAATTAAAAATAATAAAGACTTGATTTTCAAAGAAATACTTATTGATGGAAAACTGATTGCTTTCATTCAAACAGTTCAAGAATGTCTTATGGTAAAAAAAATCCACTTTTTTCTACCGGCTTCCCGCCCAAATATTCTCGCTACCAATGGAGCTGATGTATTTCAGTTGACGAAATCCAATTCTTACAAAAACCAATAGGATTTTACAATTTTACTGAACTGATATAAAACTTCCTTTCAATGGACGGAATTGATTGGACAATAATAAGAACGAATTTTTTAAAAATGGATAAAAAAAAACTTCAGCCGACATTTTTCCCTTTAGGAAGAATAAAAAATATGTTTAGAAAAAAACGTGATCATGAGGAACGCACTCTCTCTCTCTCTCTCTCTCTCTCTCTCTCTCTCTCTCTCTCTCCCCACTCTCTCTCTCTTTCTCTCCTCTCTCTCTCTTCTCCTCTCTCTCTCTCTCCCCACTTTCTCTCTTTCTCTCCTCCTCTCTCTCCCTCCCCACTCTCTCTCTCTTTCTATCCTCCTCTCTCTCTCCCTCTCCACTCTGTCTCTTTCTCTCCTCTCTCTCTCCCTTCCCACTCTCTCTCTTTCTCTCCTCCTCTCTCTCCCTCCCCACTCTCTCTTCCTCCCCACTCTCTCTCTCTCTTTCTCTCCTCCTCTCTCTCTCCCTCCCCAGTCTCTCTCTTTCTCTCCTCCTCTCTCTCTCCCTCCCCAGTCTCTCTCTTTCTCTCCTCCCCTCTCTCTCCCTCCCCACTCTCTCTCTTTCTCTCCTCCTCCTCTCTCTCCCTCCCCACTCTCTCCCTCCCCACTCTCTCTCTTTCTCTCCTCCTCCTCTCTCTCCCTCCCCACTCTCTCCCTCCCCAGTCTCTCTCTTTCTCTCCTCCTCTCTCCCTCCCTCCCCACTCTCTCTCTTTCTCTCCTCCTCTCTCTCTTCCTCCCACTCTCTCTCTTCCTCCCACTCTCTCTCTTTCTCTCCTCCTCTCTCTCTCCCTCCCCCTCTCTCTCTCTAAAAAACAAACAAACAAACAATCAAGCGGATTCCATCGATTGGTGTTCCTAATTCACATCCAGAATTCCAAAACTCAAAATTTGGCGTAACACGATCTTTCTTCAGATTGACCGTTGGGGATTTATGGCATACCAGGCTAATTTAAGTCAACATGATCAAAAACTCTTAATAAATAAATAATTAACTTTATTATGGTAATAAAATAAGTACATCCTATCTCCCCGTCCTGGCTAAGACGTCAAACTACATCCGCATCCTAGGTATAACGATAAACTACATCCAACAGCAAGGTTTTTGATCAGGTTTTGAGGAGTGTGAAACCACCTCTTAATTGCTGGTGTTCCCAGATCCATCCTGACCCCGGGGTGGTAGCACCTGTTAGGATCCCAGCTATAGGAAAATTGTTAACCCCCAAACTGATGTCAAAACAAAATGAAAGTGTAAAAATGGGTTTTAATACCAGAAATATTTTATAAAAAATTATTACCAGCAATAAATCTTTGAAGAAAAAATATTACCAGTAAAATGTTTTTGAAAAAAAAATATATTACCAGCAATAAAAATCTTGTCGGCATTAAATAACCCATTGAGATTGATAAGTCATAAAACAAACTAAACCATCCATCTCCCATCACGATTTTAAGCATCCATCACAATAAAATAAACGTTTCTCGGCGCTAAAGCCGAATTAGTAAAATAAATCTTCGACTTAGAATTTTTAGTATATTCTCATTTATGATAATAAATAAATATCTTTACAATAAATAAAACCTGAATGACGTAGTGGCTGAGAAGCATACGGTTCGGTAGGTTGCTTTTTCGCATTTCTTTAGAGAATCAACATTGCACTCGATGTGAAATCTGGAGTTTGATGTGGTAAGTACTGACATCAAAAATTAGATTGACAACTTTTATCAATTGTTGAGCATTTTGTTGTAAAGATCGTCTTAAAGAATGTAGAGAAATCCCTAATTTCAGCAGTTTTCCTTGACTTCAAAATTTTACTATTTCAAGAATACATTTTTTTAAAACTTGATATATTTTTGTATTTTTGTACATTGAATGGAAAATATATTCAAACCTGAATTCTAATGATAAATAACCACAAGTAAAATATGCTATTTTTTTTACTGTATTCGATGAGTAAAAACTGTAAAAGAATTTGTAAAAGATTGCAAAAAAAGGTTACTGAAAGAATAATTTTGTTAGAGAATTTGTTAGATCATAATTAATAAATACAAAAAAAATCGACAAATATGTATATAACACCACAATACAGCTAGGTACAAAGTATAAGACAAAATGTTTTAAATTTTCATTATTTATAGGAAATTACAGTAAAACTTTATAACACGTTACATCGTAATATAGTGAAATTGTCTAGTATAATTTGAAATAAATAAAGGTCTTATTCGATGGTACAGTGATTTAATAATAATGTCCTTACGCCATGCATCTTGACTATATAAAATTTGTAAAATCTCAGATAGTCATAAATTTTATAAAGCTGTGCTATAAGGCTTTCACTGATCACCGAAATGAAATTCCAACGCTATATGAGAACATATATATATATATATATATATATATATATATATATATATATATATATATATATATATTACTACGTTAATAAAAACACCGATCAAAATAAATAAAAAATAAATAAATAAATATAAAGGATAAAAAACAAAAATAAAATTAAATAAAAACAAGCAAAATAATTTGACACAAATAAATAAATAAACAAATAAACGACTTCCGGTAAAACACCTGCCAAAAATGACTACCCACAATGCACCACTGACCCGTATATATAAATAGCCGAGGAAAATAACAGCACTCGTGGCCCGATGATTGCATCTAGCATGAAACAGACTGTCGCCTCTAAGTGTTGACTTCTATGTTCACTTTTATATTTACACACGCTCCATCTCTGATATTGAGCACTTTATCCCATAAATATAGCACACTTTAAGACTATATTTCTTCATATATATATATATATATATATATATATATATATATATGAACTCTTATCACCAGTCCCAAAAAAGACATTTGAATCCCTGCCACGCAAAATATTCGTTTTTATGATATGTGGAAATATCTACTCTTTGCTTGAAGAATGTTGGGGAACCAGAAACACGTCTTGCAGAATAAAGGAAAATAGAGTATAATATATATTTTAAAATTAAAAAATGGAGCAAGGTCATTTTGTCCTGATAAACTTATGGGCAAATAGAATTGTTATGAATCGCCAAAGCATGAATGTCAGCAGACTAGGATATGTCCTGATGAATGAAGAATGTGAAAATTCTTTGAAATAGAAATAATTTTTAAAGACAAAAGTTTGTTATCGGAAAAATTATTGTTGTCGGAGAATGTATTGTTTTGAAAAACTAATTGGGTATTGTTTCTTCAAATTAAATGAATGAATTGATGAGTCCTGACGTTCAGGTAGAAGTCGGGCGAAATACATATAAATAGAGCACTTAGTTGAAGCCAGCAGTTAGAGCCAAAAGTCGGCAAGAGACGAAAACGAGACGAGACGGCAGAGGACGTAGGAATTGCTGAACTCCACGTGACCTGTTGCCGACAGAATTCCCGACTGACCACCTTAATCCGCTCGAATTTTTAGAAGAAAGGGATAAAGTTTTACGATAGAGAGTTTAACAGGAAGGGTTTTTTGGGGTGATCAACGACTATATAAACCATTTCAAACTCAACCCAGCGACTTGCTGCGTTATTTTGTTATGATATTTGTATTTACCGCCGGCGAAGGCGTTCTTTGGCTTTTGTAGCACGGTTCCGCTGCAGCTTGTTTCAGATCTCAAGTATGGACGGAATTCGGTCTTCACTGCGCTGTGATCAAGAAACAACGTCGGGCAGGGCAGATAAAGGAAGGAAGCGGCCAGCAGATAGCCGTCAGTTGACCGGCGGAAGTACTGGACATCGTCGAAAGAACCCAGGATCGAGCTGGACGGGCCGTGTAATTAGCCGGAGCTACTATTTGACCAGGAACTTTCCAACCAACCGAATCAGTGAATCTCATTGAGGCTAAAATTGTCCGGTTCACACTCCTCCTCGGTCTTTTGAACAGGAGTAAAGGTTTCTCTTCTGTTTCCTGATTAGGATTAGGTTTACAGTTCCTTCTAAAGTCTTCTAATTCTCTTTCGCTCTCAGAAGCTGTCTTTCGTTCATAGCGACTTTATCGCCTTGCCTGGAGGTAATTGACTAACACACACACACACGCACACACATATATATACATACATATGTATATATATATATATATATATATATATATATATAAATATAAAAGTGGACATGGAAGTCAGCACTTAGAGGCGACAGTCTGTTTCATGCTAGTGCAATCGTCAGGCGACTAGTGCTGTTATTTTTCTCGGCTATTTATATAAGGGTCAGTGGTGCATTATGGGTAGTCTATTTTGGCGGTTACTTTTACCGGAAGTGGCTTATTTGTTTATTTATTTATGTCAAATTGTTTTGCTTGTTTTTTGTTTGTTTTTTTATTTTTATTTATATTTTTTATCTTATATATTTATTTATTTATTCTTTTATTTTGATCGGTGTTTTTGGTTAACGTAGTAAAAATTTGTTTATATAGCTTATTGTTGGTAGTCTATAATGGCCGTCATTTACCGGAAATCGCTTGTTCGCTTATTTATTTGGGTCAAATTGTTTTGCTTGTTTTTATTTATTTTCATTTTTATTTTTTATCTTATATATTTGTTTATTTGTCATTGATTAAATCTGTTTGTTGAATTTGTGGTTTTTTCTGACTATTATTTAGGTGGGAACAGTTTTTAATTTATCTATTTAGGTTGGTTATCTTTATTTGTTTTTGTTTTGTTTTGTTTTTTAAACGGCTAGTTTATCGTAATCGGTTGTTAGTTTATTTATATATTTGGATGTATTTAGATCGATTTATTATACTTGTTGTTATTTATTTGTTACACTATATCTCTTTGGCTTTCGGTTTTTAAGTAACGTAGTATATTATCTTTTATTAATGTTTTTTTTTTTTTGTTTTTTTTTTTTATTATTATTTTTATTTGTATAACAGTTATAACTTTCGTCCGTTCTTTTGTTTTGATTTTATTTCGTATATTCTAACAGGTGTGGTTTTATGATTTGTTTGGAGTAATTTATTTTGCTTATTTTATTGTTGTTTGTTTATATATTTATTTATTTTTCTATTTTAAGTTACGTAGTAAAAATTTGTTTTCATGTCTACATTTTGAGATTAGCTCGGATCTTTTATTTAATTATTTATTTTGATCTGGGAAGGTAATGATAGCTATTTTTTCCTCCAAGCAAAGTTTGCAGGTTTTTGATAGGTTGTTGTAGGCTGATGATTTTTTCCTTATTTTCCAAGATATTTTTGGTGTGGTGTGTGTTTTGTTTTTTATTTCCCAGATATACTTAGAAAGCATTGTGCTGTTCGCATATTTACTATTTGTGAAAGACATTTTGTGTACATAATTTCTTTGTTTCCATGGTCCTTCGGTTACTCCTATATATACTTTTTCTTCATTATCTGCTGATTTTGTCGTGGCTTGGTAGATTACGTTGTTTTGTAAACAATTACCGTTTAAGGGACATTCGTTTTTTATTCTGCAGTTGCACGTGGGTTTAATTTGTTCGTGTGGTTTGTTAATAATTTTTCTGTTGTGCTTTTTTATTATTTGTGCCATGTTCTCGGTGCAACTGTAGCTGATTTTTACTGTGTTTTTGTTGAATATTTTGTGCAGGGTGCTTGATTCCGGGAAGTGTTTGTGTAAAAGCTTGAAGAATATTTTTCCTATGTTTGTTTTTACGTTTTTGCTGTACGATGGGTTGAACCATATGATATTTCTTTTTCTGTTGGTCTTTTTTGTGTTCTGTGGTGAGTATGTGAGTGTTGCTGGGAATCCGCTATCTTTTAGGGCTGTTTCGTAGTCTTTCTTGGCCTTGTTAAATATAGATTCATCGGAAGAATTGTCGGAAAGCCTGCGGTTAATCGATTTAGGTATCTGTTTGATTATAGAAGGCGGGTGGTTGGAGTATATATGTATGTACTGTGGTTTATCATTCGGTTTTCTGTATGGTTTGTGTGTGCCTTTTCTTAGGTTGAAGGTGACATCTAGAAAATCTACTTCGTTTAGGTTAGTTTTTATATCTATCTCGAATCCGTTATTTTTGAAGATTTTAATTATTGCTTTTCTAGTTTTATCTGTCTTTTGTTTGTTGCAGTTTCTTAAGATTATGAGACCGTCATCTCTGTAGAGCCCTGTGTCATTTCTATCTATTATTTTGCTTATTTCGTGTAGTAAATAAATACCTACGATTTCGCATGTCTCTGCACCGTCAAAGCTTCCCATTGTAGTGTCAAATATCCCATCTTTCTTTATCCATGCTTCTTCATGGTGAAATAATAATGATTTACGTGAGTGCTTAATGATGTCGATTTCGTTTGGTTTTATTATTATTTGTTCCTGAGCTAAGTTGAGTTAAATTTATATAAATTTATACAAACTAACCCCTCCTACGCACAATAAATTACTAAAGAACAACATAACCAAAACATACAAAAAGGCACCCAAAACAATAGAACACGATATAAATAAAGAAGCTAAAGCAATCGCTCAAAAATTAGACCTAGATGACCGAATAAGTTGCATGAGCAAGACGCAAGCCTTTATCACACTAAAAGACCACAAGGAAAATTTCAAAACCAACCCTGCATGCAGACTCATAAACCCAGCCAAAAGCGAACTAGGTAAAATAAGTAAAACCATACTAGAAAGAATTAATTCTGAACTTAGGAAGAAGTTAGGAGTAAACCAGTGGAAAAACACAAAAACAACCATTGACTGGTTCAACAGCATAAATAACAAACAAAATTGCCACTTCCTACAATTAGACATAAAAGAATTTTACCCATCCATAACAGAACGTACACTAGATAAGGCCATCAACTTAGCTCAGGAACAAATAATAATAAAACCAAACGAAATCGACATCATTAAGCACTCACGTAAATCATTATTATTTCACCATGAAGAAGCATGGATAAAGAAAGATGGGATATTTGACACTACAATGGGAAGCTTTGACGGTGCAGAGACATGCGAAATCGTAGGTATTTATTTACTACACGAAATAAGCAAAATAATAGATAGAAATGACACAGGGCTCTACAGAGATGACGGTCTCATAATCTTAAGAAACTGCAACAAACAAAAGACAGATAAAACTAGAAAAGCAATAATTAAAATCTTCAAAAATAACGGATTCGAGATAGATATAAAAACTAACCTAAACGAAGTAGATTTTCTAGATGTCACCTTCAACCTAAGAAAAGGCACACACAAACCATACAGAAAACCGAATGATAAACCACAGTACATACATATACACTCCAACCACCCGCCTTCTATAATCAAACAGATACCTAAATCGATTAACCGCAGGCTTTCCGACAATTCTTCCGATGAATCTATATTTAACAAGGCCAAGAAAGACTACGAAACAGCCCTAAAAGATAGCGGATTCCCAGCAACACTCACATACTCACCACAGAACACAAAAAGACCAACAGAAAAAGAAATATCATATGGTTCAACCCACCGTACAGCAAAAACGTAAAAACAAACATAGGAAAAATATTCTTCAAGCTTTTACACAAACACTTCCCGGAATCAAGCACCCTACACAAAATATTCAACAAAAACACAGTAAAAATCAGCTACAGTTGCACCGAGAACATGGCACAAATAATAAAAAAGCACAACAGAAAAATTATTAACAAACCACACGAACAAATTAAACCCACGTGCAACTGCAGAATAAAAAACGAATGTCCCTTAAACGGTAATTGTTTACAAAACAACGTAATCTACCAAGCCACGACAAAATCAGCAGATAATGAAGAAAAAGTATATATAGGAGTAACCGAAGGACCATGGAAACAAAGAAATTATGTACACAAAATGTCTTTCACAAATAGTAAATATGCGAACAGCACAATGCTTTCTAAGTATATCTGGGAAATAAAAAACAAAACACACACCACACCAAAAATATCTTGGAAAATAAGGAAAAAATCATCAGCCTACAACAACCTATCAAAAACCTGCAAACTTTGCTTGGAGGAAAAAATAGCTATCATTACCTTCCCAGATCAAAATAAATTATTAAATAAAAGATCCGAGCTAATCTCAAAATGTAGACATGAAAACAAATTTTTACTACGTAACTTAAAATAGAAAAATAAATAAATATATAAACAAACAACAATAAAATAAGCAAAATAAATTACTCCAAACAAATCATAAAACCACACCTGTTAGAATATACGAAATAAAATCAAAACAAAAGAACGGACGAAAGTTATAACTGTTATACAAATAAAAATAATAATAAAAAAAAAAACAAAAAAACAAAAACATTAATAAAAGATAATATACTACGTTACTTAAAAACCGAAAGCCAAAGAGATATAGTGTAACAAATAAATAACAACAAGTATAATAAATCGATCTAAATACATCCAAATATATAAATAAACTAACAACCGATTACGATAAACTAGCCGTTTAAAAAACAAAACAAAACAAAAACAAATAAAGATAACCAACCTAAATAGATAAATTAAAAACTGTTCCCACCTAAATAATAGTCAGAAAAAACCACAAATTCAACAAACAGATTTAATCAATGACAAATAAACAAATATATAAGATAAAAAATAAAAATGAAAATAAATAAAAACAAGCAAAACAATTTGACCCAAATAAATAAGCGAACAAGCGATTTCCGGTAAATGACGGCCATTATAGACTACCAACAATAAGCTATATAAACAAATTTTTACTACGTTAACCAAAAACACCGATCAAAATAAAAGAATAAATAAATAAATATATAAGATAAAAAATATAAATAAAAATAAAAAAACAAACAAAAAACAAGCAAAACAATTTGACATAAATAAATAAACAAATAAGCCACTTCCGGTAAAAGTAACCGCCAAAATAGACTACCCATAATGCACCACTGACCCTTATATAAATAGCCGAGAAAAATAACAGCACTAGTCGCCTGACGATTGCACTAGCATGAAACAGACTGTCGCCTCTAAGTGCTGACTTCCATGTCCACTTTTATATTTACACACGCTCTATCTCTGATATTGAGCACTTTACCCCATAAATATAGCACACTTTAAGACTATATTTCTGCATATATATATATATATATATATATATATATATATTGGTTGGTTGTTTGGAGTTTTATGGCATATCAACCACTATGGGTTATTTAATGCCAGATCCAGTATTTACTAAATATATCAAAAACGTATAGCTGGCAACATCATTGTTTCAAAAACGTATAGCTGGCAACATCATTGTTTCAAAAACTTATAGCTGGCAACATCATTGTTTCAAAAAAGTGTAGTTGGCAACATCATTGTTTCAATGTGCTGGAAAAGACCTGGAAGTTCAGTATTTTCCCATAGCTGGAACTCCAACAGGTGCTACCAGCCCGGGTCAGGGTGAACCTGGGAACACCAGCAATTAAGAGGTGGTTCCACGCTTCCTCAAAACCTCCTGATCAGAGGCCTTGCTGTTGGATGCAGTTTAACGTCGCACCCAGGACGATATATATATATATATATATATATATATATATATATATATATATGGTGGGTATCAAAAATACTTTTACAAACTTTCGGGGCTGGTTCCTCACACCAAAACAATGTAAAATGTCCATATAAACATATGACCAAAAAGGTCATCTTGAATCTGTTCTTCGTGGTCAGGCGTACGAGCAGAACTCGGTCTTCCTAGATGTATAGTTTGTGGTTTCACGGACCCTGTCTCAGCAACGCGACAGTAAACAGCAACAAAGGCTGAATGACTCGGCTGCTTTCGGTCTGGAAACGCAATCTGACACAGCCGTACAGCTTCGCGTCCATTACAATTCGTGCGGCCTTATGTAAAAAATCATATCTGCCTGCTCACGATTTGAATAACCTGCCATTATTAAACACTTCTCAGTTAACTGACTACTACACATTGAAGACAGACATATGTCCGCAATCCTTCATTTCTGAGTCATTAAATTTAAAGAAAGTTTACAGTAGATGGCGCTGTGTTGCCATAAGGACTAGATTACATTTGTCATTCGTGTACATTTGTGGCCGGTCTGTCTTCAACGTTTAACGTTTTGTTGTATTGAGTTAAGTGAGAAGTGTTACGTTTAATAATGGCAGGATATTCATACTGTGAGCAGGCAGATATGATTTTTACATATGGCCGCGCGAATGGTAATGGACGCGGGGCTGCACGGCTGTATGAAATTGCGTTTCCAGACCGAAAGCAGCCGAGTCATCCAGACTTTGTTGCTGTTTACTGTCGCGTTGCTGGGACAGGGTCCGTGGCACCACAAACTATAAATCTAGGAAGACCGAGTTCTGCTCGTACGCCTGACCACGAAGATTCAAGATGGCCTTTTTGGTCATATGTTTATATGGACATTTTACATTGTTTTGGTGTGAGGAACCAGCCCCGAAAGTTTGTAAAAGTATTTTTGATATATATATATATATATATATATATATATTTGATATATATAAATATGTGTGTGTGTGTGTGTGTGTTAGTCAGTTACCTCCAAGTAAGGCGATAATGTCGCTAAGATGGAAAGGGAGCTTCTGAGAGTGAAAGAGAATTAGAAGACTTTAGAAGGAACTGTAAACCCAATCCTAATCAGGAAACAGAAGATAAACCTTTACTCCTGTTCAAAAGACCAAGGAGGAGTGTTATCCGGACAATTTTAGCCTCAATGAGATACGCTGATTCGGTTGGAAATATGACCTTTGGCCTTTGTGACCCAGCTTTTGACACGGTTCCATCAGCAGACGTTCTACTCATAACGGTGGGAGGAATCCATGATTTAATAGCAGGTGTAAAGAATGTTGGTAGTCAATCATTCCACACAAATTTTCACCGAAAGAAAAAAAAAAAAGTCAACTTTAACAATTTCCTTTTGATTTATGTTAATTTCTTTTAAACAGAGCGTTGCTTTATTAAATAATTAATTAAACATTTCTGTTGGACGCTCAGAAGATTGTATAGCTTCAAAAATAAGAAGCTAGTTGTTTGTTCTATGATTGTCTCTTCTTTTTTTTATCAATCTAAAGAATCACTCTCAGAAGTACCCTTTTTGTCTTAGCGACATTATCGCCTTACTTGGAGGTAACTGACTAACACACACACACATATTGATATTTATCTAATATATATATATATATATATATATATATATATATATATATATATATATATCAAAAATACTCCTTATCTTGGCTGACTCTTTTAATCACCACATTTCGACTACTCTGGCCTTCTTCAGGTGTTGTGGATGGGCGGGTGTTGTCGTGGATAATGGGCCGGAATTCTTAATCGGAGAGTCGAGTTTCGATTCCCGCTGGGTTCGTTAGATTGACTTACACGCAAATACCCTTGAGAAAGGTATAAATCCACCTCTTCTTTCCCACAACTATGGGTTGATTATTAAGACTTCTACCACTAAACTGTTATCCGAAAAAATGTCTTACAATCAATCAATCGACAAAATTAGCTACACTATTAATGTATAGAAGCTACAGTGGCCACAAAGTGAGGGATCAGTTAATATATCGATCTTAATATAGAATTAGTCCCCCACTTTATGTCCATATTATAATTTCTTGTTTGTTGATAAGCCGTAGAAAACGAATCAATCAATCAATAAAATACTGATTACTACACAGGCATGTCTTTTAGATTTATTTACATTCTCTGAACTATTAATGTATAGAAACTACCGTGGCCACAAAGTGAGGGATCAGTTTATATATTGATTTTAATATAGAATGAGGGATCGGTTTATATATTGATTTTAATACAGAAATGGTCCCTCACTTTATATCCACATTATAATTTCTTGTTTGTTGATAAGCCGTAGAAAAGGAATCAATCAGCCAATGAAATACTGATTATCTACAAAGGCATGTCTTTTAGATTTATTTACATTCTCTGGAATATAAATGTATAGATACTACAGTGGCGACAAAGTGAGGGATCAGTTTATATATATTGATTTTAATATAGAATTGGTCCCCCACATTCTAATTTCTTGTTTGTTGATAAGCCGTAGAAAACGAATCAGTCAGTCAATGAAATACTGATTAGCTACACAGGCAAGTCTTTTAGATTTATTTACATTCTCTGGAATATAAATGTATAGAAACTACCGTGACCACAAAGTGAGGGATCAGTTTATATATTGATTCTATGATAGAATTGATCCCCCACGTTATATACACATTATAATTTCTTGGTTGTTTATCAAATTATGATTAGCTATGAATCCACCTCTTCTCCCACCTGCTATGGGTTAATTAGTAAAATTGTTTTCCCTAAACCATTATTATCTCCCCCACCCCCACCAGAAAAAATTCTGACAATCTAAAACTATTTTCTGGCTTTAAATAACCTGCAATGGGTTGATAAGCTGTAAAAAAAACGAATCAAGTAATCAGCCGTAGCGGATCTTGAAGGTTAATGGATACGATCAACACCTGAAGAAGATGACTGGGAACAAGATGAAAAAAAATTAAGAGCTCAGAAAAATCATTTTATATCAATAGCAACATCGTCTGAATAATTCAGTTTTTCGGATTTTTTTTTTTTTTAATAAATTTTTTAAAAAAAGAACGAACGTTGTTACAAATAAAAGTTTTGGGGTTTTTTTTGTTTTATAATTGAAAAAGAAAAAAGAAAATAATTCAAGTCAAAGCGAAAATTTCTCCCAAGATTTTTTAAAATTATATATTCATAAGAGACGAACAATATTTTTTAAAATATTAAAAAAAATTCATTGAATAAGACTCCAGCGTCGTTTGTAAAATTACTCGATTTATTATTAATAAAATAAAGGGATTAAATAAAACTGGTTGTTAACTCTTGTTATTTTTTCTTTTCTTTACTTTTCCTTTTGAGCCTCCTTGCGTAACATAGCAATTGTCTGTTGATTGCGTCTAAACAAAAACAATACACTGCCAGACTTAGACATGTTGCTAACCTCCGCCTTCTTGGGCCCACGTTTTTCCACCGATATGTGGCAATTATATTAAATGAATTGCTAGGTCTACTCTTAGGACATTTGGTCCACTGTCACATGCCAGATAATTTTTACTCGCCAGAATCCATCTTGCACAGTTATAAATTTATCTGTGCGTCCAATACTACCGACATATCTGGTCGGGTGCTTCTGCTATTCGTCTCGACGTTCATGACAAAATCCAAATGTAGGGTCCGCAACATTATCAATCCTGACCTGGCATCTCGACTTTTTTCATCGCCGGAACGTGGATTCCCTCTGCCTTTTCTACAAAGGTTTTCATTTTTATATTTCACTTGTTCTGGGATTTTTTTGCCTTGGATTTTAAGCGTGATACTAGATGGACAACTTGTTCTCACCGTTTTACAGTTGAACTAGCTTTGTTCTATTCTAATAGGGTTTTTCTCTCGCACTTCTCGCCTGTGGAACTCCCTTTCAATTTCTTGCTTGCCTACCACCTACAATCTTGAAAAGTTTAAATGTAACGTCAATCGTCATCTTCTATCTTTCCTTTTTTTCTTTTATTTTATAATTTCATCCCAAACAAGGCAATAAAGCCACTAAGACGCAAGCGGTTACTAGTGTTAGAGAATTTGAGAAAAACATTATTATCTTTGCGTATATTTTTCTCTCTAATAAGATTTTTCGGATATTCAAGCCGGTAGACGAAAATAAATAAATATACAATTTAATAAATAAACATAGCATCTATTCTAATATCTGGTGATGAAGTAAATTCCTTATTTACATTATTCGGACTATTTGTCCTCATCTTTGTCGCCATATTTATTACAAAGTTTCGGCCGTTGTACGCTCCGGCTTTCTTCAGTATCTGTCTATATTTCTGAGATGAGGTATTATGTACACTATTTACATTATTCGGACTATTGTCCTCATCTTTGTCGCCATATTTATTACAACGTTTCGGCCATTCAGTATCTGTCTATATTTCTGAGATGAGGTATTATGTACATTATTTACATTTATTTTAAGTAAGTTCCTTTCATATTATCTGATAAGCTTAATAACATTATCATTGAAAGACGAAAGGAAATCACCGTGTTGATACATGTTTAAATCCAATCTAAGCTTTCGGCTTACATAAGCCATTATCAAAGATGACAACGAAACAATAATGATAGTCTGTTTTTGTTGCATGAGAAATTTCAAAGCAACGACAAACTCTACATTATATACATTATTCGGACTATTGTCTTCATCTTTGTCGCCATATTTATTACAACGTTTCGGCCGTTGTACGCCTTCTTCAGGTGGTTGGAATGTCGAACTGAACCCTTTATTTCGCTCACTGGGGTAGACTGTTCTAGTTCCATGTGCCATGTTTAATGGATGTCAGTTATCAGTTATCTCCTGTTAATTTCCCTCTGAAAGTTCTTCACTGCCTCAACCGGGTATTGAACTCACACAATCTTTTGGTCCTGTCACTGCATCTAACCAACACCTTTATCCACTGTGCCATGTGTCCTTGAGGATACATGGCACAGTAAATTCGTCCTTCAAGTTTTAGTTTGTTGTTGTTTCCATTGATTATTGTCTTAGATGTAGATGCACCAAATTTGATGTTGACTTTAGTTAAATACCTTTTAATTATAGCAGCGATATATAAAAAAGATAAATATAAAAACGTATATAAAAGAT
>OZ038518.1:9828106-9890606 GCA_964036315.1 Acanthosepion esculentum
GTCGACGTAGGTCGGGACTGTCGTACTCTGGGGAATTATTGTTTCATTTGTTTTTTATTTAATTTCCTATTTTTCCCTTCTAAAAGTTAAGTTATATCAAAGCGAACAAAAAAATAGTTTATTTCAGAAAAATATTAGACAAATTAAATACTCGTTTTATTTTTGCGCGTTCCGACGTACCAGGTTTTACTGTCGTTAATATCTTCTCCTCTCCCCGACTTAGGAGGGCCTTATAACCTTGGGTGGCTAAGAGTCTCGGAGAAGGACAACTCTGAATTCAAATCCTGATGACCTATTGTACGGACTGAGGGCAACCAACACTATATTGCGTGGTGTTCGGCTTTGTCGGTTAGGAGCGGAAATGGGCGCCGTTAAGCAATTTGAAAGCCCAAAGGATCGTGAAGAAGAACAATCTAAGCCTGTTTCTTCTTCCCTCAGGTGCCTCCTCCTCGACCTCGTGAAGCAATCGAAGGTTTGATGATGGTGATGATGATGATCCCCTTGGTTTATTAGTCCACATGAACGTTGCGCTTTTGACACATCAATAAAAAAAAAGTTTATTTCAGTAAAACATTAGATTAAATTAAATACTTGTTTTATTTTTGCGCGTTCTGTCTTCTTGCATCTAGCACTTAGACTTTTCAACTTGCTTTACTGCACAGACAAAAAGTTCTTTCAGTTTCCTTCTTCTAAGCCCGTAATCAAAATAGTGTCATTTGCATATATTATGTGCATCTGTTATGTTAAACTTCTCATCATAAAACCAGATAATTCACTATAATTAAAGAGAGACAAAAGCAAAAAGCAAGATCGGTCTATATTTCCGCAAGTTTAGCAATCCTCTCGTAAAAGTTCGCTCATAAAAGACTGAAATACAGAATGAGCTGCGGAAGAATGATAGAAAGACAATGATTAACATCCAGACAAACAATTCATTTCTCAGTATATCTAACATCACTTAGGCTATGCTAATTGTACCCATTGTGTGAATGCAATTAGCTAAAAAAAATGTTCGCGGTATGTTTTTTGTTGCACATTTTTTTTTGCCTCCAGACAATGAAGAGCTCTGAAGTTTGGACAGAAGGAACAATAAAAAGAAAGTAAACAAAAACAAACAAAAAAACTGAATAAAGTAATGATTTAAAAATGGAAAAAAGTAGATAAAGTAATGTCTATAAATAAATCTTGAATAAAAAGAAAGAAAGAAAGAAAGAAAACAGGAAGAAAGAAAGAAAGAAAGGAGATAAAGTAATGTCTATAAATAAATCTTGAATAAAAAGAAAGAAAGAAAACAGGAAGAAAGAAAGAATGAAAGAAAGAAAAAAAAACAGGAAGAAAGAAAGAAAGGAGATAAAGTAATGCCTATAAATAAATCTTGAATAAAAAGAAAGAAAGAAAACAGGAAGAAAGAACGAAAGAAAGAAAGAAAAGAGATAAAGTAATGTCTATAAATAAATCTTGAATAAAAAGAAAGAAAGAAAGAAAGAAAGAAAGAAAGAAAAAGAAAGAAATAAAGAAAAAACAGGAAGAAAGAAAGAAAGAAAGGAGATAAAGTAATGTCTATAAATAAATATTGAATAAAAAGAAAGGAAGAAAGAAAGAAAGAAAGAAAGAAAGGAGATAAAGTAATGCCTATAAATAAATCTTGAATAAAAAGAAAGAAAGAAAGAAAGAAAACAGGAAGAAAGAAAGAAAGAAAGAAAGGAGATAAAGTAATGTCTATAAATAAATCTTGAATAAAAAGAAAGAAAGAAAACAGGAAGAAAGAAAGAAAGAAAGGAGATAAAATAATATCTATGAATAAGTCTTGAATAAAAAGAAAGAAAAATCCAAATTCACATGGAATAAAGAGATAAAAGAAAGAAATAATCTCTATAATTAAATTTTGAATAAAAAGAGAGAAATTCACAAGAAATAAAGATTTATAAATGAGAGAAAGAAAGAAGGAAAGAAAGAAAGAAAGAATTGAAATGTAATATCTACCAATAAATTTTGAATAAAAAGAACGAAAGAAAAATTTTCACATAGAATAAAGATTTAGAAATAAAAGAAAGAAAGAAAGAAAGAAAAGTAAATTCACACGGAATAAAGATATTTGAAATGAAAGAAAGAAAAGAAAAAAGGAAGATAAAGTAATCTCGATGAAGAAATCTTGAATAAAAAGAATGAAAGAAAGAAATTTACATGGACACCAGTGTCTTGTTGTATACATCTATCTATCTATCTATCTATCTATCTATCTCAGTCAGTTCACATCTATCTATCTATCTATGTTTCTCAGTCTGTTCGTATCTATCTATCTATCTAAGCCTGTTTATATCTATTTAAAAAAAGCAATAAGATAAAGTAATCGCTATAAATAAATATTGCATAGAAAAAAAAGAACTTTACATGGAATAAATATTTAGAAATGACAGAAAATAAGAAAGAATGAAAAAAAATGAAGAAGAAATCGCAAAAGGGAAAGAAGGTAAGATCACGTGATAACGAATAGGACCGAAATCATCAGAAAGAAAAGTATTAAAAATTATCGAAAAGCATCAGGAAACAGTCTGACATTGATGAAATAAAGGCTCCAAAAATACACTGCTAATATCCTTTGTGATCAGGATATTAGCGATATATTTAGCAGGGTATTAGCATGGTTTCCTTACGTGACCAGAATTACGTAATTAAACCCTGGTTCGACAGCAATGAACAATAACTAGGAACATAGTGACATATAACCCATATCAGACAACAACGGTCACCTGATGATGGCCAGAGAGTACTTAGTCGAAACCTCTTGTTTATAATAACATTATAATAATCAAGATGATGACAACTTTTCTAAATTGCTTCCATAATCCAGCCTCGGCAGATTTCTAAAGCCTTTACGCGGCCGTGTCGGTGGTGAATTATTTTTTAACCTACGACCCCTTTTTACACAGACGAAACATTGCGATCTAACTTATTTTCCTAGTAGATATTCAGACGAGTCATATTCCATAGTTCCACTAGTTGCGACCGTCAGAGCTCGAATCACCCCTGCCACGTACTCAAGATCGGCTCTTCCACCTTCCCTTTGTCTTCCATTGTGCAACGAAAGAGAAAATCATATACAGGGGTTGGACAAAATAATTGAAACACTTCTTAAATTCAAAGAAAATTTATTTAAGATGGAGTTGGTCCTCCTTTAGCCTCACATACAGCTTTTATACATTTAGGAATGGAATCATACAGCTTCCTGACTTCATCCAGAGGAATTTTCAGTCATTCTTCCATTAATACCTGCTCCAACTCTTTAAGACACGACGGTGGAGGATAGCGGCTCCTAACTTGTTGCTCCAAAATGTTTAATAATATTGATATCTGGAGATTGGGGAGGCCACTCCATATGTTCTAGCTCACTTTCATGCTCTTCATACCAATTCTTAACAACTCAAGCGGTATGTATTAGAGCATTATCGTCTTGGAAGATGCAGTCACCATCAGGGAATAAAGTCTGGGCCATGTTCAGGTAATCTTTGCTGTTGATTCTACCATGCAGGGCAACTATTGGAATGAGACATTTCCATGATATGGCGGCCCAAACTATCACTGATCCACCGCCATGCTTCATTGTTGGAAGAAGGCAGTCAGCGTTGTAAGCTTCTTTGGGCTGCCTCCCCGCATAAACTCGCCCTGAAGGTGATAAAAGAGAAAAACTGGACTCGTCTGAGAATATGACTTGCTTCCATTGGTCTGCAGACCAGGCATTGTGATCTCTGCACCACTTCAACCTCTTCTGAATGTTGCGAGGGGAGAGAAGAGGTTTCCTTACGGCGGCTCTTCCATGATATACAGCCTTATGGAGCTCACGACGAACAGTTTTAGTAGAAAGTGGACTATTCAGATGATTATTCAACTCAGCAGTCACTTTGGCCGCAGTAGTCCGATGATTTTTTGCCACATTGCGTTTCAATGCACGTCTGTCCCTGTCAGTAAGTTTGCAAGTCCAGCCGAATTGCTAGGGTTGCTAGAGGTTTTGCCCTGTTTCTTGAATTGCGTCATAATTCTTGATATGGTAGCTCTTGAAAAACCAAACCGTTTAGCAACCTTAGTGATCGAGGCTCCTGCCATGCGAGCTTCAACAATTTGCCCTCTTTCGAACTCGGATAGGTCACGCATTTAACTTAAATTTTACTAAATTCTAAAAATAAATAAGACAAAGAGAGTAAATTAGATGAATAAACATATTTACAATAGATATAACCTGCAATTACGAAGTTTTAGCTAAAGTTCTTAATATAATAGGTCTTTGAAATATAGGAGTGGAATTTGCACCTGTTCCAATTATTTTGTCCAACTCCTGTAGTTTTATATAAACGGTATATATTCACTCCGACGCTATCCACCCGATCAATACACGATCAAGATCATCAGTTTTTAGTCAGTGAAGTGTTTTCTATTTTTCATTCATTTCTATTCATCACTTTCAGCATAAAAACTTCAAAAATGTCTCCTGTTTCCTTAAGTCGTATATGGTGGTTAGGGTTAGGGTTAGGGTTAGGGTCATCCCAACGCCACAATCTTCAGACCGACGCTTCACACTTACATCCTTGTCTTTCTTTTGAAACAGTTTTGCTTTCTGTGATATTGATAAACATAAATGTTTTCTTTTATTTCTTTTCATTACCCATATGGATATCTTCAGGCCTTTCAGACGTTATGAATACCTTTACTGGGCACAAAACCCCTGGTAAGTAATCCACGATCCAAGCTGTTACTGTGACGATCGGTAACAAAAAAAAGTAGGCTAAGTATTTGGGCTGAGAACTCCCACCTAGGACAGATGAGGTCACTTACAAAAGCTGCACAACACCTAGGAACATTCCCTGTGATTTCTGAAAGTTTTCATTTCGTTAAGGATTTAAACAAAGTTCAAAGGTTGCACAAACCATGAGTTCAAAAAAAGATTCAATCAACATCAAAGTTCATTTAGGATAAATAAATACCGAAATCAGACGTCCCTATTGAAATATTTCTGGCACTTAAAAGAAACCAATAAAACACCTACAGTAAAATGGAAATTAATGAGAAAAGCTAGAATATGTAGGTCATTAAATTATCCATGTCCTTTGTGCATACATGACAACTATATATTACTAAATTTATAAAACAATTACTGAATCAAAGAAATGAAATAGCTATTCTTTGCCGACATTTTCAAAAAGTACAATTAATTTTGGGCTCAAGCCCGAAGAGGAAGTTGAGAAAAGCTGGTCTTTGCTATCTATCCTAGTCCTAATTAATCAAAATCACAACCAATTCATCGACTAGAATTTATACAATTACCGGAAGAATTGATCCGGCATCATTTAATCCATCATATGCCACGATAGAGAATATTCACAGGGGACCTACAAAACCCCATGATATAAAAATCTCATGAAAATCCATAATGTTTTTTCTTCCCACAAAGAAAAATAAAGAATATATTTATTATTGTAAAAATACAATAATTGTGGCGCAAGGCCAAAGATGTAGTGGGGATGTTGTTCATGATGACGGTAGTCTTTGAGTATAGAATCCAGAGGTTGGCAGTGAATATTTCGAAGACAGTAGAGAAGCGTAGTTCAGGTTAGCAGTGGATATCCCGATAAAGTAGCAGAGCGTAGTTCTTCTGTTCTTTGGCTTCTGACAGGTTGGCACTGGATATTCGGAGAGAGTCATCAAAATGGCCGCCTTTATACACGACGGATTTAATATTTCACGTCTTCTGATTGGTTAACCTTCAATTGGGGAACTTCTAAAGTGCGTCAAGTCATTTGGGTTTGCTCACTAGTACATAATACCCAAAATAATCTAACAGGGGAAAGGTAGGTTATCGCTGTCTTGGTCTTAGTTAATTACATTTAACACCAAAATTTAATTTTCTTGGGAGCAGCGGTAATTTCTCCCACAAATGCATTGCTGGATTTTTTTGGATTTTTTTGATTTTGTTACAAAAATATTTTTTACTATGAAAATGTATTGCTGGTATTTTAACTATAAATTTTATTATACTTTCATAGTGATTTGGTCACAGTTTGGGTGTTAACTATTTGCCGGTAACTGGGACACTAACAAGTCCTACAACCCCGGGTCAGGGTGGACCTGGGAACAACAGCAATTAAGAGGTGGTTTCACGCTCTTCCAACATCACCCGATCGCAGGCCTTGCTGCCGGATGTAGTTTATCAAAGACGGTAATTTATTATTTAGATGTCTCTTGATTCCTTGGGGAACATAGGGCCGCAACAACATCTCTCAAGCGAACGCGGTACCGTGCGATCTTCTTCAGCTCGGGCCATGTCGTGCCGTTTGCCTTCAACACTGCGTCAACACTTCTGGGCCAAGTCTGTTTTCGTCGACGAAATTTTCGCTTCCTTTGTGGATTCCAGTCACTGGCCTTGCCTGGTGACACTTGAACCAGGCTTGCGGAATGTGTGGCCGATCCAACCCCATTTTCGTTCTCTATTGAGGCTTGTCCGGACCTGTCCCCCAGTTGGTCGTTGAAAACGACTTCCGACCACCTGATATTGAGGATGTTCTTGAGTCATCGACTGCTAAATGTGTGAAATTTGTGGGTGTTGCTAGGTATTGATTCGTAGTTTTTCCTTTATCTTACTATTGATTACTAGCAGCAATTTGTACGTCGTAAACTCACAGACCGTTAAAATAAGAAAGAATTTACGCCAGGATTAGGATTTCTAGGGGTTACGGTTAGAAATATTCTGTATCCCATATTAGTATCTTCGGGGGAAGAGAAAGCTCGGGAAGTGATCCCCTAAGGAAGTTGGATAGCGTACTGCTTCAACTTCCGGTAACATTTGCAGTTGCTATGGTAACAATGCGTATTGGTAGTTTATTTTCTGTGGACACTCCTCGCAGAACCGAAAGCTGGGTGAGGCGACGTATGGCTAATGCAGTCTCTTTAAAATCCTCTCCCTGGCTTTAAACGTTTTTGCATTCCATCACCTTTTCTTAAGACAGGGGCCAAAACAACGGACGCAAATTATTATTCGTAATACTATTATCTGGTCAGTCATATATGAATACAACTAATTGGACAGGAAATTGTAGCTTTGTTTTTATTTGTCGGTTTTATGGCCGTCGGCTAAATAACGATTGTTTTAACCGACTTGTTCTTCCAAACAATTAATTCTGTTCAAGTTTTTGAAAGAAAAACAGAGTAGATATCATACGTACCAATGTTAAAAGATGGCTGCATTTACATTCACAGTAAATGTATGCAGACATAAAATTGATCAAAATATACTTGTTCAGTCTTATAGAAAATAGTTCTCTTTTCTGGATTCCGTTGTATAGTTTTCCTTTGTTCGCCGCGTGAAGATTCGTAGTAGGAATAACTTACTGTTAGATGAAATTGACCCCGTTTAAGCTACCAGTCTTGAAATGTGACTCATGTTGAGAAAGAGGATTGTATACCTGGTCTATATCTATTTATCTTTATTCTTAAAGAATTTTGAATGAGATTCCGGGAATTATTGTTTTATATATTTTTTTTAATCAGATCACGCCAAGCAAGGTAATAATGCCACCAAGATGCAAGGTGGGTACTTAGAGTGAAAGAGAATGAAAATATTTTACATTTGATTCAATAATCATTTATTTAGATTACTGTTTTCTTTAATCAATTCACCCCAAGCAAGGTGATAATGCCACTAAGACACAAGGTGGGTGACTGGGAGAAAATGAGAAGACATTAACGAGGAGAAACGACAATAGATGGCCAGGTTTCAAAAAGACAGAAGACGACAATTTTGCCTGTATTTAATATATTAAGACATTTTTTAAGTTTATACGTTCTTTTTATAGATACAAATATTTAAGTAAATGCTCTGTTTATAATAAACAGTATTAACAACAATTAGAAAATATGCGTCCTCCGACAGGAATCGAACCTGTATCCTATACGGAACCGTCATATAGCCTGACGTGCTTTTACCGATTGAGCCACAGAGGAGCGTTTCGGTTAGCAAGGTCGATGGAGAATTGTGGTTTAAAAACAGTGAAATCGACCTTGCTAACCGAAGCGCTCCTCTGTGGCTCAATAGGTAAAAGCACGTCAGGCTATATGACGGTCATGTATAGGATACAGGTTCGATTCCTTTCGGAAGACAAATATTTTCTATGAAAATTTCTCGGACATTCAGGCCGGTAAATGTTGTTAATACTGTTTATGAAAAACAGAGCATTTACTTAAGTATTTGTGACTAAAAAAAGAACGTATAAACACACACACTTCAGTCTGAGATAGGTTCGTCTGCTCAGAATGAAGGCGTTAACAATATTTCATTACCGATTGGCTATTTAATACTTCCTTTTCTTTTTTAAATCAATTCACCCGAAGGAATGTGATCATGCTACGAAGACACAAGATGGGGTTCTGGGAGGGAAAGATATTGAAAAGATTTTAAGAGGGACCGGAAACCCGATCCTAAACAGGGAACAACAAATGATTTCGTTTGGTTTGGTTTATTTTCTTTTACGGTATATCAACCTCAATGGGTTATTTAATGCCCACAACATTTTTAGGATAGATTCGTATGAATAGAATATGTATTCTTTGGTTTAGATTGGTTTAGTTTATTTTGCTTAACGGCATATCAACCTCAATGGGTTATTTAATGCCGACAACATTTTTTATTTCTGATAATATTTTGTTTTGTCAAAAATCTATTTTTGGTAATAATTTTTTTCCAAAAAGTCTTGCTGGTAATAGTTAACTATTTGCCCGTAGCTGGGACCCTAACAGGTGCTACCACCTCGGGTCAGGGTAGACCTGGGAACAGCAGCAATTAAGAGGTGGTTCCACGCTCCTCAAAACCTCCTGATCAGAGGCTTTGCTGCTGGACGTAGTTTAACGTCTTACCCAGGACGCGGATGTAGTTTAACGTCTTACCCAGGTCGAACAACAAATGAACGTCTACTCCTGTTTAAAAGAGGGAGTATGAACCGGGCGATAGGCGAACAAATATACTGCAATTTATTAAAATACATATGCACTTTTTTTCCAATTACTTTTTAAATGCATTTCTTTTATTCCGAGTCATGAACTTTGACCTAGGACAAGTGAAAGGTGGGATTTGGTTTGTTATTTCCACTGAATTTTTTAAAAAAAAGAAAGAAAAAAATACAGCTACAGTAGAATCACTGACAACCGAACTAAGAAGGTCCTTCCGGATATGAGGAATTGGTTACAAAGTCCGGATATGAGGGTTTCCGGATATGAGGGATTCCGGATATGAGGAATTGGTTACAAAGTCCGGATATGAGGGATTCCGGATATGAGGGATTCCGGATATGAGGAATTGGTTACAAAGTCCGGATATGAGGGATTCCGGATATGCGGGATTCCGGATATGAGGAATTGGTTACAAAGTCCGGATATGAGGGGTTATATTTAGATTGAAATAAAAGAACTGAAATCAGGTTTAACATTTATTCTCAATGTTTTATAGTAAACAAAATAAGCTAATGGTGAGTGAAATATAACGGAATTGATTTTAAGGAAAAAGAAATAAATTATGTAATGTTAACGAAAATTCATTAAATTAAGTCAGCCACGTATGCAAAACAAATAATGTAACGATGATTTTTTAATCGCTGTTGCATGATGATTCTTTCTCTTCTAATGTCATTCTCAACTTTTTCCGCATTTCGTTTTGCTTTTGTTCTTGAAATTATTTTAACGAACAACACATTTTAACTTATTGCAATCGTCATAGCTGAATGCTGGCTTTCTTTCCATAAAACTGACAACCTTTTCAATACGTTCTTTAATTTCAGTCCAGGTTTCACCACAATATATATATATATATATATATATATATATATATATATATATATATATATATTATAACACTTGACCCCGAAAAAAAAATAAAGCGACAAATGTTCCGCTAACATTTGTTGCTTGATTTTGTGGCAGAGGCGATTATTTTATAGATAGGTAGATAGATAGACAGACAGACAGACAGATAGACAGATAGATAATGAAAAGACAGTAATAGATATGGATAACAGACAAAATTATAGAGAGATAGGTATTATCAGACTTACCCATATAATGAAAAGGATAGATAGATAGATAGATAGATAGATAGATAGATAGATAGATAGATAGAAATTGAACAGAAATGAGATAGATAGATAGATAGATAGATAGATAGATAGATAGAAATTGAACAGAATGAGATAGATAGATAGATAGATAGATAGATAGATAGATAGATAGATAGATAGAAATTGAACAAAATGAGATAGATAGATAGAAATTGAACAAAATGAGATAGATAGATAGATAGATAGATAGAAATTGAACAGAATGAGATAGATAGATAGATAGATAGATAGAAATTGAACAGAATGAGATAGATAGATAGATAGATAGATAGATAGATAGATAGAAAGAAATTGAACAGAATGAGATAGATAGATAGATAGATAGATAGATAGATAGATAGATAGATAGATAGATAGATAGAAATTGAACAAAATGAGATAGATAGATAGATAGATAGAAAGAAATTGAACAGAATGAGATAGATAGATAGATAGATAGATAGATAGATAGATAGATAGATAGATAGATAGATAGATAGATATTTTGCATAAAGAAAGCCCCTCGTACTGTATGAGCTATACTTGTGTGCACATTTTTTTGTGTTTCTTTAATTCATGGACTACCAGGAATCTCTGCAATCAGTCTATCGAACCCGTTTCCAATGAAACCAAGGGCTCCTACTACAACTGGAATTATTGATATCCACATGTGCCATATTTTTTTTAGATTTCCACTTCAAGATCCTTGTAGTTTTTTTTAAGATCTTCAAAGACACATTATAATCTGTAGGGACTGCCATGTCAATAAGAAAGCACATTCTGTTTTTGTCGTCTTTGATCACGATGTCTGTGCGATTAACTCTGATTGTTCTGTTTGTGTGTATTATAAAGAGTCTCATATAATATTTGTTACAGGTCATATCTTTGTAACCGGGTCTGATGTTCATACCAGTTCCTTGCAGTTGATGGAACTATTTAGTTACTTCGTGCTGATAAATAACCTTCAACGCCCAAGCATTTCTAAGTTGTAGCTATCTTTCAAAACGCTGTGGCCTGTGTGTAAATTCTAGTTGGATCAATACTCTTTCTCTATTTGCCCTGACTAGAGACAGACGACTCAGTTCATTAATCACGCCTTCATTATCATGGTTTATAGCCATTGTCTGTAACAATTACTCGTCTTGAAAGATCGCCTTGGCCAAATGCTGATACCAACATTGACTTCTTTTACTCTTCTTAACATATTTTAGAGTTCGTCATCATTTCGAGTATTTTCAAAACATCTACGCAGAACAAAGATAAATAATCTTATCAATATGTGACTGGTAAGATCTTTTTAGTAGATTTTGTCCTTGAGCTGCCGGGATTAATGCTTCTGTTTCTCGTTTCAAACTAAAGCACCGCGGTCACTGATTAATAAAGATTTTTGTTGTTATCGGGATCTTGTCGTCGCAATTGGTGTCGGTTATGTAGGACTCTTTTTCTTCCAAAAAGGTTTTCAATTTGGTTAGGCCCTTAACTTTTTTATTTTGTTTGAGGTTTTTGCCTCCTTTGTTGGCATTCCATTTTTCGAGTTCATCGTGATCGCATAGTTTCAGGTTTTGTTCGTACGTTTAGTTTTCTTTAAATAATGTAGCTATTTACTGTAAATTGCGCCGTACAAGTCGACCTGGCGTACAAGTCGACCGCAAGAGTTTTAGCTGAGTTAGGTCTATACCTGCCGTATAGGCCGACCCCATACTAGGCTACTAGTGGCCGAAAACGTAGGCACTACCGGTAAATGAAGTTAGGCTATCGTATATGATAACCGGCATCAAAGCTACATATGGTCACACCGCTTACCTTTATATTGAGACACTAACCGTAATATCGTTCTATATGCTATATATCGTCTGTTAATAAATGGGTTCGACAAAGAACACGCGGACGGTGGAGTAATGGATAGCGGCTCAGATTGGGGAATCGGAGAGCCTATTACATTCACTTACATGCTAATACCCTTGGAAAAGGTATGAATTCTCTTCTTCTCCCTCCAACTATGGGTAAATAGCAGGGCAGACTGGGTTCTACAGGTGGATGAAGTTAATATATTTGTGTTTTCTACTAGTATTAGAAACATACCAGCAGAAAACATAAATATATTAACTGCATCCTCCTGTAAAAAAGATAAAAAAATAATGGACGCTTTAATAATAAAACAAGAAAAAGCCAACTCTTAGCAATATTAACTACGAACAAGGCCACAATGTGCTAACCGTATTCGGAAATTAAAACATCCCTACTACACAACCGAAGTACATAAGTAATTACACATGTACATACATGCACACAAATATTTTTACGTATGCATACTGTATACGCATCGCTTTTATTCATACGCACACAGACACATGGTATTTACTCTGTCCCCCCAGTTGGACGAGATGTGACACAAGGTTTATTTTTAGGTGGAGACCCGAGCGCGTACGCCCGGGACAGGAACAAAAATTCCCCTCGGACCCCGCAACGAGCACCGATCCCTCCTTCTGGTGCAAATGGAGAGGGCGGCCTCGGGCAGCTGTTCCCCAGGACTGGGCACCTCTTCAGTATGATTTTCCTCAGTTACCCCCTCTGTCCTTTGACAGAGAAGCCCCTGAGCGCACTCTGTCCAAAGACAGAGGCGCAACTGAGAGATAAGTAGACGTTAAACTATTCAAAAAGAGTAAGTTACACACAGGCACACTAGAAAAAGTTTCACTGTTAATAACTCATTCTCGAACAGCCCCTCCCCTTAAAAATATCCCCACCCCATTTGGAGAAGCACGGGCTTAGTCAATCTACACCCGCTTCGAGAATATACATTTAATTATCGAAGAAATGCTTGCTGATATTTCTAATTCGTTCTCGGATCTCTTTAAATGCGCGATTTATCACATTGGAATAACATCTAGGGATAAGTATTGCTGAGGTGTTAATAGCGTCAATCTTATCTTTTATCCTGTCCTTTATGGCTTGTCTTCGTTTGAAACATTACTTTCTCACGTTGTATTTGATTCCTGCAAGCACTTTGTTAACCATTTATTCCAGAATATTCGTTCGCATCTTTGTGATCCAGTCTTACATTTATCATCAGGTTTTATAGCCATTTTCTATACGAATTTCCCTTGTTAACGGTTGCCTCGGCACATTTATCTAAGCCAAAACCCATTCTGATATTATCATTCTTTACTTTTGCTCCCATACTAGGTGTTATGGATTCCGGGAATGGAATCCTGCACAAATAAATAAACAACGCCAGTAATTGAGATAGAAAAATAAGTGTATTAAACGTAAGAATACAGACTTGAAACGAAGATTAGTAGTCCAGGAATGCGGGTTAGTAGAAAGTATATGTACAAGTCACTGTAAGTGAAGCCGTAATTATCTCTCTCGCAGGACTCTCGTATAACTCTCTGTGAACACCCTGTGTACTGTCTCCGTATCTCTCACCCTGACTCAACGTATTTCAACCCCTGACTCAACGTATTTCAACCCCTGACTCAACGTATCTCAACCTGCAGGTATTCTCTCTGTCAGTATAAGTATACTTTGGACGAGTCCATCTTGTGTAAAAGGGGTCTGCCCCATAACACTAGGTATGATCAAAAACTATCGGGATTGGTGCCATAAAAAGAAAACTACATCTTAAATCAATTCGCCATTTAATCCCCTTCGAAGTAGTCCCCACTTCTGAAGGCATACACTTTATCCAACGTCGTTTCCATTGAACGAAACATTCCTAGAACTCCTTTTTTGTGGGGGAGGGGGATAGCGATCAGCTGCCTCATTGATTTTCTCTTTGATTTACTCGACGTTTTGAAATACTGTTCTTTTACAAGTGCGATTTGATTTTTTGGAAAGAGGTCAAAGCCGCAAGGAGTGAGATCCGGAGAATAGGGAGGTTGTCCGTCCTGGAGAATGTTGCACAAGCCACGGTCCCTGAGGAGACTTCTCTGTATTGGTGAGACGACCACACTCTACACATTTTCCTTCCTAGCCCTGTTATCAACAGCGGAAGTAATTGAAAACGTCATATATAGATTTTATTTTTTGGAAAGAGAAAAAGGTCACAAAGAGCAAGATCTAGGAGATATGGCGGTTGTCAGAGCTAGGGAATGTTGTACTGGACCTAAAACTGTTTCACAAGCCATAGTGAATGATTAAAGCTATGTGGTGTGGTGAGACGACCACACGCTACACACTTTCCTTCCGAGCCCTGTTATAAACAAAGGAAGTAATTGAAAACGTTATAACCTAGTGTCTATGCGCGACAGAGTTCAAACTTTCATAGGGTTTTTTTCTGACGTCGTACATACACTCATTTAAAGGTGGAATGCAACGGCTTTTGAAGTGGGAAATGTCGCAAGGGGCAAGATTTGGGGAATATGGTGGTTGTCGATCCTTGGGAGTGTTGTTGTTCGCTAAAAACTGCTGTCCAAGACACGGTCACTGATATAACCTCTGTGTTGCGGTGAGACGACCACACGCTACACACGTTCCTTCCGAACTTTACTGGACGTCTTGAAATCTTGTTCCTTTCAAGTTTGATTTGATTCTTTTTTGGAAAGAAGAAAAAATCGCAAGAAACAAGATCTGGAGAATATGTTGGTTGTCAAAGCTAGGGAATGTTGTACTTGACCTAAAACTGCTTCACTAATCATAGTGACTGATTAAAGATATGTGGTGTAGTGAGACGACCACACTCTACACACTTCCCTTCCAAACTTTCCTTATAAACAACGAAATTGAGCGAGGATGTTATATTATAGGCCAGTCTGTGTCAAGCGGCTTCACTCTGCGTACTTTAACTCCGTTAACATAGCAACAGTTCTGATATTTTTTTTATCAAACCTCGTATATATATATATCCCAAAAATTGTAAATGGCGCAGGGACTCGAATTCGTGGATGCCGGTCTACTAGGGCGATTAGGTAATCCCCATTGCAAACGCCTGCTCAGGCACATTTGTGTTTTTTCAGCAACCCGCAGAGCCCCCCCCCCCTCTGTGGTTTATACTGTAACTATGCTGAGTGGAACTTACTGTTTCTGGGAGAGACCGGGTTATCTAGCATGATCAGCAGTCTGAACAAGGCTATCACGCTCAAACTCTCGGTCACGACGACTTGTGACTTCGTGCTAGCACAATGACCGACAAGTCCCAAGGGTTCCGTCTATCCAATTTCACACCCAAGGCCTGGGTCAATGCGCGGTATGGTTTGCAGGCACTTTCCAAGGATGCCGCACGCTGAGATCGCCTCTTCCAGATCGATAACATTAAGAAGTCGCCTTCCTGACACATCGACCATGGTGAGGTTCGAGCCGGTCCTCAAGTTCATTATCATTTATGCCAAACAGTCTGAAATAATGGACGCGAAATATGGTGATTAATAAGTGTTCTTTTTTTTTTAATAGCTGCCTCCTTCGGCCATGCTTTCTCTTTACAAAAGTCAGATTTTTTAAAGACATTTTTATGTTTAACATTCTTTTTATAGATACAAGTAAATACTCTGTTTTATAATAAACAGTATTAAATAACATTTACCGGCCTGAATGCCCGAGGAATTTTCATAGAAAATATTCGTCCTTAGACAGTATTCGAACCTGTATCCTATACGGAACCGTCACATAGCCTGACGTGCCTTACCGCTCGGCCACTAAGGATCGTTCGGTTGGCATGGTCGAATTTACTGCTTATAAACTTCAACTTTCCATGAATCTCTCACGTACATTCATAACTACTCATGGCGTATCAAATGTAAAAAAATGACGTCACACATACCGGCCTGAATGCCTGAAATATTCGTCCTTAGACAGGATTCGAACCTGTACCCTATACGCCAGGCCGGTAAATGTTATTTAATACTGTTTATTATAAATATAGCATTTACTTAAATACTTGTATCTATAAAAAGAATGTTAAACATAAAAATGTCTTTAAATAATTGTCGGACTTTGTCGATTTCATTATGTGAAAAGTCAGATTGAAACATTGCTGCCATGTCTGGCCTGGAGTGACTCAAACCCTCACTTTCCAACTTTGAGTTCTTGTAAAGGTAGTTTTAGTTTTATTCTACAGCTTCTCCCCCATCGCCTCCCGACTCAGCGTCGCTAATCCATAACTATACCCATGGCAAATGTTCAGACGAGCTACATTCTTTATTTACACTGTTATCCTCATCTTCACGGTCATATATTAACAACGTTTCGACCGTTGTATGCTCTGGCCTTCTTTAGTAAGATTGTAATATAGAACCGAACCCCTTATTTCGTCCAACGGCGTAGATTGTTCTAGTTCCACATGTCATGCCTCTTCCGGATGTCTCAGTTGTTTCCCTTTAACCCAGCTCCCCAAGATTTTGGTTTACCACTGGTATTGAACTCACAACTCATTGGATCTATCCAATACCTTTATCCACTGAGCCATGTACCCTTGGGGATATCTGTATATAAATTTCTGGGACTTATAAACCCAATGTTTTAACAACCATTTTTACCAGTGATCATATTACAATTTTTTTTGTTATTATTCATTTTTTTTTACCAGAGCTCATATTGCAATTTTTGTTGTTTTTATCGCTTTTCTCTGGCACCCCTTATTACTGGTTCCCATATTGTATTCATTTCTATGCTTGGTCGGCTCAGGAGACTTTTGTGGCCTAGCATATGTGCTGATTCTTTAAGTTTTCATATTTTCCAGTGATGCTGTCTATTATTTCAACCTTATCCCACAGGGGCCGGTGATCTCCATTATTTAGTTGAACCAGTTCAGACTTTTACTGCAAGGAAACGCCATGATACTTCCACAGAGTCGAATCCCCCTAATTTCCCCCGTATTCCAAATGTTAGGAGAAAGTGTCACCCAGATAGCTTTTTCCCCAAGAACTGATACTTCTGGAAAATACCCCCACGGTGATGCTTCCTTAAACGCTAAAATCTAACCTCTCCAATTCAGGGATCAACCTGAAAATATTCACTTCATATCTCACCTCTGTCAATTTAACAATTTTAACGGTAACCTCTGCCTTACGTTACTCTCGAGTCTTGTATTAATTGACTTCCATTCTTTAGTTCAATCAGTTCAGACTTTTACTGCTAGGAAAAGCCATGCCACTTCTGCAGATTCGTATCATCCTAATTCCCTCCTTATTTCAAATGTATGTTGATTTTTTTTCACCCAGACAGCTTTTACCCAAGAAACTGCTATTTTGTATAACAAACTCCTACGTGTATGCTTTCTTAAACGCTACTTCTTCAATTCAGGGGTTAATACCTTCCTGGGTATGATGAAAGAACTACACCCAGCAGCAAGGCTTCTGATCGGGAGGATTAGAGGAGCGTGGAACCACCTCTTAATTGCTGTTGTTCCCAGGTCCATCCTGACTCGGGGTGGTAGCAACTGTTAGGGTCCCAGCTATGGGACCATAGTTAATATACAAACTGGTGTCAAAACGCTACGAAAGTATAAATATAGACATTTAAAAATACTAGCATATAAAATTACTAACATATAAAAATACTAGCAATACATTTTTGAAAAAAAAAAAGATTTCTCAGCAATACATTTGACCCTCGACAAAAGCGCACTTTACAAAAATACATCAATAAACCCTGATCTACACACTGATTTCTGATATCCTAAAAAATCTTGTCGGCATTAAATAACACATTGAGGTGTTGATATACTGTAAAACAAAATAAACCAAATCTGATCTACGAACTGATTTCTTAAAAAGTATACATATTCTATTCATACGAACCTATCGGTATTAAATGACCCATTGAGGTGTCGATATGCTGTAAAACAAAATAAACTAAATAAGTCAAATCAGGGTTTAATCGTGGCATATCCTCATAATCTTCACTTTGTCCCACCTTCTCTTTTACTCATATCATGCCTCAGTCTTAAAATTTTAACGGTAACCCTCTACCTTAAGTTACTCTCGAGCCTTGTATCAAATGAACATTAGTTTAAGAAATACGTGATAACCATAGCAGGTGTGACTTAGTTTTATTTCAAGTCCATACAGAATAAGAGGTGTAAATTTAAACCCACGGCATAAACTAAATTCCCATCATTTGTGATCTGGGCACCGCATCTTACCGTGACAGCTGTTCTTGAACAGTTGACCGAAAAAACAAATAGGAAACGATAAACAATTCAGTTGTCTTTGATGATTGAATAATGACTCTGCAAATTTCTATGAATAAAAGATTTTGTCAAAATGTTGAGGGAGACCTTCGCATCGAGCTAATATCGTTAAATGCACAATTTACGTTAAAGATCGCGTCAGGCTATACAAAATTCATAACAATAGTTTTATGAAGGAATGATGACGCTATGAATTTCTATTAATAAAAGATTTTGTCACGAACCCAAACTTAATTAATTTACAATTTCACTGAACTGTGGTATATGGTCAAGGAAAAACGAAGAGAATATTTTTAATTGCTTAATAATGATCTATGAATTTATATGGAGAAAAGTCGCCAAAAATTGCATGAAACTTTTGCATTATCTCAATTCCTGAAATGTTCCATTTCGTTAAAAGGTAGAAATTAGATCGAAATAAAGCGGAGAAAAGTATTTGATGACTAAATTTTATAATCTAGGGAAGGTTACTGAAGAAAATAATCAAACGAAGGTTGGTAATGAACGATAATACTTAGGACAAGAACAACACATATAAGATTCGCCAGCAGCGCGTAGAATTAGTCAACTGCTAGAAGTGAATTCCACAATGAATGTGCAGGATATCTATCAACCGCCCCACGCGGTCAGATGTGGCTCAAAGCCGAATTTAATGTGGGATATCCGAGCCCATAGGCTCGGCCCCAAATTCCCCGTAGACCCTGTATAAAACGGAGTTGGATAGCTGTTTCCCGAGACGAAACCTCTGCTCTTCGACGTAGCCTCATCTGGGGATTCTCTCTGTCTGGAGAGGTAGAGTTTGACCAGCACAGCTGGAGACGAATTTCCAACTGCAGGATATTTACCAAAACGCCCCACGCGGTCAGATGTGGCACAAAGCCGAATTTAATGTGGGATATCCGAGCCAGTAGACTCAGCCAAACATTTCCCGTAGACCCCGTATAAAACAGGGTCGGATAGCTATTTCCCGGGACGAGACTCGGCATAACCTTCGTCTGGAGGCTCCTCCCTGTCCAGAGGCACAACTGGAGACGAATCTCCGACTGCAGACCAACATACAGTATTTACTACTGTATTTTTGTGAATGGGGGACATACCCATTATTGTCCGTAGGTATGCTAGAACACTAAATAATGATGCTTCGAATTTACATTCATTTTGCCACGAAAGAAAAAAGAATTTTCTGAAAACCTGATGCCTACATTTATTTATGGGTTAAGATCAATTAAAAAAGTAAAAACATACTTTGGAGGCTTATTAATTATGCTTTGAATTCAAATGGATCTTGGCAAAAAAATTACACGAATTTTAATATAATAATTAAGAATACATTGGTGTCTACCTAATCTAAGGGAAAGCACAATTTCGTCGAAAGATGGCGAAAGGTCAAGCAAAAGAATAGCAAATCTTTTCATGGTTTAACAATAAGGCTATAAATTTATTTTTATTATTTTTTTCGAAAAATAAGATTGTTTTTTTAAATTGGTATCTGCCAACTCATAAAAGTAAAACTTCCTGGAAAGATGACTTAAGGTCAATGAAAAGGAGACAATACTGTGATGACTGAATAATAATGCTATGAATTTTATTGAACTTTTCACAAAATGTTGGCACCGATCTGACCTAAGGTAATTAAATTTTCGTCGTAACGTGGAGTAAGGTCAATGAAAAAGAAGATAAAGTACTGTGCTGACTGAATAATGATGCAATGAATTTTAATGGAATTTTCGAAAAATACGGGAAACATTTGCCATCAGTTCATGTCCAAGTTCGATTAAAGATGGCGTCAGCTCAAGCAAGATGGAGGAAAATACTGTGATAGTGATTAATGCAACGACTTTACAAGGGATTTTGTCGAAAAAATATTCAAAACATTGTCTTCTACTTAATCTTAGGGAAAGTACAAGTTGGCCGAAGGCCAAGAAAAAAGGAGGGAAAACGTTTTACAAACCGAATATCGAAGCCAATTTTGATGGTTTATTTTTCCCACCTACGGTTAATTTTCCTTGCATTTCTTTCAAAAGTTCGAAAACCGAAACTAACTTCATAGAAATTTTCCCAATCGAAATTACGTCACTCTGTAATTTTGTCAGTGGAAACACGTTGAGTTTTCGGCGGTAGGTCACTGTGTATTGATATTTTCCCATTAAAGTCAACAATTCTGTTCATACTTCCGGACATGCCCAATAGCGGTCGAAAAACGGGTTTCTTCAATAGCTAAGACTACACAGATTCTCAATCGGGTTTCATGATACCCATCTTCCTGCTGACAGCCGATAGCGCTAAAAAAAAAAACAAATCCCGAATAAATAGAATAAGATTGAGAACAGAAAAAAAGTTGTTTTTTTTTTCTATAAAAGGCGTCACAAAATCTTTTCATTCATTCAGCTGCGTCTCAGACATCTCGAATTACACAGCAACATTTGATTAAAGCAGACGACAGGTAGCTGATGTAGAGGGCGTTAGTTTGTAGATAGACATCTGGGGGCCATTCACAATAACATCTCTAAAGAACTCTGAAAGACGCCAAAACTGTAACCCGTTTTATAACTTTTAAGGAATTGGGAGTTCAGAAACACTGTTAGACTCAGTTTCTAAAACTAATTGAAAGGTTTTAACTTCCTTCCAAGTACCAAGCTGGTGAGGTTCGTTAAAATTTACTAACAAAGTAAAATTAAGAAATTTTAACGGATCCAAATTTTATTTTATTGTTTGAAATAAAATGATTTTGCTGAAACGGCTGATCAACGAAACATGGCAAAATAATAGTTTTACAGATTATTTCATCTGTTTACCACGTGTATATATATATATATATATATATATATATATATATATATATATATATATATATATAAGCAGCAATCCTTCTTTCATATAAAAACTGTCCGACTATTTCTTATTTAACAGTTAAAATATTGAATCCTTGAAAATGGCTAAATGTATAGCCGAAAGCGCTCGGATAAAAAGAACATTCGGAGAGTTTTTATATAATTTATCATCAGTAAAGAAAAAAATTATTAAATCGCATGAGAAATTGTATTAAAAACTAAATAAAAGCACCTTGTCTGTCGTATTCAATGAAATATCAATATATATATATATATATGTGTGTGTGTGTGTGTGTGTATGTGTCTGTGTGTTTGTGTGTGTTTATATATATATATATATATATATATATATATATATATATATATATATATATATAAAGCTCCTGCCCTGGCATCTCGCCTTCAGTCACTTTCCCAACGTAGCTTCCCTCTGCCATTTCTCTAAACATTTTCACGGCAAATGTTCCGTTGAACTTTCCTTTTTGGTGCTCCGATGAATTTAAGCGCAGTACTGGATTGCCAGATAGGTCCCATCCTTTTACAGTTGAAATGCCTCGATGTAACCGTCAATAGTTTCTTCTATTGCTCTTCTCGCTCGTGGGACATCTCTTCCGGCTTCTTGCTTCCCAGTCAACTTTAATCTTCAAAACTTTAAATACAATATCAAGCGTTATCTTCTGTCTTCATAACGCCTGTTCTTTTATTGTCCTCTATCCTTAATAATGTTGTTATTTTACTCATATTCTTTTGCACTCAGAAAAATCATGGGAAATTTGTTGTTCAAAAACAGTAACTCGAACTTGCTAACCAGACGCTTCCTCTGTAGGTAAATGGTATAGCACGTCCGGCTATATGACGGATCCTTGTAAGATATAGGATCGATTCCTGTCGGAGGACACATATTTTCTATGTATTTCTCTGGTATTCAGGCCGGTAAATGTTGTTTAATACTGTTTATTATAAACAGAGCATTAACTTAAATATTTCCACCTATAAAAATGGATTATGAAAACAAAATATGTTAAAATAATTGTCGGACTTAGTCCATTTGATAATATATATACATATATATATACATATATATATATAGAGAGAGAGAGAGAGAAATGACAAAAGGAAGGCTTATTTTATCCGATGCGATTCGTCTTCTGCTGGACTTCATCAAATCAAATATGACGATTTTATTTCGCAACAAGTATTTATGAACAAAAGTAAAAATGTTAATTTTTCATTTTTTTTTCTTTTTAAATTTAAGACGCTAATAAATATTCGCCAGGTTAATTAAAAAATCTAGGTAAATTATGGAGGACACTAAGTGACATAATTTAATGTCTGATAAACGAATGTGAGTAAATGATGTTGCTGCATTTATAAACTCTTCATATATATATATATATATATATATATATATATATATATATATATATATATATATATATATATATATTAATTTGTATATGCAGTACTTAGTGGAAAGCGTTAAATATCAGTGACAGAGCTAACATATTCAGTTGTACGGATATGAGTTTGCGACCCTGGGTTTCACGCTTTTGCGATCATCAGACAAACTCTGATGATATCAAAAGCCTGAATCTAGGACCACAAACTCATATCCATACAACTGAATATATATGTGTGTGTGTGTGTGTGTGTGTGTGTGTGTGTGTGTGTGTGTGTGTGTGTGTGTGTGTGTGTGTGTTTTGGACAATAAAATATATTGAAAAATTAAAAAAGTTAGGTTTCTCGACTAGCATGGCCATCACCAGGAGAAAAAAAGATATATATATATATATATATATATATATATCTTAAAATACTAATTGGATATATATATATATATATATATATATATATATATATATATATATATATATATATATATATATATATATAAGACATAGATTTATCCCATGCTAAAATAATTTAAACATTAATTGGATACAAAATCTCATCAACAGCATCCTGACGAATATTTATGAGCGTCTTTTAAAAATTTCTGGCTGAAAAATAAACGAGCTGAACTCTTCGAGAGATTTGCCTGGCAAATCTGTAGCTACCTTTGCCAAGTTACGGTAATCGCAGACAAGAATCTTTTCATATAATTTGGGTTTATTAAATCGTGCAATCTTAGCACGAATGCGAGACTGCACAATATCCAAAGGGTAGCCATTTACAACCAAAACCTTCATAATAAGCTCCATTTCAGAATTTAATTTGCTTTTCGTACAGATAATTAGGGCTTGATGAAGGAATGTATTGATCAAATTACAGTATTTCGCTTATGCTAAGACGCTATAAGTGATAAGACCCACCCTATAATAAGGTAGATATTCTTTTGGAAAAAAATATTTAAGGATTTAATAGCTTACCCCATTTCTTCTTCTCTGTGCTGTGTCCTGTCAGAACGTAGGCTCTCCACATTTCCTGTCCTTTGTAGCTCTTAAATTTTTTCTCTTTTTGTTTTTTCCCCTAAACCTTGTTCCGCCATCTATTTACTCAGATTCGCTAAGTGATGTAATTAATATGCATACACCTGGGTTCCCCCTCTCAGTAATATGATTGGCTGGTGTCAGCCATAAATACAGACTGACGTAGAGGTACAGGGAGGACGCCCTTGTACTACGCCACTGGCTATGCTATTGACGAAGCCTATTAGCCTACGCCTATTGCCGACGACTACGACGAGTACCAGTCGATTACGGCTACCTGCTAGATTGTACTACTCGGTTGCAGTAGCCAAAACGACTTAGCTACTCCGAACAAATATATCCCTTTCCGGGACATATCACTAAGTATGTTATGCGTTGTTTTCCTCGGTCCGGCTTGCCTTTAATCTGTCCTGTGAGTATCAAATTTTCCAAGCTCACTTTCCTCGGTATGTTCCCGAGAAATTTTCCTGATGTTAAGTATGAGTTTCGTGTTTGTTCTCTAAAACTTTGTCGGTGGAGAATGAAACGAATGAACCGAGAAGGGCCTTCCAAAATCCGTCCCAAGGTGGCATGGTAATTCACAGATAACAAATAGATGAGAATTTGCGGAGAATACTGCCGATCGCCCAGAAGGGACTGGCATTTTAAGAGAAAGATTTGGGGATTATAATATTTCATTCTTTCAGCATTCCGCGGGGTTACTTCCCCCAAAACTACAATCTTAATCACTTCAAGACAAGGGTCCATCGTTATCTATCCCTCCTATCGTCATAAACTTAATTTCCCACTTCCCCCTCTTCCATCCGTATCACGCACCTCGATCTTAACCTGGTCAAATCAAAGATCTAGCGTTATCTCTCCTACATATCCTCAAGTCTGAGTCAGCCATTATCTTTCCTATGCAATTCCTCTTTTTACGCCCTTACAGTAATCTCATTCAGTAATTCTCTTCCTTGAGTGGCTCTTGGGCCTTATGTTGTGGATTGAAAACAAAAGATTAGGAAGACACACGACACTTTCCCTGATAGAAATTTGAGAAGTTGCATCTTACAATACACACGAAGTAGAATTACGACATTTTTAATCGATTTTATCCCCAAGCAAGGCGATAAATCCACTAAGACGCAAAGGGTAACAGGAAATGAAAGTGAAAGAAAATGAGAAGACTAATATTGGGGAGGATTTAGGAAAGGACAAGAAAGGAACAGGTTTCAAGTAGACAGAAGATGACGATTGACTTTGCATTTAAATTTTTGAAGATTGTAATTTTCAAGGAAGCAAAGGAGTTTTTCCTGGGGTTACAGGGAGTTAAAGACTGGGAATGGGGAGGATTTATGAACGGACAAAAAAGGAACAGGTTTCAAGTAGACAGAAGATGGCGATTGACGTTTCATTTACATTTTTGAAGATTGTATTTATCAGGGAAGCAAGGGAGTTCCACCTGTACATAATACCTGCCATTTCTTGCTCCAGTTAACCACTGTCAGTGGAAAACCAGAGACCAAGAAGGCGTAGAGTGTTACTCTCCTAGAGGTTATCATCAGCTATGCTGATGGCAGACAGAAAAAGGATCTGTGCTTGATAAATGAAAGCAGTTTTGCTTTGGAGGCTTTAAAATTTACAAGCCATTTCTTGCCCCAGTTAACCACTGTCAGTGGAAAACCAGAGACCAAGAAGGCGTAGAGTGTTACTCTCCGGGAGGTTAGTATCAGCCATGTTGATGGCAGACAGAAAAAAGTTCTCTGTGCTGGTTAAATGAAAGTAGTTTTGCTTTGGAGGCGTTAAAATTTACAAGCCATTTCTTGCCCCAGTTAACAACTGATTGGAGGTTCATTTCGAGAGCAGTTCTCGGGTTTATTTTATCAGATCTGTCAGATTTGCTACTGAGACAGAATTAAATTGTTATGTCTTCTGTATAAATACCTATTTGGGAACTGATGATATCGGGGAGACCATTGAAAAGGATTAGAAACACCGTAAGTCCTACGATAGAGCCCTGGGATGTCCTCGCGTTAGTATGAAAAAATCTGGAAGTGAACGCGATAGGAGATATATGTATTTAAATTAATCAATAAAATCTACCTGTATCGATTAGGGATAGATGTCAATATTCGTATTGTTTATTAACGGGCGTATTGATGAGGATTAGCTTGTCGGTCAGATTTTATCTATTGATGTCGATCCTCATTGGGTTCCTTATGTTTCGAGCTTGTGCCAAATCTAAGCTACGCTTAGAAAATTACCATAGAAGATTCAGGTTAATTGTAGATGACCCTATGTATAGATTTAGTCAAGTCTCGAGCACAATCTTAACAAGGAAAGCGGGAAGAAAAGACTAACTATTAATCGTAACAAAACAGGATGTATCATCATCAAGCAGACAGACAGTTACTAGCTATACATTTGTTTACTTGTTTAACGGCATATCGATACATTATGGGTGAATTAATGGCGAAATATAATTTTCTTGAGAGATTTGAATCCTCAAAATATGATATACGTTATTCAGCTTTCGCATGTGAGTACATGGTAGATGATACTGACCTTTTTTGCATATACATATTTATGGGGATATAATTACGAGAGGCGGTGGTATGTGCGTTTTATGTTGTGGTTTTATGGAAATTATATCTTGGAATAAAGTTTAATTTAAGAAACTGTAGGATATTATATGGATTAATTGTTGCTTGTTTGGTTGATTTATTCATTTTGTTTGAAAGTATAAGAACCTCTGATTTCATTGCTGAAGGGAACATCAACTCCTTATGGGTCTGTCTATTTACATTATTCGGAGGATTATCCTCATCTTTGTCGCCATATTTATTACAACGTTTCGCCCCTTCAGTATATGTCTATATTTCTGAGATGAGGTATTATGTACACTATTTACATTATTCGGACTATTGTCCTCATCTTTGTCACCATATTTATTGCAACGTTTCGGCCTTTCAGTATATGTCTATATTTCTGAGATGAGGTATTATGTACACTATTTAGATTATTCGGACTATTATCCTCATCTTTGTCGCCATATTTATTACAACGTTTCGGCCCTTCAGTATATGTCTATATTTCTGAGATGAGGTATTATGTACACTATTTACATTATTCGGACTATTATCCTCATCTTTGTCGCCATATTTATTACAACGTTTCGGCCCTTCAGTCTATGTCTATATTTCTGAGATGAGGTATTATGTACACTATTTACATTATTCGGACTATTATCCTCATCTTTGTGGCCATATTTATTACAACGTTTCGGCCCTTCAGTATATGTCTATATTTCTGAGATGAGGTATTATGTACACTATTTAGATTATTCGGACTATTATCCTCATCTTTGTCGCCATATTTATTACAACGTTTCGGCCCTTCAGTATATGTCTATATTTCTGAGATGAGGTATTATGTAAACTATTTACATTATTCGGACTATTATCCTCATCTTTGTCGCCATATTTATTACAACGTTTCGGCCCTTCAGTATATGTCTATATTTCTGAGATGAGGTATTATGTACACTATTTACATTATTCGGAAAATTATCCTCATCTTTGTCGCCATATTTATTACAACGTTTCGCCCCTTCAGTATATGTCTATATTTCTGAGATGAGGTATTATGTACACTATTTACATTATTCGGACTATTATCCTCATCTTTGTCACCATATTTATTGCAACGTTTCGGCCTTTCAGTATATGTCTATATTTCTGAGATGAGGTATTATGTACACTATTTAGATTATTCGGACTATTATCCTCATCTTTGTGGCCATATTTATTACAACGTTTCGGCCCTTCAGTATATGTCTATATTTCTGAGATGAGGTATTATGTACACTATTTACATTATTCGGACTATTATCCTCATCTTTGTCGCCATATTTATTACAACGTTTCGGCCCTTCAGTCTATGTCTATATTTCTGAGATGAGGTATTATGTACACTATTTAGATTATTCGGACTATTATCCTCATCTTTGTCGCCATATTTATTACAACGTTTCGGCCCTTCAGTATATGTCTATATTTCTGAGATGAGGTATTATGTACACTATTTACATTATTCGGACTATTATCCTCATCTTTGTCGCCATATTTATTACAACGTTTCGGCCCTTCAGTATATGTCTATATTTCTGAGATGATGTATTATGTACACTATTTAGATTATTCGGACTATTATCCTCATCTTTGTCGCCATATTTATTACAACGTTGCGGCCCTTCAGTATATGTCTATATTTCTGAGATGAGGTATTATGTACACTATTTACATTATTCGGACTATTATCCTCATCTTTGTCGTCATATTTATTACAACGTTTCGGCCCTTCAGTATATGTCTATATTTCTGAGATGAGGTATTATGTACACTATTTAGATTATTCGGAGGATTATCCTAATCTTTGTCGCCATATTTATTACAACGTTTCGCCCCTTCAGTATATGTCTATATTTCTGAGATGAGGTATTATGTACACTATTTACATTATTCGGACTATTGTCCTCATCTTTGTCACCATATTTATTGCAACGTTTCGGCCTTTCAGTATATGTCTATATTTCTGAGATGAGGTATTATGTACACTATTTAGATTATTCGGACTATTATCCTCATCTTTGTCGCCATATTTATTACAACGTTTCGGCCCTTCAGTATATGTCTATATCTCTGAGATGAGGTATTATGTACACTATTTAGATTATTCGGACTATTATCCTCATCTTTGTCGTCATATTTATTACAACGTTTCGGCCCTTCAGTATAAGTCTATATTTCTGAGATGAGGTATTATGTACACTATTTACATTATTCGGAGGATTATCCTCATCTTTGTCGCCATATTTATTACAACGTTTCGCCCCTTCAGTATATGTCTATATTTCTGAGATGAGGTATTATGTACACTATTTACATTATTCGGACTATTGTCCTCATCTTTGTCACCATATTTATTGCAACGTTTCGGCCTTTCTGTATATGTCTATATTTCTGAGATGAGGTATTATGTACACTATTTAGATTATTCGGACTATTATCCTCATCTTTGTGGCCATATTTATTACAACGTTTCGGCCCTTCAGTATATGTCTATATTTCTGAGATGAGGTATTATGTACACTATTTACATTATTCGGACTATTATCCTCATCTTTGTCGTCATTTTTATTACAACGTTTCGGACCTTCAGTATATGTCGATATTTCTGAGATGAGGTATTATGTGCACTATTTAGATTATTCGGAGGATTATCCTAATCTTTGTCGCCATATTTATTACAACGTTTCGCCCCTTCAGTATCTTGTCTATATTTCTGTGATAAGCTATTATGTACACTATTTACTTTATTCGGACTATTATCCTCATCTTTGTCGCCCTATATATTACAACGTTTCGGCCCTTCAGTATATGTCTATATTTCTGAGATGAGGTATTATGTACACTATTTACATTATTCGGACTAATGTCCTCATCTTTGTCGCCATATTTATTGCAACGTTTCGCCCCTTCAGTATCTGTCAATATTTCAGATATGAGGTATTATTTACATTATTTACATTATTCGGACTATTGTCCTCATCTTTGTCGCCATATTTATTACAACGTTTCGGCCCTTCAGTATCTGTCAATATTTCAGATATGAGGTATTATTTACATTATTTACTTTTTTCGGACTATTGTCCTCATCTTTGTGGCCATATTTATTACAACGTTTCGCCCCTTCAGTATCTGTCAATATTTCAGATATGAAGTATTATTTACATTATTTACATTATTCGGACTATTGTCCTCATCTTTGTCGCCATATTTATTACAACGTTTCGCCCCTTCAGTATCGGTCTATATTTCTGAGATGAGGTAATATGTACACTAATTAATTTTTTGATCAATTGTCGTCATCTTTGTCGCCATATTTATTACAACGTTTCGGCCATTGTACGCTCCGGCCTTTTCAGGTGGTTGGAATGCCGAACTGAACCCTTCATTTCACTCACTGGGTAGATTCTTCTAGTTCCACGAGCCATGCCTAATATATGTCAGTTATCAGTTATCTCCTGTTAATTCCCCTCTCCAAGTTCTCCACTGCTTTAACCGGTTATTGAACTCACACTCTTTGGGTTCTGTCACTGGATATAACCAACGCCTTTATCCACTGTGCCATGTGTCCATGAGGGTTCAGTTCGACATTTCAACCACCTGAAGAAGGCCGGAGCGTACAACGGCCGAAACGTTTTAATAAATATGGCGACAAAGATGAAGACAATAGTCCGAATATTGTAATTAGTGTCCTTATGAGTCATTTAATACCGAAATTTAATTTTCTTGCGTCTTTTGAATTAATAAATATGATATATGTTATTCTGCTTTCGCAATTGAATACATGGTAGATGTAATTTTCTCGCCCCTAATTTCAGCTTTCCCCTGTCCCTTCAGCCTTACGTTTAGGAGATGAATAGATTCATTTTTATGTTCTTTGCCATAACTACAAAGGATAGAATATGATTGGTGGATTGATTTGTTTTTTTTTTACGGCACATCAAGACCTTATGGGTCATTTAATGCCGAAATTTAATTTCTTTGGGAGCTCGGAAGTAATAAAACTATATATGTCATTCTGCTTTCACAAGTAAATACATGGTAGATAATACTCAGCATTTGTGCATGTATATATTATTATGGACATGATCACTAGAGGCAGTGATATATATATATATATATATATATATATATATATATATATATATATATATATATATATATATATATATATATATATATACACAGGATGTCCATAAAGTTCGTGTGCACTTTAAAACATTTATAACTTTATTTGTATTTGCGATAGAAATAATTTGTAAAAAGGATTTGAAAGAAGTAAATCTATATTTTTTAAGGTTTTACTGAAATTTTATTTAAGTTTCCACATGTCCTCCATCATTAGCAATACAAAAGGTTATACGATTTTGCAGTTCACGGAAAACATTTGCCAACTGATTTACAGTAATGCCTGAAATCACAGTTATTTTAGCTATACTTAAAATTAAAACATTAAACTTTATAACATCTTTTACAGATTATTTCTATCGCAAATACAAATAAAGTTATAACATTTTTAAAGTGCACCCGGACTTTATGGACACCCTGTGTGTGTTTTATGTTGTAGTTTTGTTGAAGTTATATTTTGGAATACAGTTTGATTTCTTTAAGATTTCTTTAAGAGATTGTAGGATATTATATGGATTAAGGCAGTGGTTCCCACCCTTTTTTTACATGGCGGCACACTATTGAGTTCTTTAAATTTTCGCGGCACATCTATCACAAAAAAATAAATATTTGCCACTCATAAAGTCTTTTTACAATGAAATAATAAAAAACAAAGAATATTATATAAGAAGAATTTTTATTCCCATAAATCAACATATCCTGTATTCAATATCGGGTATAAAATAATAATGGTGAATGTCAGTGGGACAGTTGTGCCAAGTGCTTCTTGACTACTGCTGCAATATTTGGGCGAATATGAGAGAGACACACTCTTAACTCTTCTTCAATATTTTTAAGTCTTTCACGTTTTTTTATTTTTAATGTTGTTTAGGTAAGAAAATCCCAGTTCACATAGGTACGAAGTTGAGAATTTTGATGGCTTTTTTTACTTAGAGTTGGATACTCTTCCATAACAGAAATCCAAAAGGCGTCCAATGGCAGTTGTGCGTACTTCAATTTGAGACCACGATCACTGGAAAGGCTTGCTAATTCTTCCTCTTCACATAACTCAAAATTGAAAAGGTTGATGACTGACAAATCTAGAAATTCGGCGATTTTGAAATGAGCGGTGTCATCATGATTAAGAAATTGAATGTCTTTATTAAACAAAATGAAATTAAATGGCTTCTCGGTATTATCTCTTCGCGACACACCAGTAATCATTCCGCGGCACACTAATGGATTAAGGTCATGAGAGGCTTTTTTTGTTAGTTGTTTTCGACTGGCGGTATATCAACCTCTATGAGTTATTTAATACCGACATCTTTTGAACACAATTGCAAGCCTACGATTTTATCCGTAGGCTTGCAATTGTGTTCAAAAGATGTCGGTATTAAATATCAATATTGCTGGTTATTTTACTCTAAATATGTTTGTTATACTTTCATCGTGTTTTGTTTTTGTTTGAGGGTTTACTATTTGCCCAGACTTGGGACCCTAACAGATGCTACCACTCCGGGTCAGGATCGACCTGGAAACTACAGCAATTAAGAGGTGGTACCACGCTCCTCAAAACTTCCAATCTCTCGCTCAGAGGCCTTGCTGCCGAATGTAGTTAATCGTCATGCCTAGGACTGGCCATGAATAACACTATATTGATGACAGATGCAGAAAGAAAACTACAGGAACTCATAGAAAAGCCGGTAAAGGAAAGCCAGAAGAAAGGACTAACACAGACTTGCCATAACAAAACGACAGGAAAAGTTAAGCAGGAATATGAAAGCGATTTGGAATAGTGAAAGATGTATTCCAAAAGCTAAGCAAATTATTAAGAAACAAGAAAATTTGGTTGGGAATAAAAAAATTTTAAAAAATGGAAATATCCTCACCTGATTTCTAATATTAATCCTCGTATGGAACAATGAATGCTGGGCAATTTCCTCCTAGAGGAAGTTGAGACTTGATGCAACAGAAAGAAAAAAATGGCTGAATTGATAATCTTCCCATATGGTAACGAATACTGAACAGTTCCTTCAAAGATGAAGAAGAAAAGAGCGTAAGACAAGTGTGCGTCTTCTCACCAGACCTATTCATTTTTTACGGTGACGCAATCCTGAGAGAATTACAAGTTCTGTCAGGATTCATTATTGACGGGCAAAATCTTAACATCATTAGTTATCCAGATGACACAGTATCCAAACGCAGAAAGGAGACTACAGGGACCTCTACATCGGGGGTGGGCAACCATTTTGAGAGTGCGTGCCAAAACTGGCTAAATCACTGACACAAAATTTTTCCACGTGCCAACAAAATTTTTTCGAAACCTCAGAACTAGCGACAACTAAGTTGGAGGCGGGCCTATCTGAAATTAAGTTCATAAAAGTCACAGCCTGTTTTTTGTCTTCTTATATTCACGAGAAATTAATTCTCTTTTTTTCCTCTACAAAATAAAGCCTTATGCCTTTTCTGTTCCGAAACAATCGCTTGTAGGACTTCTTCTTTAAAGAGACATTTTGAAAGTGTTCAGAAGAACTTAAGCAATAAAACTGAGGAAGGAAAAATGAAGATTTAATTATTTCGTGAACTAACATGACACGTAGAACTAGAACAGTCTACCCAAGCAGGCGAAATAAAGGTTTCAGGTCGACGTTCCAACCACCTGAAGAAGGCCAGAGCGTACAACGGCCGAAACGTTGTGATAAATATGGTGACAAAGATGAGGACAATAGTCCGAATAATGTAAATATTGTCATTCAAATAAAGAGGATATTAGAGAAATGAAAGGATACTAGACTAAAAACTTTGGCATGATTAAGAAAGGCAATAAAGCCTTATGCATTTTCTGTACCGAAACAATCGTTTGTAGGACTTCTTCTTTAAAGAGACATTTTGAAAGTGTTCAGCAATAAAACTGAAGAGGGAAAAGAGAATTCATTTTTCGTGAACGGAGCAAGACAAAATTAAAAAAAACAGTCTGATACTTTTATGAACTTAATTTCAGATAGGCCCACTTCCAACTTAGTTGCTGCTAGTTTTGAGGTTTCAAAAGACTTTTGTTGGCACGTAGAAACATTTTGTGTCAGAGATTTGGCAGGTTTTGGCACGCACTCTCAAAATGGTGGCCCACCTCTGACTTCTACAATATCTATCGCAGGGAAAGGTGTTTTTAGAACACTCGATGCATTCAGAACTGCTCACGGTCATTGCGAGAGAGTTCTAGAAAATGCAAAGCGTAGCTATGCACAAGCAGTCTCAGCGTTTTACAAAAGGGCAGAAAATCAAAATACACTAAATAATGGTAGACATAAACGTGACGTATTTGGCACGCGTGCCAAAGGTTGCCCACTCATCGTAGTCGCGGTTAAGCTGAGCTATGGCTGCAGCACATTCGGAAATGAACAGAGGGCTGGCTGTTCGTTTCTTTGCTGGAATCTTTTTTTCTGGAGTATAAAACTCTTCATTCCAGAACGGATCCATTCCGAGACGGAGGCATCAGTCTTGGAGGCAATATGTTTTTGAAGAAGGTTGAGAAATGAGCTTCCGCCATATAAGATCTGATACTGCCCCAGTCGTTCCATGGAATGGCACGCAAGGAATGCATTTGGTTTGCCATCAACTTTGAAAGTGAAAGATCAGGTGCTCAAATGTGGAGAGTAAAACTCCAACGTATAAGGCAGTATGTAAGAACGAGGAGAAGGAAGTTGGCCTGATGTTCTGTTGCATCAGGAATGCATTTGGTTCTGCAATGATCCGAGTTACTTCTTATTCCAGGAGGCACGGTGGAGTAAGCGATCGCGGCTCGGGTTGAGGAATCGGATAATGGTACGCATAGAAGAGGATAAAGAATAAAAATAAGTCAAAAAGGGAATCGAATGGATAAGTTTCGCGTGCCAGAAATTTAAAGACATCGGCGTGTCGGATTTGGCACGCGTGCCAATGGTTGCCAAATCCGCCTCCTCTAGATAACGTAGTAAGAGATAGAGCGAAGAAAGGACTAAGCATCAATTGCAAGAAAAGGGAAGTCAGTAAAAGGAACAGCCCAACATGCAAATTGTAAATTGAAGAGATCAAGGCGGTACAAAACTTTAAATATCTGGGAAGTGTCTTAACACAGGACGGAAAACGTGAAACGGAAATCCGAAGGCTCATTGGGATTAGCGAAAGATGCCTTCCAAAAGCTAAGCAAAGTATCAAGAAACAAGAAAATTTCGTTAGAAACGAAGAGTACTGAACCTTTATGTACTATCCGTCCGAATATTTAACGAAGAGACTTGAAGTTATATAATTATAATTCTACAGAAGGATACTGAGCATACCATAGAATGAATATGTGAGCAACGACAAAGTTTTAAGGAAACTGGGTACAAAAATGACACTTAGAATCGGAAAGACATAACGAGGAAAGAAGGCTTGGAAAATGTGATACTTACAGGACAAAGATGGCCAGAGGGGAAGAGCAAATGACCGACGTAACGAACTTGTGTGAATAGACGGAAGAACATGGAGAGATGGTAAAGGGGCAAGCATTGCTTAAAACTACAAAGGATAGGAAATAAATGGACGAAATAAAGGGTTCGGTACAAAATTCCAAGATATATCTCCTGAAGAAGGCGGGAGAGTACAACGGTTGAAACGTCGTGGCAATAAAACAAGGACAAAAGTCCGAACAATGTAAATAGAAATATAGGGAGATCCTGAAGAAGACCGGATCGGACAAAGGCCGAAACGTCGTGAATATGACAATAAAGATGATGACAACAGTCCAAACAATGTAAATAGTGTAAATAGTTACAATACCTCATTTCAGAAATATAGACAGATCCTGAAGAAGGGCGTAGCGTATAATGGCGGAAACATCGTGAATATGATAATAGAGATGAGGACAACAGTTCGAACAATGTAAACAGGGTAAATACTTACAATACCTCTTCTCAGAGTTACAGAGAAATTCTGAAGAAGACCGGATCCGACAACGGCCGAAACGACGCAAATATGACAATAAAGATGAGGACAACATTCCGAACAATATAAATAGTGTAAATAGTTACAATACCTCATCTCAGAAATATAGACAGATCCTCAAGAAGGTCGGAGCGTACAACAGCCGAAACGTCCTGAATATGACATTGAAGATGAGGACAACAGTCCAAACCATGCAAATAGTGTAAATAGTTACAATAACTAATCTCAGAAATATAGACAGATCCTGAAGAAGGCCGGAGCGTACAACAGTCGAAACGTTCTGAATATGAAAATAACGATGAGGACAACAGTCCAAACCATGTAAATAGTGTAAATAGTTACAATAACTAATCTCAGAAATATAGACAGTCTAGGAAGTAGTGAAGAGTCATGATCACCCACGTCCTCATAGTTCACTGGACCTGAAACAAGAACGAATACATAATCGTCATCGGCGGCTATAATAGTAATCGATCATTGATAACTGCGTATATTTATCGATTATTGACAACAGTGTACAGATCTGATGTTGCTGCTTACCTATACTGAGCGGGTATCGATGCCAGCATATGCTGATCGATTATTGACAGTTCTGTAGAGATCTGTAATTGTCGCTTTATCTCTAGCGATCGGTCATTGACGTCAGCATGTGTTTATCGATTATTATCGATTATTATGACTCTGTACAGATTTGTAATTGTTGCCTATATTGGTAACGCTGTCATGATCTTCACTGGGGTTTTTTATGACCTGATATCACCTTTCGTTATGCAAGAAAACGATCCAAGTATTACCGTGCAAAGGTAACAGGATTTATCAACGGACACAATCTTGAAAACATATGATATGTGGACGACATTGTTTTCCTGGAATAATGAAAGAGGCCTTTCCAGAAACTAAGCAAAGTATTAAGACGTATGAAAATGTCACAGACACAAAGAGTTCTGAACTGCTACGCAATATCTACTTTCTTGTATTCTGTCTATAGAACGAAACGGTCCTAAGAGGACGAGAATTTCTCACAAGATATATTATCATTTGGATTGGTCTAAAAAAAAGTGTCTTAACTGTTGTTGTGATGCGTCTCGTCTTGTAGTATTTCGTGGTTGTGCTTTTCGCTTTTCGCTTTCAGCTACCGCCGCTGGCTAGCAGCAATGCGAAAAGGGGAGCCGAGTGCGTAATTTTTCCTCTGACAGTATATATATACTCTCCATCAGCAAGCCCTATGTAGTGCCTCCTCGTAGCGACACATGGCAACCGAGCACCTTGCGGACTTGGGCTAAACTACAGGGGACAGGGGAAGAGTTTGGACCCCTTAACATGCGGTATGAAAGCCCACCGGTGTGTGGATACGCCCTGGTGTCCATGAACCAAATCCCAGCTATGGGTTAAATAGCTCCGCTGCCTTATGGAAATCTTCGGGAGAAGAAAAGGCTAAGGAGTAAACACTACACAAACCCGGAGTGGAGCCCCTAAGGCGGATGGACGGCACTCTACTCAACTCCTCCAGCGCGCTGGTACCAAACTGTATTGGTTTCATCCTCTCCTTTGTACTCTAGTAGCAAGACTGAGAGGGGGGACTTAGACGTCCGGGCAGCCCTAGTTCTCCATACATCCCGCCCAGGCTCGTAGACCACTGGTGGGACTACACAGTAACCAGAGGCGATGTAACTCCATCGCCTAGCACCTACAGCGCTACTCCATCGTCTGCCGAGACGGACAGAGGCCCACGACGACGACAGTCTAAAAAAAGGACCTCCAGTTTGTGATTGATGGAGGCAGGAAATGGCTTTTATGTCTCCAAAAGGAAACTGCTCTCCTTAACCCACCATAGAGAACCCTCCCTGCCTGCCATCAAGATAGCTGATGCCCAACTCCACGAGAGTGCCTCTCTGCCCCTGCTTGGTCTCACGCGGTCTGCTGTCCTCAGGTGGAACAACTACATTGAATCTATAGCTTCATCTACCGCAAGAAAATTTGTTCTCTCTGTAGTGCCAGAAAGTTTTTCTCGTCTAAGTTCATCCTTCCAATCTATAATTCAATCATCCGTCCTTGCATGGAATATTGCTGTCATATATGGTCTGGTGCCCCCGCTGTATGTCATCTTCTGATGCATTGATCTCGTTCCCCATCCTTCTATTAATCTTTTCCTCAAAGACACCTCTTCATTTTTGCTCTTACCCTCTGTAACCCCTTGAGTGCTAATGGCACTCCCGCCTTACTTGGAGTGAAATGCTTAAAAAAATATGATCTAAACAAGAGAAGATACGCCAATGACATTTGATGGCGGACTTAGAAAGGAAACTGTAAGAACTCTTAAACAAAATAGTAATTAACAATGCTTAAAAAAACGGGGCGTCTACTCAAACACGTGCATATTATGAATTATAATGTTTAATAATTAATAAATAAGACACTTCTTATTGCTACTCAGACATTTGGCCGACAGACATTTAACCGAATGGATATTTAGCCGAATGGATATTTAACCGAATGGATATTTAGCCGAATAGACATTTAACCGAATGGATATTTAACCGAATGGCCAAATGTCCGTCGTTCAAATGCCCGTCGGCCAAATGTCTCTTGGCCAAATGTCCGTCGGCTAAATGCCCGTCGGCCAAATGTCTCTCGGCCAAATGTCCGTCCGCCAAATGCCCGTCGGCCACGCTACGAAATATCACTATACACATTTGACCTGTAATGTTTGGTGATGACCTGTGAACTTAATAATTAGCATGTTTCGCACCTTCTTTGTTTACTTGAATCATCCTAAGGTAGGAGTCTAAAACGATTTCTGCAAAGTGTCCATTTATTTTTAAGAGGGGGGGGGGTACATAAAATTTAAAATTAGCCAGACCTATCATGAGACATCAATCTAGGTCAGGCAAAACGATCTAGAACTGCGTGCAATAATGACTGAATGTTATCCTTGTAATAATAATAAAAGTAACATATATATATATATATATATATATATATATATATATATATATATATATATATATATATATATATATATATATGTGTGTGTGTGTGTGTGTGTTTGTGTGTGTGTGTGTGTGTGTGGTTACCGGGTGTAACAGCAAAATTGTCCAAATCGTGTAACAGCAAAATTGTCCAGTTGTTAGATTAAGCTTTGAAACGGTGTATCTTAGAAATGATTAAAGATATCTTACTGGAATTCTCCGAGGTTTTTATAACATTACTGGAATCTACTTTGATCAATAAGAATGCATAATTACTCACCAGGCTGAACAGAAGTATCGTGTTGAAAGCGATCATAAACGAAAATTACATGATCATCATTAATTAATCATAGCTAAGGATCGGAAACTCAGGAAGCATTGAAATAAAGTGCAAAAATTTATATTTTCAACTGTCATCGCTGAAACTCCTCTCTCATGTGCCAAGCGTCTTATGGATTGAGTTGGATCTTTTCTAATTGATCTTTTTAACCCTGAGTTGAAATGATGATCCCTCTTCCTGTTGTGACCTCCTGGTCCAGTTATCCTCTTTACTGTTCCCTTTTTTTAAAAATATCCACCGTTCTCGTGGTAGTTTTTTAATGGACTTTGAAGATGGAAGCCAGAATATGAATGGTGATACCATTACAGAAGGCCTGAATGATCTTTTTCCTCTCACCATTGCTCATTTGGGATTACAGTGCGGCCGACACAAAACGATGGTATCAAGATGGTTAAACGACTTATTTAAAAACCTGGAAAAAAGAAACTCAGTTTAGTGTTTCTTTAGCTATTAAACATTTTGTGGGATGGACAATTATGCTGTCACAAACACACACACACACACACACACACACACATATATATATATATATATAATTAGAAGAAAGATCCCACATGGGCTTCATATAGTTTATAAAATAGAGTAGATAAGTTGCTTAATAAAACAAAGGCAAACGAATGGTTACCGATGTGATCATATATATATATATATATATATATATATATATATATATATATATATATATATATATATATGTGTGTGTGTGTGTGTGTGTGTGTGTGTGTGTGTGTGTGTGTGTCTGTGTGTATATATATATATACAGGGGTTGGACAAAATAATTGGAACAGGTGCAAATTCCACTCCTATATTTCAAAGACCTATTATATTAAGAACTTTAACTAAAACTTCGTAATTGCAGGTTATATCTATTGTAAATACGTTTATTTATCTAATTTACTCTCTTTGTCTTATTTATTTTTAGAATTTAGTAAAATTTAAGCTAAATGCGTGACCTCTCCCAGTTCGAAAAAAGGGCAAATTGTTGGAGTTCGCATGGCAGTAGCCTCGATCACTAAGGTTGCTGAACTATTTGGTTTTTCAAGAGGTACCATATCAAGAACTATGACGCAATTCGAGAAACAGGGCAAAACCTCTAGCAACCCTAGCAATTCGGCTGAAGTTACAAACTTACTGACAGGGACCGACGTGCATTGAAACGCAATGTGAAAAAAAATCATCGGACTATTGCGGCCAAAGTGACTGTTAAGTTGAATAATCATCTGAATAATCCAGTTTCTACGTCGTGAGCTCCATAAGGCTAGATATCATGGAAGAGCTGCCGTAAGGAAACCTCTTCTCTCCACTCGCAACATTCAGAAGAGGTTGAAGTGGTGCAGAGATCACAATGCCTGGTCTGCAGACCAATGGACCAAGTCATATTCTCAGACAGGTCCAGTTTTTCTCTTTTCCCAACTTCAAGTAATAAAGACGAAGAAAAACAGAAAGTACAGAAGAAGAAATCACAGAAGAAAAGACAAGGAAGAAGTAATAGAAAACGCAGTAGAAAAAGAAAAGTACGAAGAAAAAGTAAAAACAGAAAAAGAAGAAGAGAAAAAAAGCCCGAAGTAGGAGAAAAAAACGTAAAAGAAAAGGAAGGTACAGAAAAAGAAAAAAAAAACGAAGAAGAAGAAAAAGAAGAAAAAGAAAAATAATAATGAGAAGAAAACGAACAAGAAAAAGATCAAAAAGAAAACGAAGTAGAAGAGGAGGAAGAAGAAAAAGAAAACGAAGAAGAAAAAGAGGAAAAAGAAAACGAAGAAGAAGAACAAAAAAAAGAACAAAAAACAGAAGAAGAAGAGGAAGAGGGAAAAGAAAAAGAAAAGGAAGAAGAAGAAAACGAGGAAAAAGAAAACGGAGAAGAAAAGAAGGAAAAAAAAGGAAGAAGAAGAAGAAGAAGAAAACGAAGAGAAGAGGGAAAAGAAAAGGAAGAAGTAGAACAAAAAAAAGAAGAACAAAAAAAAGAAGAAGAGGAAGAGGGAAAAGAAAAAGAAAACGAAGAAGAAGAAAACGAAAAAGAAGAAAGAAACGAAGAAGAAGAGGGAAAAGAAAACGAAGAAGAAAAAGAAAAAGAAGACAATGTAAACGAAGAAGAAGAAAAAGTAAACGAAGAAGAAGAAGAAGAAGAAGAAGAAGAAGAAGAAGAAGAAGAAGAAGAAGAAGAAGTTGTTAAATAAGATTTCAAAGAAAATATAAGACGAGTTCAAAGAAAAAGTCAAAAGACAACTTTTCTTGGTGAGGCTGAAATAACAGCAAAGTATTATTATCCTGCCACCCGCTGCTTACCACATACTTATAAAAGCAACAAGAGAAAAACTATAATATAAGTTCATATTTCATCAACCTCGTCTTACTTAGACATTATCCCACTTTCTCTTGACGTCATTCTTAAATCAACCTCCTCTGAATTGCACTTCCGGTGTCGCTAAGTCACGTGGAATCCGATTTGTAAAAGCCGAATTCAAAATCTGTCTTCAATTGAAGCAGGGTGATTGTCACCCGCGATGACGCCATGAGTATTGTACAATGTGAGACTGGCCAACGAAAGGAAGTTGCGAAAGTGTTTCTGTCGCCGTAGCAATGGCCAACCGGAAGCCAGATGCCGTCGTGACAAAGATGGCGGGAAAAGTTAGATGCGTTTCGTGACAGCTTGACGAATGCACTTTAAAACATCTATTTTTCGCTTCATTGCGTGTTTGCTGATGACTTGAAAGATTAAGTGATAGCAAGTCTCCTATCGTATCTGGCCACATCACGTTGACACACCGGTTCCCCTACGATCACCGACGTTAAGTAACGTCGAGCCTGCTCAGCATCTAAATGGGTGACAGCTTGGTAACACCACTTGGATATGGCTCGGAATTGTTAATCGGAGAATCGAGTTCCTATTTCAGTTGGGTTCGTTTTATTCACTTACGTGCAAGTGACCTTGGGAAAGGTATGAATCCACCCCCCCATCTATGGGTTAATTTGTAAGACTCGTATCCCTAAACGATTATTATAAAAAAAATCTAACAATCTAGAACTATTTTCTGGCTTTAAATAACCTGCAATGGGTTGATAAGCCGTAGAAAACGAATCAATCGATCAATGAAATACTGATTAGCTACACAAATATGTTTTTAGATTTATTTACATTCTCTGGAATAGAAATGTATAGAAAATACCGTGAACAAAAAGAGAGGGATCAGTTTATATGTTGCTTCCAATATAGAATTGATCCCCCACTTTATATCCACATTATAATTTCTTGGTTGATAAGCCGTAGAAAACGAAACAATCAATCAATGAAATACTGATTAGCTACACAGACATGTCTTTCAGATTTATTTACATTCTATGGAATGTAAATTTATCGAAACTACCGTGGCCAAAAAGTGAGGGATCAGTTTATTATTGATCTTAATACAGAATTGGTCCCCCACTTTATATCCCCATTATAATTTCTTGTTGATAAGCCGTAGAAAACGAAACAATCAATCAATGAAATACTGATTAGCTAGACAGGCATGTCTTTTAGATTTATTTACATTCTCTGGAATAGAAATTTATAGAAACTACCGTGGCCAAAAACTGAGGGGTCAGTTTATTATTGATCTTAATATAGAATTGGTCCCCCACTTTATATCCCCATTATAATTTCTTGTTTGTTGATAAGCCGTAGAAAACGAAACAATCAATCAATGAAATACTGATTAGCTACACAGGCATGTCTTTTAGATTTATTTACACTCCCTAGAAAATAAATGTATAGAAACTACCATGCCTAAAATTGAGGGATCAGTTTATATATTGATTTTAATGTAGAATTGATCCCCCATTATAATTATTTCTTGTTTGTTTATCAAATTCTGATTAGGTATGAATCCACCTCTTCTCTCCCCTCCCCCGCGATTGCTTCATTTGTAAGATTTGTATCACTAAACCAGGGGTTCTCAAACTTGCTTGCCCCATGCACTCCTTTCACCATTTGTCATAATGCCATTCCCCCTTCCTTTTCAAGGTGAAAGGTCAAATAGGCCAAATTCTATAATTGCCTTCCTCCCCGCCCCCTAAACTTACTGTGGTCACAATTCAACCCCCCACACACACACACACACACACACACCCGGGTTGAATTTCACACCTATTGAGAACACCTGCACTAAACCGTTATTATCTCAAAAATCTTAAAAATCTAAAAATATTTTCTGACTTTAAATAACCCACCATTGATTGATAAGCTGTAGAAAATGAATCAATCGGTAGAATTCTCAAAATTGTTTTCAAACATGTCGTAGACATAGTGGGAAATGATCTGTCACTCGGGGGCGCTTCTGGGCCCTGTCAAGACTGAAAAGTGAGGACTTGACAGCTCCTGCCCATATGTGACAACAATGCAGCATTTTAGGACTGATCTGGCTCTTATAACAGTAGAGGATAACACGAGGTACAGGGAACGGGATCGGTACGGGAAACCGACCATTTTGTCTGCATCTTGAGCTGTGGATCTTATGCACAAATTTCACTTGAGATCAACGTGAATTTAAGGCCTAGTATTCTCTCAAGGCATGTAGCCTCCCCAAGTGGATATCCATTCATCGTGGTAGTTCGGGGTCCAATCGGTGATATTTATATGCCTTGGCGCTAGTGTATTGCTTTTGGATTTGTTATGTACACATTTGGGGTACCTATAGTGTGATATTTGGGGTACCTCGTGTGATATTTGTTGCTATACCGCAACGACTCAAGAGGAAACGAGTCCGAATTGAGTTCTTAAACCCTAACAAGATGGACGCAAAACGGCATCAAGGCTGCCTTAAAAAAGGACAGTATTGTAGTGGACCGTGGGGTGAAGATGTGAAGAACTCAAGTGGGTTAAAATTTCCTGCTAGACGGTCCAGCTTCATGAGTGTGTGTGTGTTGTGGTGAGGGTTCGCAAATACGCGTATTATTCTTAGAGTGTTCCCAGAATTTTATTGCAATTATTAACCCAGCAGCTCTTAGGCGAAAATGGGAAAACAAATCGGAGATAAGCGATATAGCATAGAGCAGAAGCTGCATGCAGAAAACAGAAAAAAATCGAATCATTGAATTATAAAAAAAGCATTTAAGACAATAAAAGAGGGACATTGTACACAAGTAGCGTTACCATCTGTCAATGTTATCAAAAAGAATATTGATCCCGTTTTTTAAAAACATCCAAAAGGTTACCGAAAAAGGAGAAGTGTTCGGGTCATTCGCTACCCACTGTGCAAAAAGAATATTTTCGTCTGTTCAGACGATAGAGCAGCAGCTGGATGTCCTCTGGATGATTTATATTGGTTTTTATTAAAATCTTTCTCGAAAGCGATGTCATAATAATACTATAGTATTTTTGCTAACTGGTAAGGCTTGTCAGTGTGTTTGTGCAGCATTACAATTTCCGTACGTTTCATGGAGTAATGTCCATTGCAGACAATGGCCATTGAACAACTAATCGGTAGTCGAGACGATAGTGTTTGCGCGTATATCATCATACACTCCGAAAATAGATTTATATTATTGCACACCACTGCAAATGACCTAATCTGTGGAAAAAACATAGAAATAGATTAGACCCTGTCACTCCAGTGGATTGAAAACTGACCGTATGTTGAAAGAAAGGACAAAAAACGATTGTTTCAATTAATTTGCACAAGGATAAGGATATATATATATATATATATATATATATATATATGTATGTATGTATGCAGGTGTGCAGTGAAATAGGAAAGAACACGTTAGGTAGATAATCCGGTGTTCCTTCATATTTAGCTTTATTTTCAAAAGGACAGTGCTCCATACAGTGCTCCCAAATTCTCGCTTGACAAGGAAGCGGGTCCAGACACCTTAACTCTACATAACTTAAAAAATTATGTTAGGGGTCTCGGCTCTCGCTTTTGAAACATGAGAACTCTTATGTAGCGGAGGAATCATATTTTTAAAAACTAAAAATATTATTATATTATATATATATATATATATATATATATATATATATATATATATATATGATCAAATGCAATGTTACTATTCGTTAGATGTTTATCATCTTTGTCAATGTCTTTCAGTTTCTTAAATATGTTATCACAACGCAAAACGGCATCATGGCTGCCTTAAAAGAGGACAGTATTGTAGTGGACCGTGGGGTGAAGATGTTAAAATTTCCTGCTAGCCGGTCCAGCTTCATGAGAATGTTGGACTTTAATTAAGTCCAAAGAAGACAAACAAGACCGATATATATATATATATATATATATATATATATATATATATATATATATATATATATATATATATATATATATATATACAAATATATATATTAAAAACAAGTTAAACAAAGACATAGACAGTTACATAGTGTTTGTGTGGAGAAATTATGTGTGTGTTGTGGTGAGTGTTCGTACGTACGTGCATTGTTCTTAGCGTGTTCCCAGAATTTTATTACAATTATTAACCCAGCAGCTCTTAGGCTAAAATGGGATAACAAATCGGAGGAAAGCGATATAGCATAGAGCAGGGGCTGCATGCAGAAAACAGAAAAAAATCGAAGCATTGAATTAAAAAAAAAGCATTTAAGACAATAAACAAAGCAGTAACTCCTATTAATTATTCATTTATATCATTTGACATACATAAAATATGAATATTGTTCTTTTTATAAAAAGTTATTTTTTTATGTTCTTGTTGCTTTTCGTTTGCTTTCACATGTAGTGGACCGTGCGGGTGAAAATGTGAAGAGATATCAGAAGGTTAAAATTTCCTGCTAGCCGGTCCAGCTACATGAGAATGTTGGACTTTAATTAAGTCCAAAGAAGACAAAGAAAACAAACAAGACCGATATATATGGGTAAACAAATATATATATTAATAACAAGTTAAACAAAGACATGGACAGTTACATAGTGTTTGTGTGGTGAATATTATGTGTGTGTGTGTGTGTTAATAGAGTACAGCGTGCGTAGGATAGAAAAGAAGTTTCCGATATTATGTTGTTTTGACTGGCTCTCATTTGGAAGGTCTGTATAAGAATTTGCTTGTACATATATATCGTCTTGTGTGTATGTTAGCAGGAGTTGAAAATTTAATCACGTCGGGAAGTCACCATTATGTAGCAGAGCGTGGGGTGAATATTATGTGTGTGTGTTGTGGTAAGTGTTCGTACGTACGTGTATTGTTCTTAGCGTGTTCCCAGAATTGGGGAAACGCTGTAGTGTGAGAGGTCACATATTGGTGTTAGTTGAAAAGAGAGATTTACCTCACCTCCACGCAAGGTGGCGGCCCAAGGCCTAAGTGGAAAAGAGAGATTTACCTCACCTCGACGCGAGGTAGCGGCCCAAGGCCTAAGTGGAAAAGAGAGATTTGCCTCACCTCGACGCGAGGTGGCGTCCCAAGGCCTAAGTGGAAAAGAGAGATCGAGGCGAAGGGTCAGCCAGTATTTATAGCCAGAGGAGAGAGACGCCTGTTGAAGGATTAAGGAACTGAAGAGGAACTAACTCCGAGAGTATACTCCTAAAGAAGACTGTGTATTATAGTGAAATGCACTTGTATACATCCGGTCGTATATCAAAATAAGCTGGTCTATGTCCGGTGTTTTATAAGCGATGGCGCCAGTGGGTTTTTTGACTTTTACTTTTTACTGAAATGTATTTGTGAAAATAAACGCTTGTAACACATGTATTAAACAGGTGGCCTTTCTTTTATACTCAAATAATTCCGTTGCAGAATATGGATTTATGACAAATAGAATAAGAAATGGTGGAACTGAAATAAAGAAAAAGATTATTTTATTGTGAAGAATTAATAAAACCAGGGAAAATCAGGGTTTTCTAGAAATGTTCATTGTTTATTTATAACGAAAAAACGGAGATAGATAGATAGAGCTAAGAAGTCAGGGATAGATTGATAGATAGATAGATAGATAGATAGATAGATAGATAGATAGATAGATAGATAGATAGATAGATAGATCTAAGAAGTCAGGGATAGATAGATAGATAGATAGAAACGATGAAATAGCGATGAAACGATGGAGATAGATAGATGGCGATGAAACGATTGAGATAGATAGATAGATAGATAGATAGATAGATAGATACCGATGAAACGATGGAGATAGATAGATAGATAGATAGATAGATAGATATCAATAGAATGCAACAGGTATATATATATATATATATATATATATATATATATATATATATATTAACAGGCAGTGATAAAAAGATATTAACAGGCATCATTAGATAGATAGATAGATAGATAGATAGATAGATAGATAGATAGATAGATAGATGGCGATGAAACGATTGAGATAGATAGATAGATAGATAGATCTAAGAAGTCAGAGATAGATAGATAGATAGATAGATAGATAGATAGATAGATAGATAGATAGATAATTATTCTACCTTAATTGTAAATTAAGGTAGAGACAAAAAGAAAGAAAAGTCAGGTATTCGGCACATGTATTTTCCTCTCTGCATCACTTCATTAAGACTCGCCACGTCTTTGTTTTATAACCAAAAAAAAGAAACTAATAATTAAAAAAAAACAGAAAACCGCCTTTATTTTGATTTCCTCATTAATGATGGAAAAAACTTCATTTTAAAAATCGGATTAAAATTGTCAGTGTGACTCAAATTAATTACAATCGCAATACGATCCACACGAATATTCATTTCCAACAGTCCGTCTACATTTACACATCTAATTTCATTCACACACACACACATACACATACACACACACACACAGGTACAGAGAGAGAGAGAGACACACACACACAGATGTACAGAGAGAGAAACACACACACAGGTACAGAGAGAGAGAGAGAGAAAGAGAGAGAGACACACATAGGTACAGAGAGAGAGAGAAACACACACACACACAGGTACAGAGAGAGAGAGAGAGAGAAAGAGAGAGACACACACACAGGTACAGAAAGAGAGAGAAACACACACACACACAGGTACAGAGAGAGAGACACACACAAACAGGTGCGCATCTGTATTCTTTCATTCATTTATTTCAATTTGTTTGAATATAAATGTGTTCAACTGCAAAAGTACAACACAGTACTGTCCTGGGTAAGACGATAAACTACGTCCAGCAGCAATGCCTCTGATCAGAAGCTTTTGAGGAAGCGTGGAACCACCTCTTAATTGCTAGTGTTCCCAGGTCCACCCTGACCCGGGGTGGTAGCACCTGTTAGGGTCCCTGCTATGGGCAAATAATTAACCTTGAAACTGGGGTAAAAACACTATGAAAGTGTAAAAATAAGTTTTAATACCAGAAATACTTTGTGAAAAAATTATCAGCAATAAATTTTTGAAAAAAAAAAAAAACTATTACCAGCTATACGTTTTTGAAAAAAATTATTACCAGCAATAAAAATGTTGTCGGCATTAAATAACCCATTGAGGTTGATATACCGTAAAACAAACCAAACCAAACCAAACAACACAGTCTTTTGTTTACGGACGAAAAACCTGAAGATTCTTAGAAACTGAAGTTAATTCAAAATTCAAAATTCAATTTCAAATTCAGAAGAAAGCGACAACCTGTTGCAATAATTCTACAACATTATTTTTTCATCATCAAGACCCTCTAGATCAGTGGTCCTCAACCGGGGGTCTATATGGACCCAAGGGGTTCATGTAAAATTACTTGGGGGGAATGGTCCACACAAAAAAAAAACATAGAAGATATATAGACAGATACATAATTTTAAATAATAAATAAGATATTAATATAAATTAATCAATATAAAATATTAAAAAAAATAAAATATTAAAAAAAATAAAATGATTTAATATGTTAATTGTGTAAGGTTTATATATAAAGGAAGCAAATGCATTTCTTATTTCAATAATACAATTCCTAAACATATCTATTATTAAATCGAATAGTTATGGGGGTCCACCAAAAAGAGTTAAGAGTAAAAGTGGCCCACGGATAAAACATGGTTGACAACCACTGCTCTAAATCCGCACAATGCTGTGGAGATGGCCGGGATACTAAATCAAATCCCAGTTGCAGTGTCCCCTTTTAACACACACACACACATACACACACACACACACACACACACACACACACACATATATATATATATATAAATATGATTCCTTCGCTACATAAGAGTTCTCATGTTTCAAAAACGAGAGCCGAAACCCTCAATATAATTATTGAAATTAGGTTGAATTTTACTTTTAGAGATAATCCGTTTTAATTCCGGTCATATATTTATCTTATTCTGTTCATCTCTCTCCCTCTCTCCCCGATATATATATATATATATATATATATATATATATATATATATATATATATATATATATATATATATATATAGTTGTGTTTCAATCCTGGCTTGAGGCATTCGGAAGTCTAGTCGCACTGAGGAGCTGTGATACAGCGAAACAGTACTGTCTGTGAATGACATATATATATATATATATATATATATATATATATATATATATATGCAGGTATGCAGAAAAATAGGAAAGAACCCGTTAGGTAAATAATCCGGAGTTCTTTAGTATTTTTGTTTTTATTTTTAAAAAGACTGTTCTCCATACAGAAGTAGAGCTTATATTATAATATTTTAATAAAAATATGATTCCTTCGCTACATAAAAGTTCTCATGTTTCAAAAACGAGAGCCGAAACCCTCAATATAATTATTGAAATTAGGTTGAATTTAGATATCGAGTCCCGTTTCATCCTCAAGCGAAAATTTCGGAATAAGCTATCTCGTGGTTTGTGCGTGTTTACAAGTATGGTCTTTTGTAACATTAATTACTATGGAAACGGCTGTGGGCGGCCATTTTGGTTAGGTGGTCGAAGAGTTAATTCTTATCTACAGACCCGTCACCTTCGGAAAGTTTATGTCAGGTTATGGTGGGGTGTCTATTTCAAAGCTTATGGTGGCGGTCACCGTCTGGTTAGTTTAAAGCGGAAAATATTTAATGGCGCTATGGCAGGTCGTTAAATGTCGAGAGGATTCTGTTTAATATTATCTATCTATTAATCTCTATATTTATTTGTTTATTCAAATGACTATTGAAGAAGAAGAAGAAGAAGAAGAAGAAGAAGAAGAAGAAGAAGAAGAAGAAGAAGAAGAAGAAGAAGGTCCTAGTGGATAAAAACGTTTGTGACGTAATACCTGACCACAGCAGAGGAGAACAAAACTGAAATGGAGATGCCTTGAAAAGGCATGACACGGTGGACGAAATAAAGGGTTCGGTTCGAATTTCCAATGAACAGGGTGTCTCCAAAATTTGACATCAGTTTAAAAGCAATTATCTTGAAACTACTGCCTATCCCAATGAAATTGAACACTTGTTATATAGGGATAAAGTGTCGCTGCCGACACTTGAGGTTGAACATTGATCGCCAGTGAGTAAACACAGGCGATCCCATTATTGAAGACTTGTAGACTACGTGATCATAGAGAAAACGAATATATAGGAGGTAGCGTGACATCCAACGATCGTTATTTCTATACTATCCTCTATTACTATACGGACCGCTATTCACTATACTATTTCTCAATTCAGATTACTTTGCGGTTGTTACTTTTCGAGCTAGTATTACCGAGCAAGTAGTATTAGTGCGAGTGTTATTCAAATGCGTCTGACACCAGTATTGTTCAACGGCGTTACTATAGTTGTATCTGAGATTACAAAGTCTCTACTACAACGAGTATTACGAAAATGAGAACGAGTATTCGTGACATTACAAAAGTGGCAATGAGTGTTCGTTGGAATTACAAAAGTGACGAGTATCCGTTGACATCAGACAAGTGACAATGAGTGTTCGTTGCCATTACAAAAGTGACAACAAGTATTGGTTGACATCAGACAAGTGGCTACGAGTATTCGTTGACATCAGACAAGTGACAACGAGTGTTCGTCGGCATTACAAAAGTGGCAACGAGTATTCGTTGACATCAGACAAGTGGCAACGAGTGTTCGTCGGCATTACTAAAGTGACAACGAGTATTCGTTGACATCAGACAGGTAGCAACGAGTGTTCGTTGGCATTACAAAAGTGACAACGAGTATTTGTTGACAGCAGACAATTGGCAACGAGTGTTCGTTGGCATTACAAAAGTGACAACGTGTATTCGTTGATATCAGACAAGTGGCAACGAGTGTTCGTTGCCATTACAAAAATTAAATGAGTATTCGTTGACATCAGACAAGTGACAATGAGTGTTCGTTGCCATTACAAAAGTGACAACGAGTATTCGTTGATATCCAACAAGTGACAATGAGTGTCCGTTGGCATGACAAAAGTGACAACGAGTATTGGTTGACATCAGACAAGTGGTAACGAGTAATCGTTGACATCAGACAAGTGGCAACGAGTGTTCGTCGGCATTACTAAAGTGACAACGAGTATTCGTTGACATCAGACAGGTGGCAACGAGTGTTCGTTGGCATTACAAAAGTGACAACTAATATTCGTTGACATCAGCCAAGTGGCAACGAATGTTCGTTGGCAGTACAAAATTGACAACGAGTATTCGTTGACATGAGACAAGTGACAACGAGTGTTCGTTAGCATTACTAAAGTGACAACGAGTAATCGTTGACATCAGACAAGTGGCAACGAGTGTTCGTCGGCATTACTAAAGTGACAACGAGTATTCGTTGACATCAGACAGGTGGCAACGAGTGTTCGTTGGCATTACAAAAGTGACAACTAATATTCGTTGACATCAGCCAAGTGGCAACGAATGTTCGTTGGCAGTACAAAATCGACAACGAGTATTCGTTGACATGAGACAAGTGACAACGAGTGTTCGTTAGCATTACTAAAGTGACAACGAGTATTCGTTGACATTAGACAAGTGGAAACGAGTGTTCGTTGACATCAGACAAGTGGCAACTAATGTTCGTTGGCCTTACAAAAGTGACAACGAGTATTCGTTGACATCAGACAAGTGGCAACGAGTGTTCGTTTGCATTACAAAAGTGACAACGAGTATTCGTTGACATCAGACAAGTGGCAACAAGTGTTCGTTGGCATTACAAAAGTGAAAACGAGTAATCGTTGACATCAGACAAGTGGCAACGAGTGTTCGTTGGCATTACAAAAGTGTAAAAGTGTAACAGTATTTGGTGACTGTTTGCGAGCATATTCCAAAACACAAAATGATTTCTCTTCGGGAGTGATCCGCATGGCTCACCCTGAAAACGGAACGAAAATAAAACATTAAATATAAAATCTTGATCTCTCTATATATAATCTATGAGAATTTGAGGTTATTTCAACAAGAATTTCCAAAATTATTGGCCTGCAAAATGATGCCAAATTTGGTTGGATGAGGGCACAGTATATCCCCTGAAGAAGGCCGAAGCACACAACGGCTGAAACGACGTGAATTTGACAATACAGATAGGTTCAACAGTCCGAACAATGTAAATAGTGTAAATAATTACAATACCACATCTCAGAAATATAGATAGATCCTGAAGTAGTCCGTAGCGTACAAAGGCCGAAACGTCGTGAATATGAAATTATAAATGAAGACAATAGTCCGAACAATGTACATAGTGTAAATAATTACAATACCTCATCTCAGAAATATAGACAGATCCTAAAGAAGGCCGGAGCGTACAACGGCTGAAATGTTGTAGACATGACAATAAAGATGCGCACAACCATCTGAACGATGTAAATAGTGTAGATAGTAACAATAGCTCATCTCAGAAATACAGACATATCCTGAAAAAGGCCGTAGCGTACAAAAGCCGAAATGTCGGGAATATGAAAATAAATATGAGGACAACAGTCCGATCTATGTAAATAGAGTAAATAGTTAAAATATCTCATCTCGGAAGTATAGACAGATCCTGAAGAAAACCGTAGCGCACAACACCCGAAACGTCGTGGATATGACAATAAAGATGAGGAGAACAGTCCCATCTATGTAAATAGAGTAAATAGTTAAAATATCTCACCTCGGAAGTATAGACAGATTCTGAAGAAGACCGTAGCGTACAACGACCGAAATATGACAATAAAGATGAGTTCAATAGTCCGAACAATGTAAATAGTGCAAATATGCAAAGTCTTAGAGACGAAAATGATCATTACACCGGCTCATTCCTTTTTCTGTTATGGTGTCAGTATCAGACACCAAAGATTTTATCCTCAAAATTCTCAAATATTTTATTCCACTCGAGAAATTTAATATTCGCGAATCTCGTGACCCATCGAGGTCGGTGAGGAACCACATATACAGTAGCCACAGTAGAAGTGGTGTTTCTTGGGCAATCCCAACCTCTCCAGGCCTCTTTTGAAGTCAGGGTTTCCTTCTACTAGACCTGTTGCCTGCCCAGTCTGTCCTGCTGTTTACCCATAGCTTTTAGAAGAAGATGGTTGATACTTTTCCCAAGGGTATTAGCAAGTAAATAAATGAAATTAATTTAACTGGAATTCCCGTCCTGGGTAACACGATAAACTACATCCGCGTCCTGAGTAAGACGATAAACTACATCTGCAGTCCATATAACATCAGGACAACCTTCAAAAGCTTGACGACACTTCGCAGATATCTCTCCCGAGTAAGCCCCCCCCCCCCATAGAGGAGAATATGACTAAAGACTGCGTGTACGCCATCCCGTGCAGCTGTGGAAAGAAATATAAAGGGGAGACAGGCCGCCCCCGTAAGGCGGGGCTTCAAAAACACCAGAAAGCTGTAAGACGATGGGGAAGTGGAAAAATCAGGAGTGGCTGATCACATATGGAGGGAGAAGGGAGATCACCACCCTCTGTGGGATCAGATTGAGATCATAGACCAGGAACACCATTGGAAAATTCGTAAACTTAAGGAATCAGCACATATGCTAGGCCACAAAAATCTCCTGAGCCAACCAAGCATAGAAATGAATACAATATGGGAAGCAGTAATAAGGAGTGCCACAGAAAAGCAATAATAACAACAAAAATTGCAATATGAGCTCTGATAAAAAAACATGCAATGATAACAGCAAAAAATGCAATATGAGCTCTGGTAAAAACAGAATTGCTGATGACATTAGGTTTATAATACCCAGAAATTCATACACAGATGTCCTTAAGAACACATGGCACAGTGGATAAAGGCAACAAAGATGAGGACAATAGTCCGAATAATGTAAATAGTGTACATAATACCTCATCTCAGAAATATAGAGAGATACTGAAGGGCCGAAACGTTGTAATAAATATGGCAACAAAAATGAGTTCCATAGTCCGAATAATGTAAGTAGTCTACATAATACCTCATCTTAGAAATATAGACAGATACTGAAGAAGGTCAGAGCGTACAACGGCCGAAACGTTGTGATAAATATGGCAATAAAGATGAGGACAATAGTCCGAATGATGTAAATAGTGTTAAGTCGATTGGCTTTCAAATCCTGTCCTGCTCGACGTTCTGCTTTCCGTTTTCTTACAATCAATGGTCACTTCTTTCGTTCGACTCCTTCGTTTCATGGCTCTTTGCAATTATAAAAAAAAAACTGGGAGCTTCTGCACACGCGCAATTCACATTTGGGAAGAGTGCTTCCTGCATTCTCACCACCAATCAAAAGAACGTCTACTCCGGTCCAATTAAAATGCGCCTGACAACTAAATCCGAGTTTCGTCGGCGGGAAAATCACGCGCGGACCAATCTTGATTTTTCAATTAATCGGAAGGTGAGTTCACCTGTCAGCCACACTTCAGTTCCGGTATGACAGGTGTTTGGGGCAAATGATGTACGCGACGTTACGCCAGCGAACGAAAGAATCCCGGGATTCGAGAGAAAATAATGTAAACGAAAAAAAATAAGGAAGACGGAATAGACCAGAAGATTAAACAGACATGATATTTTAAGTCCGAGAAAAGACGTAAGAAAAATAAATAAAAAAGAACACTTTATATTCATATCTATTTATCTATTTCACACTTTTCATATTTATCTATTCTTAGTGGCTTAAAAGTCAATGGTAATGATAATATTAGCCGTTTCTTTATAAGGAAACATTCGGCCTACCTTGACAGAACAGCCAATGCTAATCGAGTTTCGTTTTTCTTCGTTCCTTGTCCTTCTTACTGGGATCAAAGTGTAGTATCTGTTCTCAGATCGCTCGCTTGATCGGCCTTTTGGCTGAGATTCGATCACTTGATACATGTCTGGCACAAGTATTCGTCCCTGCGCTGGTAGTATCGCGGCTACGTCTAGCTATGACCAGCTCCGCCCAGCTTGGACAGGCTATGACCAGCTAAGACCAGCCAAGACCAGCTCTGACTAGCTATGACCATCTCTGACCAGCTTGGACAAGCTGAGACCAGCAAAGACCAGCGGCCCGGATGAAAACACTCGGGTCCCCACGTTAAAAACCGACCTAGTGTCACAACCTGAATCAGTGGGGTGTAAAGTAGATACCAAGTGTAGTATCTGTTCTCCTCATCTCTAATGGCAAATAATAAGGCCAGTGCTAATCGAGTTAGGTTTTTCTTCATTCCTTGGCTATCGTTTTGGGATCAAAGTGTTGTATCTGTTCTCCTCATCTCTAATGGTAAATATTAAGGCCAGTGCTAAACGAGTTACAATTTTCTTCGTTCCTTGTCCATCTTGCTGCGATCAAGGTGTAGTACCTGTTCTCCTCATCTCTAATGGTAAATATTAAGGCCAGTGCTAATCGAGTTACGTTTTTCTTCGTTCCTTGTCCATCTTGCTGGGATCAAAGTGTAGTATCTGTTCTCCTCATCTCTAATGGTAATATTAATCTTTTCCCTATAAGGAAACATTCGGCATTCATTGACAGAACAGCCAGCGCTAATCAAGTTATGGTTTTTCTTCACAATCTGGCAATCGGTCTGAGATCAAAGTGTAGTATTTGCTCGCCTCATTTCTAATTTTAATGAAATTTTTTATTAACATAGTTATAACTTATGAAAAAGCTTGAAATCCATACACTGTATCTCTGTCGTTGCATAATATTGTAATATGCAAAAACAATTAGAATATTTTGTTATAAATGAAATTATGTTATTTATAAAATTTCGTGGCGGAAAAAGTATTCCTACAAAATATGTCTTTAATATCAAAAGTCTTACATTACCTTTATTTGCATAATTCTTTGTAAGATTTTGCCAGATTCTTCTAATTATCTTACAATCTAGAACATTCCGACTTTCATTTCTTTTATAAGGTGACCTCCGCACATAAATCATCGACAATAATTATCGTCATGATGAAAGGCAAGGAACTACCAAATTCGCAAAAAAAATTGATCATCAGACATTGGAAAGAAGGCAAAAGCTATAAGAAAATAGCAGGTATCCTGAATATACCAATTTCGACTATTAGTTCCGTTATTGCTAAGTATAAAAAGGTGAACACTGTTGAGAACAAATCAAGATCTGGTGTACCACGCAAGATTTCTCCCAGATGAATGAGAAGAATTCAGTGCGAAATTCATGAAAATCCATTGGCTACTCGGAGAGAAATACAGGAAGAATTAAAAGCATCAGGTATTATTGTTACGAAGCGAACAATAAGAAGTCAACTAAGACCGCGTTCTCCAAGAATGCCCGGTTAAAATTTGTTCGTGAGCATAATAAACTTGAATCATTGTGGGAAAGTTTTTTTTATGGACAGATGAAACAAAAATTGATCAACCTCTACATTATTTACATTATTCGGACTATTGTCCTCATCTTTGTCGCCATATTTATTACAACCTTGTACGCTCCGGCCTTCTTGAGATGGTTGGAATGTCGAACTGAACCCTTTCAAGACTGTTCTAGTTCCACGTGCCATGGTTAATGGATGTCAGTTATCAGTTATCTCCTGTTAATTTCCCTCTGAAAGTTCTCCACTGCCTTAACCGGGACTCTTTGTGTCCTGTCACTGGATCTAACTAACGGCTTTATTCACTGTGCCATGTGTCCTTGAGAACATATGTGTATGAATTTCTGGGTATTATAAACCTAATGTCTTCAGCAACCATTTTTTGCTGTTATCATTTCATGTTTTTACCAGAGCGCATATATAACAGCAAAATTGCAATATGAGCACTGGTAAAAATGGTTGCTGAAGACATTAGGTTTATAATACCCAGAAATTCATACACAGATGTCCTCAAGGATATATATATATATATATATATATATATATATATATATATATATATATATATATATATATATATATATATATATATATATAAGTAAAAGTTTGTCACTTAACTGATTGATCATACCTTCAGCATTCCGACTCCAGAATTTCGTAGTCAGATCTGACTGGACAGACTTCAGGGAGTATCAACTATTTACTGCTTATATATTTTCTATTTCTACCTAGTTAGACATTTAACATTGGTGTAAGTTTTTTTTTTCTGATTTTTTTGTGTTCGTGCGTGTGTTTGTGCGCGTGCACCCAAGTACCCGTCTCTGCGGATGTGTTTTCGCGCGCGTACGCCCGTATGTACGGAAAATGCTATCATTTGTCCATTTCGATTTTGTTTTGTTTTTTTACACTATATTAAAACATATATATATATATATGTTATGGTCCAGGTTAGGACCAAGGAAGAACAATATGAACACAAGAGAAGAAATAACGAAGATATATTACACGGAATAATAATACAAGATGTGGAAGGTGTTACTATGACCGTCAGTCTGGTTTGGAGTGAACTACTATCGGCTCGACTCGATTCGTTTCTCTCTCTCTCTCTCTCTCTCTTGAGAGGCGTAGTATACATAGTGTTAGGAAGAGTTCATTCTGTAGTTATAGGTAAGGTCCCATAACACGGGCACGCTGGAGTAATGGATAACAGCTTGGATTGAGGAATCGGAGAGCCGAGTTCGAATTCCAGTCGAATCCATTACATTCACTTACGTGCTAAAACCCTTGGGAAAGGTATGAATCCTCTTCTTCTCCCTCCAACTATGGGTAAATAGCAGGGCAGACTGGGTTCTATAGCCGTGAATGGCAACTGGTCTAGGAGAAGGACAACTCTGAATTCAAAACCTGCGGAGGGTCGTTTGGGGACATTGTGGCACTTAGTGCACCAGGTCACTGTATTCGTCCCTTCAAAAAGTGTGAATGGCCCTGCACGAAACCTTCACCACTATAATCAAATCTCATGTGTCGGCGTCGGGCTCTCAGTTTCTAGGAACTGACCTGCCTGACCCTCATACGGCGAATTCGACGGGAGAGTCGATGATAGATAGATAGATAGAGAGAGAGAGAGAGAGGGCGAGAGAAAGATTGATAGAGAGAGAGTGATTAATAGATAGATAGATGTCGATACGCATATATGCGTATACTTATCACAGTGTCTTAATGTATGTGTGTCTGTGTTTATCTCAGACTCTGCATTATGTGAGTGAGTAAATGACCTTTAAACGAGGTCATCAATAAAGAACAAAATTATATTGTTCATCTTTTTCTATATATTTCATTGATTTTTTCAAAAATCTATCCAATACTGACTTTATTTCTTATCTAAGCAATCGTTAGCATTATTTAATCTGTGAAATAGTGACTAGTTTATGTCAGGGCTGCAAATGTATCTATCTATCTATCTATCTATCTATCTCATTCTATTCATTTAATATCTATCTCATTCCGTTCATTTTCTATCTATCTATCTATCTATCACATTCTGTTCACATCTATCTCTCTCTCTCTCTCTCTCTCTCTCTCTATATATATATATATATATATATATATATATATATATATATATATATATATATATATATATATATATATTACAGGCTGTACATAGCTATCTCAGTCTCTTTCTTTCTATCTGACCTGTCTATCTCTTTCTGTTCATTATCTATCTATCTATCTATCTGTTGTGGATTCCGGGGAGGGAATCCTGCACAAATAAATAAACAACGCCAGTAATTGAAATAGGAAAATAAGTGTATTGAACGTAAGAATACAAACTTGAAATGAGGATTAGTAGTCCAGGAATGCGGGTTAGTAGAAAGTATATGTACAAGTCTCTGTAAGTGAAGCCGTAATTCTCTCTCTCTCTCTCTCTCTCTCTCTCTCTCTCTCTCTCTCTCTCTCTCTCTCTCTCTCTCTCTCTCTGTGGACTCTACTTATCTCAACGTATCTCTTTGTGAACACCCTGTGTACTCAACGTATCTCCAACTCTGTCAGTATAAGTATACTTTCGACTTGTCCATCTTGTGTTAAAGGGGGAGAGACCCACAACACCTCCCTCCTAGCTTCTTTTTTCGGCGGGGAGTTAATATTTTTTTCTTATGGTCTATTATTAGCGGTTCTGTGAATTTTCTTTTCCTGCTTGTTCTTCTAATCTCCGTGGCTACTTGTGGTCTTTGAATTTCAAATGCTTCAAAAATCGCCTCCATTGAGTCTTCATTTTCCGAAGGTCACGAGCTTGGCTCCTTTACCCGTCTTTTTTGTATCTGATTGATATGTCTCCTGTGAGTGAAGTTTTCGCCTTGGATCGTGTACAGAACATTCCCCAGTCTGCTTATTATCGTACCAGTTTCCCAGTATGCCATGTTATTCTGAAACATTCTGAAATAGACCCGCGGGCCTGGTTTGAAGGATCTTTTAGGCACTATCGGTGTATGCCGGTTTTTATTTTTGCTGGGTAATAGTTTATCAAAAACAGACCGTATTTTGCGGGCAAACATCACTTCAGCTGGAGAAAGGCCAGCTGGTGTGTTTCCGTTCGGGGTGATTCTGTAGACTTGTAGGAACTGTTGTATGGCTCTTTCTGTTGGTACGTCCTCTGCTTTTTTGAAGCTCTCTTAAGCGTGTCCACGAACCTTTCGGCTTGCCCGTTAGATCGTGGATGGTATGGTGCTATTTTAATATGTTTCACTTGATAAGTCGCACAGAATTCTTGAAAGTCGCTCGAGGTGAATTGGGTACCATTATCCGTTACAAGTCAATCTACCAGGCCGAATTTTGCGATTAACTCGTGTAGACAATTAATAGTGTTTTCCGTCGTAGGTTTTTTTGTATCTGAAAACTTCTGACCACTTGCTAAAGCTATCTACCGTTATCAAGTAGTAATATCCATCTATGGGTCCTGCATAGTCCGCATGGATTCTAGACCAAGGTCTGTCCACCTTAGGCCATGGTTTTTGTATAATAGGTGGTGCCTTTGCTGCCGCAGCACAGCCTCTACATTTTTCTACCATTTGAGTAATGTAGTTATCCATATTAGGCCAGTACACAAAACTTCTCATTAACGCTTTCATACGATTTTTCCCTGGGTGTCTTAGATGAAAGTCCTTCAGAATTCGTCTTTGTAAAGATTTGGGTATGAGCACTCTCTCATTATAAAGTAATAACTAATCACAAATTGAAAAACTGTCCGCTAGATTTCTTTCTTTTTCTTCTATTTATCTCTTTGTACTTTTTATGAATTCATCCATTTCAGCTTCTCTTCTGATTTCTAACAAGGTCACTGGTAATTCCCTTACTGTATTGTTTAGCACTTTACTAATTTCGTCTTCGGATCGCAAAGCCGCTATTACAGAGTCTTCCAGAGGTTCGCATTTCGCAGGTACCAATCTAGATAATCCATCCGCATGCCCAATTTTCTTTGACGGTAGGAACTCTAGTTTGAAATTATAATTCAATAATATAGTTCCCCATCTCAGAAGTCTATTGGCTGTGTAAATTGGTAGTCCTTTTTTCGATCCGAATATAGTGAGAAGAGGTTTATGGTCAGTTTGAAGAGTAAACTCTCTTCCATATATGTATCTGTGGAAGCGAGTTGTGGCGAATATTATGCCTAACGCTTCCTTCTCAATTTGCGAATAACTCCTCTCTGCCGGTAACAACGGTCTAGATGCGTGAGCTATGGGTTTCCTTGGGTGCCATCCTGCATATTGTGTAATATACAAGCTCCCACCCCGTGTGAGCTTGCGTCACTAGCAATGATAATTTCCAGTTTGGGATCAAAATGCGTCAGTGCTAGATCAGACGTTAATTTCTTTATGATCTCCTTAAAGGCTTTCTGACAATCTTCCGTCCAGTTCCATTTCTTCTCTTTTTTCAATAATTCATTGAGGGGAGCCCTCAATTGGTGCATATTTTCAATTAATTCGCCATAATAGTTCGCTAGACCAAGAAAGCTTTGCGACTCTGCGATATTTTTCGGCTCAGGGATATTTTTTTTATTGCAGATGCCCTATCTGGATCTGGTTTCCTGCCTCTTTCATTGATTATATAGCCTAGATACTTGACTTCTTTTAGAAAAAAATCGCATTTTTCTCCTTCACTTTAAAACCAAAATCCTGAATTCTTTTAAAAACTTCTTTAATGTCTGTTGCGTGTTCTTCTACATTATCGCTTTTGATCAAAATGTCGTCTAAGTAAGCAGTATCTAAGTTCTGTCCCATGAGCATGGTATCCATAGTCTGCTGGAAGATTGACGGTGCTACTTTTATCCCAAATGGCAATCTGTTAAATTTGTAAAGTCCTTTGTGAGTATTGATACATAAAATGTTTGTACTTTCTTCTTCTACTGGAATCTGAAGATAAGCTTCACTTAAATCAATCTTAGAAAATACCTTACCACCGTTAAGCTTGGTAAATATTTCCTCCGGGATTGGCAATGCGTAGTGATAATCTTTGATAGCCTTGTTTAACCCAGTCGAGAAATCTGCGCAAACACGGGTTTCTCCGGATTTTTTTCTTTACGTAGACCACTGGTGCCGCCTATTCACTGAATTCGATTTGTGAAAGAATTCCGATTTGTACCAATCTATCTAACTCCTTGTCAATTTTTTCTATGGTTGCGAAAGGCACGTTTCGCTTTTTCTTGAATACTGGTTGAACATTTTCCTTTAGTTCAATTTTAGCTGCAAACTTATTACATCGTCCCAAACCGCCCGAGAAAACTTCGGGGAATTGACTGTGTAGTTCTTCTTTTAATTTTGTATCATCTGACGGCTCGCAGTCTATTTTCTTACAAAATGAGCTAATAGGTAAATCCCATACGTCAAATTTTTGCATCCAATCTGTGCCCACCAAATTTTCTGTGTCTTTCATTACAAATATCTTAATTTTTTCGTTTTTCCATGGAATTTTACGTTTAGAATTACTTCTCATTCAAATTTGATACGCTTCCCTGTAACAGACTTGGCTATTTTCTGTGTATGGATCATGGTCGGTCTATTTAGCTTCCTTCATGTTTGTAAATTAATTATAGTTAGATCTGAACCTGGGTCTAACTGTAATTTTACCGTTTTATTTAAAATCTCGAGTTAAACGTATTTTCTTGTGTTTAGTTTGTCTTCGTAGTACATTCTAGTAGTTCTTACCCTACTAGTGTGTCTTTTGTTTCTGCATTGAGATGCCTTATGTCCCATTTTTCCACAAGATAAACAGTTCTTGTATTTGAATCGACAGTCTTTATTCCATTGTAACCCACCACATCTGTAACATGCAGATGTGGGGGGGGCTTATATTTGCTTTGATATCTGTCATTAATCGCTTTATACCTTGTAATTTTTCCTTTATCATGAAATTTTTGTTTTTCTTCCGGGGGGAGGCGAAAATCGTAAACTTTTGTTCAACTTACGTATGTGTGCTACTCCCGATTCCTCGATATCCTTAGAGTCTTTTTTTATGCTCAAGCATTTTTGGCAGTCTTCTGACAATTTTTGTAGCGTTAATCCAGGCTCGTTTTGAAGCTTCGAGAGCATTCTTTTGCGCATTTCACTGTCCTTGGCTGAGACTAATCCCTGTTCGAAAATCAGACACTTAGAACTGTCCGGAGTCAATTCTGCCAACTTAAAGTCATCGCAATGTTTGTTCACGATTGCGGCGAACATGGAGTAGTCCTCATTTTCGCTTTTTACGAGGTTGAGACATTTCCACCTTTTGTGAAAAAGTGAAGTCTTTGGACTGAAGAGCTCCGTAAGGCATGTAACTGCCTCATCAAACGTCAAATTGTTGGTCTTTTTCGGTAGAATATAGTCCACAAATT
>OZ038518.1:9895606-9905606 GCA_964036315.1 Acanthosepion esculentum
ATGAAAGAAAGAAAGAACGAAAGAAAGAAAAAAAGATACTAACAACCCATGAGATGATAAATATGAAAATTAATATAGATAGATAGATAGATAGTGATAAATAGATATACAGATAGAAAAAAACCGACTGAGATAGATAGATAGATAGATAGATAGATAGATAGATAGATAGATAGATAGATAGATAGATAGATAGGAATAGGCTGCAATAGATAGATAGATAGATAGATAGATAGATAGATAGATAGATAGATAGATAGATAGATAGATAGATAGATAGGAATAGGCTGCAATAGATAGATAGATAGATAGATAGATAGATAGATAGATAGATAGATAGATAGATAGGAATAGGCTGCAATAGATAGATAGATAGATAGATAGATAGATAGATAGATAGATAGATAGATAGATAGATAGATAGGAATAGGCTGCAATAGATAGATAGATAGATAGATAGATATATAGATAGATAGATAGATAGGAATAGGCTGCAATAGATAGATAGATAGATAGATAGATAGATAGATAGGAATAGGCTGCAATAGATAGATAGATAGATAGATAGATAGATAGATAGATAGATAGATAGACAGATAGATAGATAGGAATAGGCTGCAATAGATAGATAGATAGATAGATAGATAGATAGATAGATAGATAGATAGATAGATAGATAGATAGGAATAGGCTGCAATAGATAGATAGATAGATAGATAGATAGATAGATAGATAGATAGATAGATAGATAGATGGGAATAGGCTGCAATAGATAGATAGATAGATAGATATATAGATAGATAGATAGATAGATAGGAATAAGCTGCAATAGATAGATAGATAGATAGATAGATAGATAGATAGATAGATAGATAGGAATAGGCTGCAATAGATAGATAGATAGATAGATAGATAGATAGATAGATAGATAGATAGATGGGAATAGGCTGCAATAGATAGATAGATAGATAGATAGATAGATAGATAGATAGATAGATAGATAGATAGATAGGAATAGGCTGCAATAGATAGATAGATAGATAGATAGATAGATAGATAGATAGATAGATAGATAGATAGGAATAGGCTGCAATAGATATATAGATAGATAGATAGATAGATAGATAGATAGATGGGAATAGGCTGCAATAGATAGATAGATAGATAGATAGATAGATAGATAGATAGATAGATAGATAGATAGATAGATAGATAGGAATAGGCTGCAATAGATAGATAGATAGATAGATAGATAGATAGATAGATAGATAGGAATAGGCTGCAATAGATAGATAGATAGATAGATAGATAGATAGATAGATAGATAGATAGATAGATAGGAATAGGCTGCAATAGATAGATAGATAGATAGATAGGAATAGGCTGCAATAGATAGATAGATAGATAGATAGATAGATAGATAGATAGATAGGAATAGGCTGCAATAGATAGATAGATAGATAGATAGATAGATAGATAGATAGATAGATAGGAATAGGCTGCAATAGATAGATAGATAGATAGATAGATAGATAGATAGATAGATAGATAGATAGATAGATAGATAGGAATAGGCTGCAATAGATAGATAGATAGATAGATAGATAGATAGGAATAGGCTGCAATAGATAGATAGATAGATAGATAGATAGATAGATAGATAGATAGATAGATAGATAGATAGATAGATAGATGCAATTCATTATAGAAGCATATGAAAGATAATTTTCCTCATTGATGACAGGAAAGATGAGGATATACAAAAAGATGCGGTCAATACGATGGACAAAAGAAATCTCAAAACAATGGTGAGGAAAATAATAAATATGGATGAAATGAAAAAGAGGCAGTTGAAAAATGGAAGAGATATGGGGGTTTGCAAAGTTGACATTCACATGGCATATGGAAGGCAAGAAGGGACAACCCTCCAAACGAGCTTGTGTAAGCAGAATGAGAGAAGTGAGTTTAGAAAACATAGCATAAAAAGGACGCAAGAAATACCTATAGAAACAAAGCTGGGAAGAATAATGATCACCCACTCACTGATGGAAAGAAAGAAAGAAAGGAAGAAAGAAAGAAAGAAAGAAAGAAAGAAAAAGTATAAGTAGTTTTGGAGAACTATGATCACCCACGCCTGAAAGAAAGAAAGAAAGAAAGAAAGAAAGAAAGAAAGAAAGAAAGAAAGAAAGAAAGAAAGAAAGAAAATAATAGGTAGTTGTGGAGAACTATGCACACATACGCAGTGAAAGAAAGAAAAAAAGAAAGAAAGAAAGAAAGAAAACGATAGCTGTGGAGAACTATGATCACCCACTCAAAGAAAAGAAAGAAAGAAAGAAAGAAAGAAAGAAAGAAAGAAAGAAAGAAAATAGAAAGAAAATAATAGGTAGTTGTGGAGAACTATGCTCACATACGCAGTGAAAGAAAGAAAGAAAGAAAGAAAGAAAGAAAGAAAGAAAGAAAGAAAGAAAGAAAGAAAGAATAGGTATTTCTGGATAACTATGATCACCCACTCAAAGAAAGAAAGAAAGAGAGAAAGAAAGAAAGAAAGAAAGGAGGAAAGAAAGAAAGAAAGAAAGTAATTGTGGAGAATTATGATCACCCACGCCTGGAAGGAAGGAAGGAAGGAACGAACGAACAAAGGAAGGAACGAAGGAAAAGGGTAGGTAGTTTAGGAGAACATAGATTATACACAACACACACCCCTGATGTACCGGACGGACGGACGGACGAAAGAAAGAAAGAAAGAAAGAAGGAAGGAAAATTATAGGTAGTTGTGGAGTACTACGATTATCCACACAAAGAAAAAATACAGAAAGAAAGAAAAAAGAAAGTTTAAAAGAGGAAGGAAAAGTATAAGTAGTTTTACAGAACTATGATCACCCACGCCTGAAAGAAAGAAAGAAAGAAAGAAATAAAGAAAGAAAGAAAGAAAAGGTAGTTTAGGAAAACAATAATAACACACCCCTTATGTAACGGACGAAAGAAAGAAAGAAAGAAAGAAAGAAAGAAAGAAAGAAAGAAAGAAAGAAAGAAGAAAAAGTATAAGTAGTTTTGGAGAACTATGATCACCCACGCCTGAAAGAAAGAAAGAAAGAAAGAAAGAAAGAAAGAAAGAAAGAAAGAAAGAAAGAAAGAAAGAAAGAAAGAAAAGGTAGTTTAGGAGAACAATAATAACAGACCCCTTACGTAACGGACGAAAGAAAGAAAGAAAGAAAGAAAGAAAGAAAGAAAGAAAGAAAGAAAGAAAGAAAGAAAGAAAGAAAAAGTATAAGTAGTTTTGGAGAACTATGATCACCCACGCCTGAAAGAAAGAAAGAAAGAAAGAAAGAAAGAAAGAAAGAAAGAAAGAAAGAAAGAAAGAAAGAAAGAAAGAAAAGGTAGTTTAGGAGAACAATAATAACAGACCCCTTACGTAACGGACGAAAGAAAGAAAGAAAGAAAGAAAGAAAGAAAGAAAGAAAGAAAGAAAGAAAGAAAGAATAGAATAAGTAGTTGCGGAGAACATTGATCACCCACGTCCTGATGAAAAGAAAAAATGAAAGAAAGAAAGTAAGAAAGAAAAAATGAATTATGATGCGCCTTTATATCTGTAAGTATATTTCCTGATAGAAATTTTCCGTGCGATACATACATGAATCTAACATAGATAAACGCGCGCACGCACACACATATAAACACACTCAGATATATACACCTATATATGTTGATATAGTGAATAAAAGTTACGCTTATTTTGTTTAAAACCGAATAAGTCCCGTAAAAATAGTTATATATTTGAATCTATCTCATTCAACATAGAAAATTGGTTTCTATTGAGAAGAATATTTATGATTTAAATTAGCATTATCCCCACAGTTCAGTGCAAAAAAAAAAAAAATCCCAGTGTAAGCTCAAGTCCAAATTTGCATCAATAGAAACGTCGGCCATTTTGTAAGTTATGCTCCATATAAATATAATTTTTCATGGCGGATGGCGAAAAATGTGTTCTTTATTTAAATAAATCCGTTTGTTTTGCAAATCTAATGCATTGGTCTGTTAAATAAAGTTACAAGACATAGCGACAGTTTATGATTTCATTAACCCCAGTCCGCGCTTACACGTTGCTTTGCGACGACTTTTACACAAAAGCGAAATATTTGAATACGATGACGATGTTAAATCTGAAATATTTTTAGGAGGCTATAAAAAAAAAAAGAAAGAAATTTAAAATAAATCTTTTGCTTTCAATAAAACTGATTCAAACTGTCTATTTTTAGGAAAGTTTTTCAATTTTAAAAATGGCTGCACTATTTTCAGTTGAGCGTACGATACGTAGTGATAATGGCTGCCACCGGATCTCGAATAATACCATCGCTTAGAGACTGATCATGGATCCTATCGTTCTTAAGCCGACTCTGGTGGTTTCTATATCACGATAAGCATACATACCTATACAGGATCTATCAAAAATACTTTAAGCCGGATTCCTCATAACAAAACCAGGACAAAACTATTCGGACTATTGTCCTCATCTTTGTCAGCATTTTTATTACAACGTTTCGGCCGTTATACGCTTCGGCCTTCTTCAGGTGGTTGGAATGTCGAACTGAACAATTTATTTCGCTCACTGGGGTAGACTCTTCTAGTTCCACGTGCCATGTTTTAATGTATGTCAGTTATCAGTTATCTCCTGTTAATTCCCCTCTCCAAGTTCTCCACTGCCTTAACAGGGTATTGAACTCATAGTTCCTGTCACTGGATCTAACTCTTTAGTTCGTGTCACTGGATCTAACTAATGCCATGTGTCCTTGAGGACATCTGTGTATGAATTTCTGGGTGTACACAGATGTCCTCAAGGACACATGGCACAGTGGATAAAGGCGTTAGTTAGATCCAGTGACAGGACCCAAAGTGTGTGAGTTCAATACCCGGTTAAGGCAGTGGAGAACTTGAAGAGGGGAATTAACAGGAGATAACTGACATCCATTAAACATTGCATGTGGAAATAGTATTGTCTACCCCAGTGAGCGAAATAAAGGGTTCAGTTCGACATTCCAACGACCTGAAGAAGGCTGGAGCTTATAACGGCCGAAACGTTGTAATAAATATGGCGACAAAGATGAGGACAATAGTCCGAATAATGTAAATAGTGTACATAATACCTCATCTCAGAAATATACAGATACACAAGAGAAAAAGTTTATATAAACGTATATCTGAAAATCCTTTGTTTTTGTGATATAAAGTTTAAACAAAGTTTACAGTAGAAGGCGCTGTGTTGCAATGTAGACTAGGTTACATTTGTCATTTGTGTACATTTCTGGCTAGTCTGTCTTCAGCGTTTAACTGTGTAGTAGTGAGTTAACTGGGAAGTATTCCGTGTAACAATGGCAGGACAGTCATATCATATGCATTTGGGCAGTAATCCCTCTTTAATACAAGTTTCATTAAAAATGAATGACAAAGTACTGAGGTTACTTAACGTGTTGCGTGCCTGATCATGTAACTACCCTTGATCCTGACCTCATGACACCTTTATTGTAATCGGTACCGGAGTAAAAAAAAAAAAAAAACTCGATATAGTCACACACACACACACACACACACACACACACACACACACACACATATATATATATATATATATATATATATATATATATATATATATATATATATATATATATATATAGGATTGGTGTCTACGGAATAAATTCCAATAACCAAAAAATACTATTCTTAAAAGAGTGCTCAATACAGAGTAGAGTAAATATAATCATTTATTCGCAAATTTTTAACATAAACATGTTATAAAATCACTACAAAAATAGCCATTTTGTTTCAACACTTCTGGGATCATATCAAGTGATGGTGTTGAATGTAAAATAAAGGGGTTTTCCTTTAAACCCTTTATTCTACATTGAACACCATCAATTGATAAGACAACAGAACTGTTGAATCAAAATGGCTATTTTTGTAGTGATTTTATAACATATTTATTTTATAATTTTACATATATATATATATATATACATATATATATATATATATATATATATATATATATATATATATATATATATATATATATATATATATTATGAAGTGGACAAAGTCCGACAATTATTTAAAGACATTTTTATGTTTAACATTCTTCTCATAGATACAAGTATTTAAGTAAATGGTCTGTTGATAATAAACAGTATTAAATAACATTTACCGGCCTGAATGTCCGAGAAATTTTCATATAAAATACTCGTCCTCCGACAGGATTCGAACCTGCATCCTATACGGAACCGTCATATAGCCTGACGTGCCTTAACCGATTCGGCCACTGAGGATCGTTCGGTTGGCAAGGTCGAATTGACTGCTTATAAACTTCAATCTTCCATGAATCTTTCACGTACATTCATAACTGCTCATGGCGTATGAAATGTAAACAAATGACGTCAGGCATTATGAAATGGACAAAGTCCAACAATTATTTAAAGACATTTTTATGTTTAACATTCTTTTTATAGATACAAGTATTTAAGTAAATGCTCTGTTCATAATAATTTAAATGAATAATTTAAATAATAAAAAATGTCTTTATATATATATATATATATATATATATATATATATATATATATATATATATATATATATATATTCAGTTGCATGGATATTAGTTTAAAACCCTGGTTTCACGCCTTTGCGATCATCAGGCAAACTGGTTTATTCTCTTTAAAAAGTGGATCCATTTATTCTACTTTGTGTTTGACTATTTGCATCTGGTGGAAGGGGGGGATTTTCTTCTTTGTTTCTGATGACACTCTCACGTACATAGACACACGTACAGGTGTATACATTTTATTTCAAACACTCACTCATATAAATAATCTGAGGTTAGACGCAGATACATATCCATACGTACGAGCATATATATATATATATATATATATATATATATATATATATATATATATGCACATTTAACTTATCAAGCAAACGTCATACCAACTGTTCCAATGGGCCTCGGTGACGAAGAGGTAGCAAATCAGACTCAATACAGTTGGTATGACGTTTGTTTGATAACTTAACTGTCAGAGTTTCAATTCTCGGTGGTGGATGCGCACTGCTGATGAGTCCCAAATATAGGACGAAACGGCCGTCCAGGGCTTTCTGCATTTTGTTGAGGTTTCTTTCAGACTCAGTGAATTACTTAATTATAATTATCAAATCGTCCTAACAATTTCAATCACACACACACACACACACACACACACACACACACACACACACACACACACACATACATATATATATATATATATATATATATATATATATATATATATACGCAATTGTCATTCTATTTCGGTGTCGAGACTGTAGCGTTACATATGAAGCAATGTTCTTTTAACAAGGAACACGTGGGGATGGTCTTGACGTTCTTCCGAATCGGCCGTCCGATAAGCTCACATTTCCTCACGCATGCGCACACATATGTAGACGCTTACCCACACTGATCGGCCTGGGTCCACTACCACCACGATGGTTAAGTTGAGATCTGTCTGTGGACGTGTGATGATGATGATGTATTATTGACGATTGTGATTATGTTAACTGTGATGTTATTATTGATATATTCATAATAATTATTGACGTGTTATTGGCTATGATAAACAGTAAAGTTATTTATATGAATGTGTTTTTACGAACTAAAATTTACCTGCATGTATGTGTGTTCATGTACGTGAGGGTGTCATCCCAAACAAACTCAGAAGAAAATTTCTCCCCTCTCCGCCACACACAAATAATAAAAAGGAAAGAAGCATAAATATATACACTTAAAAAGAATAGACCAGTCTGTGTAATGATCGCAAAATAAAACAACTAATATGCATACAAGTGAATATGTTAGCTCTATCACAGATATTGAGCACTAGGTGCCGCGCATATAAAAATATATATGTCTCCCTGTATGTATACGTGTGGACTTGCGTGTGTGTGTGTGTGTGTGTATGTGTGTGTGTGTGTGTGTGTGTAAAAAATTTAAATAGAATATGGTAAAATAAAGCCAAAATCCAATATACATATAAGAAAACGGTTAAAATTCATAACCTCATTATATTCTGTGAATGTCGAATTCTCCAAGACCTCTTTTCTTATTATACGTCTTAGAATTTTCAAATATCTCTATTCGTGAAAGAATTACTTCCTCCCAAATCCAACATACAAGACTACAAAAATGTTTTAAAAATTGAATAAAAACGTATCTATGAACACAAAAGGGATCTTATACACAACAATTTATCAAGAGCATTAGCTATACATAGCAACAGATTCAGCTACAGCTTTGATCTTAAGAATGCCACACCTATTATCGAATCTTATCAAAATATAAGTCTGTGTCCTGGATTTTTTGTTTTTTCAAATATTTCCATTCCTGAAAGAATTACTTATTTCCCAAGCCAACTTTTGTGATGTCAACGAATACTCGCTGTCACTTTCGTAATGCTCGTTGTAGTAGAGACTTTGTAATCGCAGATACAACTATAGTAACGCCGTTGAACAATACTGGTGTCAGACGCCTTCGAATAACACTCGCACTAATAGTACTTGCCCGAAATACTCGCTCGAATATTAACCACCGAATAGTGATCCGAATAGAGAAATAGTATAGTGAATAGAGTAGAGAATAGTGGTCCGTATAGTATAAAGGATAGGCTAGAAATGCAGATCCCTATAGTATAGAGGATAGGCGAGAAATAGCAATCCGTATAGTATAGCGAATAGACTAGAAATAGCGATCCGAATAGCAATAGAAATGCAATTAGACACACGCTTCCTCCTATATATGCATTTCCTCTATGGTCACGGGGTCTACTTAATTCAATAATGGGATCGACTGTGTTTGCACAATGGCGATCTATGTTCAAACTCAAGTGTCGGCAACCATATAAACCAACATATATATAAAACCAACATACATGACCTTAAAAATGTTTAAAAAAAAAACAAAAACAACGGTTAAGTCATGAAATCATATTATTTAAAATGTATTAATTCCAAACGAGAAAAAAAATTATTAATTTTCATTTAAAAAAATAATAAAAACATCATTTACACTTTCGCTGATTCGACATCATACACAGTAAATTTACGTCCAGGTTCATAACGCATTTAATATTTCTTGTCAGATCTATTCTCACAATGTGGGATACTTAATAACAAAAGTGAGGCCCTTTCCGGGTATGACGATAAACTACATCCGCGTCCTGGGTATGACGATAAACTGCATCCAACAGCAAGGCCTCTGATCGGGAGGTTTTGAGGAGCGTGGAACCACCTCTTAATTGCTGGTCTTCCCAGGTCCACCCAGACCCGGAGTAATAACACCTGTTAGGGGTCCCAGCTATGGGCAAATAGTTAACACCCAGACTAGATCCACGTCCTGGGTATGACAATGAACTACATCCGCGTCCTGGGCAAGACGATAAACTACGTCCAACAGCAAGGCCTCTGATAATACGTTTTTGAAAAAATATTACCAGGTATACGTTTTTGAAAAAAAAAAATATTACCAGGTATACGTTTTTGAAAAAAAAAAATATTACCAGGTATACGTTTTTGAAAAAAAAAAAATATTACCAGGTATACGTTTTTGAAAAAAAAAAAATATTACCAGGTATACGTTTTTGAAAAAAAAAAATATTACCAGGTATACGTTTTTGAAAAAAAAAAAAAAATATTACCAGGTATACGTTTTTGAAAAAAAAAAATATTACCAGTTATACGTTTTTGAAAAAAAAAAATATTACCAGGTATACGTTTTTGAAAAAAAAATATTACCAGGTATACGTTTTTGAAAAAAAAAAATATTACCAGGTATACGTTTTTGAAAAAAAAAAATATTACCAGGTATACGTTTTTGAAAAAAAAAAATATTACCAGATATACGTTTTTGAAAAAAAAAATATTACCAGGTATACGTTTTTGAAAAAAATAAATATTACCAGGTATACGTTTTTGA
>OZ038518.1:9913106-9973106 GCA_964036315.1 Acanthosepion esculentum
TTGAACTCAGAAAAAAAAATGACCACGTGACTGTATCCTATTTCCATTTTGTGAACTATATATTTTGTTACTGTCTTACAGTTGCTTTGCTTTGCCTTGCTTTATATTGTCTTGGCTCGCTTATTTTGCCTTCTTCTTCCTTGCCTACATCTTCTTCTTCATCTTCTTCTTCTTCATTGCCTACATCTTCTTCTTCTTCTTTCTCGTCTTCTTCTTCTTCGTTGCCTGCATCTTCTTCTTCTTTTTCTTCTGCTTCATCATCATCTTCTTCTTCTTCTTCTTCTTCTTCTTCTTCTTCTTCTTCTTCTTCTTCTTCTTCTTCTTCTTCTTCTTCTTCATTGCCTGAATCATCTTCTTCATCTTTTTCTTATTCTTCATTGCCTACATCTTCTCCTTCTTCTTCTTCTTCTTCTTCTTCTTCTTCTTCTTCTTCTTCTTCTTCTTCTTCTTCTTCTTCTTCTTCTTCGTTGCCTGCATCTTCTTCTTCTTCTTCTTCTGCTTCATCATCTTCTTCTTCTTCATTGCCTGAATCTTCTTCATCTTCTTCTTATTCTTCATTGCCTACATCTTCTTCTTCTTCTTCTTCTTCTTCTTCTTCTTCTTCTTCTTCTTCTTCTTCTTCTTCTTCTTCGTTGCCTGCATTTTCTTCTTCTGCTGCTTCATCTTCTTCTTCTTCTTCTTCTTCTTCTTCTTCTGCTTTTTCTTCTTCTTCTTCTTCTTCTTCTTCTTCTTCTTCTTCTTCTCCTTCTTCATTGCCTACATCTTCTTCTTCATCTTCTTCTTCTTCTTCATTGCCTGCATCTTCTTCTTCATCTTATTCTTCTTCTTCATTGCCTGCATTTTCTTCTTCTTCTTCTTCTTCTTCTTCTTCTTCTTCTTCTTCTTCTTCTGCTTCATCTTCTTCTTCTTCTTCTTCTGCTTCTTCTTCTTCTTTTTCTTCTGCTTCTTTTTCTTCTTCATTGCCTACATCTTCTTCTTCATCTTCTTCTTCTTCATTGCCTGCATCTTCTTCTTCTTCTTCTTCTTCTTCTTCTTCTTCTTCTTCTTCTGCTTTTTCTTCTTCTTCTTCTTCTTCTTCTTCTTCTTCATTGCCTACATCTTCTTCTTCATCTTCTTCTTCTTCTTCATTGCCTGCATCTTCTTCTTCTTCATCTTATTCTTCTTCTTCATTGCCTGCATTTTCTTCTTCTTCTTCTTCTTCTTCTTCTTCTTCTTCATCTTCTTCTTCTTCTTCTTCTTCTTCTGCTTCTTCTTCTTCTTTTTCTTCTGCTTCTTTTTCTTCTTCATTGCCTACATCTTCTTCTTCATCTTCTTCTTCTTCATTGCCTGCATCTTCTTCTTCTTCTTCTTTTTCTTCTTCTTCTTCTTCTTCTTCTTCTTCTGCTTCTTCTTCTTCATTGCCTGCATTATGTTCTTCTTCTTCTTTTTCATTGCCTGAATCTTTATGATAAAAACTACAAAACTCATTTTTTTCTTTTTGTGTTGAAGAAGAATTTTATATATATGAACAAAATTCTCAAGAAGAAGAAGAAGAAGAAGAAGAAGAAGAAGAAGAAGAAGAAGAACAACAACAACAACAACAACAACAACAACAACAACAACAACAATATATTTGTATAAAGATCACCCAGACCCGGTTAGAGAGTAGGACCTGTAATAATTTTAAGGGATTTTACAATGCACACTGACATAGCAATCAAAGCTAATCGTCCAGACATCGTGATTAGAGACAGCAAAGACAAAATGTGCCTCCTTATTGACATGGCAGTCCCTGCTGACTGCAGTGTATCTTTGAAGATCTTGAAAAAAAACTACCAAAATACAAGGACCTTGTAATCGAAATCTCAAAAATGTGGCACATGCGGACATCAACAATCCCTGTTGTAGTTGGAGCCCTCGGATTGATGGGAAAAGATACCAGTAGACACATTGAACGGATTCCTGGTAGCAATGCCTTAAAGAAATACAAAAAATGGTTTTCACAAATACAGCCCACACCTTAAATGTGTTTTCTTATTGACATGGTAGTCAATGTAGGTCTCTGGTCGGGACCCGGAAAGTAATATGTTTACACCAGAAACCAAAGGAAATAAAATAATAATAATAATAATAATAATAATAATAATAATAATAATAATAATGAAAGCTGAAACTGAAGGTTTTATCTTTGCTGCACAGGACCAATGCTTGTTAACTAGGAATTATCAAGCACATATACTAAAATACTGTGTTAGCCCAAAATGCATATTCTGTGATAAATATCCAGAAACCATTGATCATCTTGTATCAGGTTGCCCGATATTGGCACCCACTGAATATAAAACCCGGCATGACAGAGTGGGCCAATATCTGCACTGGAAAATATGCAACTTCTAGGGGAAGAAACTGAAAGAAACTGGTACGAACACCACCCAGACCCGGTTACGGAGATAGGACTTGTTACAATTCTATGGGACTACGCAATACACACTGACAGAACAATCAAAGCCAACCGCCCAGACATTGTTATTAAAGACCACAAACAAACAAAAATGCCTCCTTATTGATATGGCAGTCCCTGCAGACTGCAATGTATCATTGAAGATATTTGAAAAGCTGTCAAAATACAACCTTGAAATAGAAATCTCAAAAATGTGGCACATGGGAACATCAACAATCCCTGTTGTAGTTGGAGCCTTAGGATTGGTTGGAAAAGATTCTAGTAGACTAATTGAAGGGATCCCTGGAAGTCCATGCCTCAAAGAGATACAAAAAATTAATCTGACAAGTACAGCCCACACTTTACGAAGGGCGTTATCTATGTAATTTTTTTTTTCAGTGGAAAGTGTCATGATACCATTTCTAACCTTAGGTCCCTGGGCGGGACCCGGAAAGAAATGTGTAAACGGCAGATATCAATGGAAATAAAAATAATAATAATAATAATAATAATAATAATAATAAAAGAGTTATTCCCTTAATTGCCTGAATGTCCAAAGTTGGCAGAGGACGAGTATAAGCGACGTCATTTATTTTATTGGTAAGAGAATAGATAGGGAATTATGCCAAAAATTTGGCTTCAGTGTAAAAGACAAATGGTATGAACATCAAAGGCAGTGTTAGAAAATGACTTTCAAAAGATAGTCTGGGATGATTTAGTCCAGAAAGATCATGTCATTCAAGCACGAAGACCTGACCTTATAGTTATAGATAAGAAGCGTAACAAGTGCCAAAGGATTTCCATATGATTCAAGAGTGAACTCCCAAATAATTGAAATACCAGGATCTTACGAAGCAGCGGAAGAAACAACAGAATACCAATTTTTGAGTATACGGTGGAGTAATGGATAGCGGTTCGAATTCCAGTCGAATCCATCACATTCACTTACGTGCTAATCAATATTATGGCAAATAACTGACAGATTGACGTGCTAATACACTTGGGAAAGGTATAAATCCTCTTCTTCTCCCCCAGCTATGGGTAAATAGCAGGAAAGATTGGGTTCTGTAGCCTTGGATGGCAACTGGTCTACCGCAGAAAGAAATGGCAACCTACTGCGGGAAAGAATATGCCTCGTCAGTCATGTCTCGAAAGATACATGATCGCTTAAGCGTGTATCACGCATGGCACATAACTGACCGACTGACGTGCTAATACACTTGGGAAAGGTATGAATCCTCTTCTTTTCTCTCCAGCTGTGGGTAAATAGCAGGACAGACCGTGTTCTCTAGCCTTGGATGGCAACTGGTCTACCGTAGAAAGAAATGGCAACTTACTGCGGGAAAAAAATCATCTTCGTCTGTTATGTATCGAAAGATATATGATCGTCTATGTGTGTATCATGCATGCCACATAACTGACTGAATTTCAAAGATCGTATTAAAAAAATTATAGAAATACATAATTTCCGCGGGTTTTAGCTTACAAATTGACTTTAAATTTAACTATTTCAAGAATAAAAAAAATATCAAAAAGTTGATATCTTTTGTATTAGATACATTGAATAGAAAATATATTAAGATTAGAATTTTAATTATGAATCGCCACAAGCCAAATATGCAATTTTTTACTGTAATAAAAACTGTTCTAAAAATTGTAAAAGATTAGAAAAAGGCTACTAAGATTTGTTAGATGATAACGAATAAAAGCATAATATAGACTAATGTCTCTCCAGCAACATAATACTGCTGGGCAGAGATTATAAGACAAAATATTTGAAATTTGCATTGTTTATTCAAAATCATACTAAAACTACTGAACTGTATTAGATCGTAATATAGCTAAATTGCTCAGTATAAATTCCCTTTGAAGTAAATGAAGTTATTATTTGATGACCCCGATGATTTAGTAATAATGTGCTTGTGCCTTGCATCTTGTCCATAGACAATTTGTAAAGCTTCAGATAGTTATAAATTTTATAAGGCTCTGCTATAAGACTTTCACTGAGCACCAGAATGAAATTCCAACGCTACGATTTTGAACCTAAACTTAATCTTCAAACGTGTTTCCTCAAATAACTAATGATTTGGAAAAATACTTTATAGGATTGTTTATGGTGTCAAAGAGGAATTTTCAAATTGAGTTCAATGACACGATTCCAAATTAGAGCTGCCCAACTGATAAGTAAAAACTGTGTAAAGAAATTGTAAAAGATAACAAAAATGGCGACTCAATTCATAAGATTTGTTACATCAGAATTAATAAATACAAAAATAGGTAAAAGTGTATATAACACTATATATAATATATAGCTAAATTGTCCAGTATAATTTGAAGTAAATGAAGGTTTTATTGGATGACCCGATGATTTAGTAATAATGTGCTTGTGCCTTGCATCTTGTCCATAGACAATTTGTAAAGCTTCAGATAGTTATAAATTTTATAAGGTTCTGCTATAAGACTTTCACTGAGCACCAGAATGAAATTCCAATGCTACGATTTTGAAAATAAACTTGATCTTCAAACGTGTTTCCTCAAATAACTTGTGAAAGAAAGAAAGAAAGAAAGAAAGAAGGTATTGTGAAAGAAAGAAAGAAGTTACTTTGAAAGAAAGAAAGAAAGTTACTAAAAAGGAAAAAGTAAAACGAAAGAAAGAAACAGATGGAAAACATTTGGAAAATAATGTGAAAAGACAAAGAAAGATTTTTTAAGCAAAGAGGAAATGAGAAAATTTGAAAAAAGAAAAATAATGGAAGAATAAGAAAGAATGAAAGAAAGAAAAAAAGCTGGGAAATATTTTGAAAAAAGAAAAGAACGAGGAATGGCAAAGAAGAACTGAAAGACGTGAAGAGAAAAAGAATGCATTTTAAAAAATAAAAAAGAATCGAAGAATTAAAAAGAAAAAAGAAAAAGTGAATTTAAAAAAAAATAATTGAAGAATAAATAAGAGAAAACAAAGAAAGAAGATAGAAAGGATTTAAAAGAAAAGAAAGTGGAAAGGCAAAGAAAGACTTTTAAGTGAAGAGAAAAGGCGCAAATTTAAAAAGAAAGAAAGAATGAAATGAGAAAGATAGAAATGAGAAAGAAAGAAAGAAAGAAGGTAATGAGAAAGAAAGAAATGAGAAAGAAGGTACTGAGAAAGAAAGAAAGAAAGAAAGAAGGAAATAATTTAATGAAAATGACAGAAAGAATGAAATGAGAAAGAAAGAAATGAGAAAGAAAGAAAGAAAGAAAGAAAGATAACAATAACTAAAGAAAGAAAGAAAGAAGGTAATGAGAAAGAAAGAAATGAGAATGAAGTTAATGAGAAAGAAACAAAGAAAGAAAGGAGAAAGAAGGTATTGTGAAAGAAAGAAAGAAAGAAAGAAAGAAAGAAAGAAAGTAACATTCAGGCCGGTAAATTTTTATTTAATACTGTTTATTATAAAACGGGGCATTTACTTAAATACTTGTATCTATAAAAAAAGAATGTTAAACATAAAAATGTCTTTAAATACATATATATATATATATATATATATATATATATATATATATATATATTTGTGTGTGTGTGTGTGCATATAGATGTGTGTGTGTATGTGTGTGTGTGGTTGTATAAATTCAGATATTAATAAAATATATGTGTAAAAAGATAATATGAATAAAAACAAAGGAAAATCTTTTCTTAACCAACGCGTTTCATCCCTTGATGGTCTTTATCAAGGTAAATGTCAGTTTTAGGTGGTCGTCGACTTGCGACCTATTCAACCAACGACCATCGAATTGGTATGTCAGGCCGCAATTGCACTGCGTCTGGCAGTGATTGCCAGCGTCAGGAAGCAGTGTTCCGTCCATATCGGGAAATTCATGAAGAGGAAAAGAAACAAACAATTCAGACAAAGTTCACCATGATTTCAGAAAAGAAACCCAACTCCACCGGTCATCCTCGAACCCTACCCCTGACGACATCGACCATCCACAACAAAGCCCACACCAACTAATAAGATGTTTTGTATTTGAATGTGATGAGTAAGAAGCCATTGTCGAAATGAAAGATAAATAACACGAACAGATTTAATAAAGTTTGCAATGAAAAGGAAAAAGATTTAAAAAGGATGAAACAGCAAAAATGATGCAACCAAGCAGATATAATTGCGGTAAATTAAACAGGCGAAAGAATTCTACAAACTATGATTTGGCGTTTGTACACAAAAGCAAGGTCGGACAGGCGAACGCAGTAGATCTGTCTAGTACAGTGGTTCTCAGCCATTTTTTTTGTTTTTTTGCATATGTCCCACTTTTCCCTTCTTTTTTTCTTGACCCCTTAACAGCTATTTGACATCAGACAACAATATTCTATTTTTCACTAATAAAAATGTTGAGGTTTTAATAATCAAATAAATATTATATAATTCAGATTTATTTTTAAATAAAAACTAATTTAATGCAAATAAATTATTCTACAATTATCATTCAGCACTTTATTTAATCTACTCAGATAGACTGTTCTCATTCCACTGCCCATCTGTAGGGATACGTCGTCTAGTTCTTAGTTTTAGTACTGATCAGTTATTCATCGCCCTTTTTCCACCGAGTCCAAGTACACACTGCCCGACCCCGGGATTGAACTCACAATTGCCAATTTCAGAAATAACGTTTTAATTCACTAGCCTATTGTAAAATTTCAAAACAATTTCCACCAAGAACGATAATCAAAAGAAAGGGTAATTAACAAAAAATTCCAAGCACAATTTGCCATTTTTTTTTTGTTCTTTGCCATATTAAACAATATTCTTTTCCCATAGTTAGTTTTTAAAATCAATATTCAATGAACAAAAATTCGATCAAAGTTATAGAATTATTGATCTACCCGCTGAGGTAAGTACTTGTCTTTACCTATGTAAAGTAATCTCTAAATTCTGAAACTACCGTCTTCCCTTTCTAGCCTTGATAGTGTTCAAAGACCTTTTTGGTGGAGGAAAACGTATTTCGACCATTGTGATTTCCAGCCTGCATCCGATTAACCTATAGGGAATTCACAACCTGAGCACTTTATTTAATCTACGCAGATAGACTGTTCTCATTCCACTGCCCATCTGTAGGGATACGTCGCCTAGTTCTTAGTTTTAGTACTGATCAGTTATTCCTCGCCCTTTTTCCACCGAGTCCAAGTACACACTGCCCGCCTCATGGATTGAACACATAATTACAAGGTCACCAAATTCACGCACTGGCGATTAAATTCACGAAGCTATTGTAAAATTTCGAAACAAATTCAACCAAGAAAGATAATAAAAAGAAATGGCAATTTAAAAAATTCCAAGCATAATTTGGCAATTTTCTTTTGTTTTTTGCCATACTCAACAGGAGATTATTTTCCCATAGTTGCTTTAAAATTAATTTTATCATGAAAGGAATTTTAACTTAACGCTGCCAATTTGTTTGAAAGGCATAATATTGGAGATAGTTAATGAACAAATACGAGGTTATAGAATTATTGATCTATCCTCTCAATGCTGGGGCTACACACTCTTCTCTTTCCAACCTTGATATTTTTGGCGGAGGGAAACTTATTCTCAATGTTACATTCTCTTTCTTCCTGGCGCAAAGTTTTATTTTTACATGCAAACCAAATTTAATGCAAATAAATTATTCTATAATAATAATAATAATAATAATAATAATAATAATAATAATAATATTTATTGACCAATATCTTGTATTACAATGTTTCTTCCATGGTCAAGCGAATGGGGAGCAGAGCTCTTCTGGCAACTGAATTCACTGCAGCATTTATTTATGAACATTGGTTAAAAAATCTAATAAACCAATTTAAGTTAAGTGTGTGATTAGAAAAAAAAAGAAAGTCATATTTATTCAATGAGATCCCTGTGGTTGATGCAGATCAACTAGTTTCTTTATATCTGGTTCCATCGATGTTAATGATAGTCGAAGATCACCTCTTTTCACCATGTCAAGTCTATTGGGAACTTTGATAACAGTTGAGAAACACGACTAAATCCCGATTGAACAAGATAAGATGTTGGAAAAACATCAGGTAGCAATTAATTTGAAACCTTAGGTATCGATAATTCAGTGGCAGTACCTATATAAAAGAAATAAAGAATGAAAAAATAATTCATATATATATATATATATATATATATATATATATATATATATATATATATATATTGTCATCCACAGACAGACTGTTTCGCTGTATCACAGCTCATCAGTGTGGCTAGACGTCCGGTGGCCTCTGGCTAGAATTGAAAACCGGCTGAATTCGCGTCAGTCGGAAATTTTACCCTGAAGCCGTTGGCGCATGGCAGAGAAGAAGGAGAATTTAAGCGTATTTATTTTTAGATAAACACACAGTGACTGAGAGAACTCGATTCGATTTACCGAAGAGTCTTGCATTATTAGCCGTAATAATCACTGTTTACAAACCCACACATCCTCCCCAGAGAGCTCAACTGAAATAAATAATATATATATATATATATATATATATATATATATATATATATATATATATATATATATATATATATTGTAAATTACAGTAGAAATCAACTGAAATATATATATATATATATATATATAGTGTAAATTACAGTAGAAATTTAATTTTTAATAATAAAAAACATTCTTTGTTGGCCTTCTTTATGGATCAGGCTACCTCCCCAGACGTAACTCTGAGTTCCTCTCAGCACGCAGACGAAGAGTTTGACGAGTCTGTCGAAACCTCCTAAAACGGACAAAGCCATAACAAAACGCAAGCCATACCATTTTATTGGCTAAGAAACGTTTCGGCCGTTGTACGCTCCGGCCTTCTTCAGGTGGTTGGAATGTCGAACTAACACCATTATCCACTGTGCTATGTGTCCTTGAGGACATATGTGTATGAATTTCTGGGTATTATAAATCTAATGTCTTCAGCAACAATTTTTCACCAGACCTCATATTGCAATTTTTGCTGTTATTATTGCTTTTCTCTGGCACTCCTTATTACTGGTTCCCATATTGTATTCATTTCTATGCTTGGTCGGCTCAGGAGATATTTGTGGCCTAGCAGATGTGCTGATTCCTTAAGTTTATGAATTTTCCAATGATGTTCTTTGTCTATGATTTCAACATGATCCCACAGAGTTAGTTAGATCCAGTGACAGGACCCAAAGAGCGTGAGTTCAATACCTGGTTAAGGCGGTTGAGAACTTGGAGATGGGAATTAACAGGAGATAATTGATACCTGACATCTATTAAACATGGCACGTGGAAGTAGAACAGTCTACCTCAGTGAGCGAAATAATGGGTTCAGTTCGACATTCCAACCACCTGAAGAAGGCCGGAGCGTACAACGGCCGAAACGTTGTGATAAATATGGCAACAAAGATGAGGATGATAATGTACATAATACCTCATCTCAGAAATATAGACAGATACTCATAAATATCCCTGCATGCATTTTGTGTGCTTCTGACTATGCGGGGGAGGCGGACTTTTGCAATCATTTCTAATACTTTGGGGAAATTAACCCCGTATGTATTTTGGTATGTTTTGCAACAAAAATGTTGTTTTCGTTTTTCATCTGATATTTTTTTTTTTTGTCTGTTTGTATGTTTTTTTTTGTATGTGCGGTGTTTCAATGAAACATGACGGACGTAAAAATCAGAAATAAAACAATGTCGTGTAGAGAGGTGATGCAAATGGTATCGAGTTACGACCAGATAAAAATTAATAGCCGACTTACGACCAACCAGATCGACTTACAAATTGTTGGTCGTAACCAATCGTGGTTGGAAGTTAACGACGACCTGCAATAACATTTACCTTGATAAAATCAATCAGTGGACAAAGCGCGCTACTAAAGAAAGAATTTCGTATATATATATATATATATATATATATATATATATATATATATATATATATAGTAAGTATAAAATTCAAAACTTAAATTACGCTAAAAGCTTAAAATATAAAATAAACCAAGGGCTAAATGGAAAAATTAATTTATTTAATTTTAAATTTTTATTTGATAATTAGTTTATTTAATAATTATATTATTTATTATATTATATCTATTATTATTTTATATTACATATTATTTTCATTTTCATTTTTATTTTAGATGTTGCCTTTTTAATTATTCATTCTTAATTTTTTCAAAAGTTTTTTCAAATTTTTAAATTCTTTTAAGTAATTTTTCTTATACAAACTAGATGTTAATATTTTAAAATCTTGTATTGATGTATGTTTGTGACCCTGGGTTTCACACCCTTGCGATTGTAAGATAAACACGATCGCAGGGGCGTGAAACCCATGTCCACAAATTCACATCAATACATATAAGTATATATATATATATATATATATATATATATATATATATATATATATATATATATATATTGACTAGTCGCCTGACGATTGCACTAGCATGAAACAGACTGTCGCCTCTAAGTGCTGACTTCCATGTCCACTTTTATATTTACACACGCTCTATCTCTGATATTGAGCACTTTATCCCATAAATATAGCACACTTTAAGACTATACTTCTTCATATATATATATATATATATATATATATATATATATATATATATATATCAAAGAGTTAATTATACCTTGAATCAATTACCATTATTAATGCAATTATTGGCGAAATCCCTTCGCTAGTAGACATAATTATAAGCATTATACTACTAATAATCCCCTGAATGATGAGATCCTTATGTATAAAATGGATATGGTGTATTTTTTAATTCAGCTAGTACTTTCAAATGCTTCAAGCATTCATCTTCGGGCTGTATTTTTTCAGTTAGAATCAAAACTGGAAGATGAAATAAATGTGTTTTTCCGACCGAAAGATGTTTTTAAGATTGGGCTATTTATTAACGGCTATGTAGTTTTGGAGCGTGCAAATCGCAACGCTAAAGTTCCAATATTACAAGTGAGAAGTTTTTGAATTTTTAAATTTTGGTAAATCCACGAATTTTTTATTATAAGTGTTTTTCAGTTAACATGACATGAACTAAGTAGATAGTTCAATTAACAGAGTGATACGTCTTAGTAGTTTTTTTCTCAGCAATTCTTTACTGCGGATCAATTGTTTTTCATGAACATGATAAAATAGGCAGCATATAATTTTATATTACAAAGAGTTAATCTTACCTTGAATCAATTATATATATATATATATATCCACACACATGTGTATGGCAAGTTAGTACCAGACATTATATTTTTTTAAAAGTGCTCAATACAGTGTCGAGCTTAATAATAATAATAATATTTATTATAACGATGAAAACTGTTATCAACCGCTGCATAAATGCATTTTTTGACGCTCTGTGTGTCGAAACATGATTCTTATCATGTGTTGACACTGTATTGTTTTCTATCTTGCAATTTACTCTTTGAAACTTGGATTTTAAAACTGTGGGGATAGGATAGTAACACTAGCATCAATATTAGCGAAACACTGAAATTTCAAATTCCCATCTCCAGATCACGACAATGATAACAAACCTGTGCAACACGTGCCTAAATTTGACTAGTATATCTGTTAAATATATATGAAACTTTATTTTTATATTTATATATATATATATATATCTATTATTTTATATTTTCTACATTTCTCGCCTAAATGATAATTGATCATTTTTTTTTTTTTTTAATATAATTTCATCTCGCAAGGTGTTATACCGAGGGTAAGAAAATAAAAATAATAATAAGTCAGGGGCTACAGCAAAAAAAGAATAAGAATTAAGAAGGCAGAAGATAACGATTGACATTCCGTTTAAACTTTTGAAGCGTACATTGACTGGAAAGCAAGAAGCCGAAAGTGAGTTCCACATGCGAGAAATGCTATAAAAGAAACTGCTAGCATAGAACTTACGGTTACATCTAGGCATTACATTTGTAAAATGATGAGACCTTGCCGCCAATCTAGTACTACGCTTAAACTCATAAAGTCTCGGAAGAAGACAGATAAAGAAGACAGAAGATAACGATTGACATTGCATTTACATTTTCGAAGTTCAAAGTTGAATGGAAACCAAGGAGCCAGAAGATATTTCCACAAGTGAGAAGTGCGTCTAGCCCTTCCAACTGTAAGATAATGAGACCTTGCCGCCAAGCTAGTACTGCGCTTAAATTCATAAAGTATAGGAAGAAGACAAAATAAGAAGACAGAAGATAACGTTTGTCATTGCATTTACATTTTCGAAGTTCAAAGTTGAGTGGAAAGCAAGGAGCCAAAAGAGATTTCCACAAGCGAGAAGTACGTCTAGCCCTTTCAACAGTAAGATAATGAGACCTTGCCGCCAATCTAGTACTGTGCTTAAATTCATAAAGTCTAGGTACGAAAGAGGAATGCTGATCTACACAATTATCATGAAAGTATAGAAAAGGCACAGGGAAGCCACGTTACGGTGGTGGAATAGTAACTGAAGCCGAGATGCCATGTCAGGAGCAATAACATTGCAGGAAAAGGAGAATAGTCATCGAAGTGAAAGTACCGGTTTCAGAAAGACAGAAAATGGCGGTTCACGTTTTATTTAAATTTTTTTTTTAAAGATTGCAGTTGGCAGAGAAATAAGAAACCTGCAAAAAGTTCCACAGGCGAGAAGTGCGAGTAAAAGGTATTAGAACAGAACTGACGGTTACATTTGAGTTATTTCAACAATAAAACGATGAGACCTAATTGCCAATAGAATAAGGAATTCATGCGACCGAGATACCAAGTCAGAGAGATGATTAGAACAATTTACCTTGTAAATCTAGTAATAACCACCTATTTTTGAAGTTGATAATGGCGAAATAACTCGCTTTGTCACCGGGAAACCACTCACATAAATCGTATTTTTGCTTGACATTATTTCTCCTGTCACAGCGTAAAGACTGTCTGCAACTGAGAGTCAACTCTGACCGTCAATAAGAAAATTTTGTGGGGGTGCCATATCATTATTTTATATATGAAAAACATAAGCCCAGACATCTTTCGCTGCATATAAATTCACACACGCGCTAAAACTAGACAATAAAATCCAGAAACTAATCAAGGAGGATCTCTGAATTTCTACTTCAACAGCTTCATGTCTCGCACATCTCGCCTGTGGAACTCCCTTCCTTATTCCTGTTTCCCTGACAAATATAATCTCTATTTAAGTACACTTCAATCGACATCTCCAGTTGCCTTGACCTATCCACTTCTCTTCTCCACATCCTTTCCCTTTTCATTCCTATCTGCTCTCGCTCCCAATCTTCTGTAACCCCCTTGCCTTGGTCGATCCACTATCTTTCTCCACATCCTCTCCTTTACCAATCCTACCAGCTCTTCCTCCAAACCTTCTGTAACTCCTTGCGTGTTAGTGGCTTCTGTAACCCCTTGCTTGGGGTGAAAAGCTTAAAAAATAATTTTAAAAAAATGTAATACTAACCAGAAGTCCACGGCTAGTAATTAAAATAAGATTTCCAGTCCCTATTTTTTACATTTCTAGAAAGATAAAACTGAGAAAATGATCGCTTAAAAAACAAAAACGTTTAAAGATTTCAACACATGAAAAAATTTTCCCGAAAACTGAAATACTGTTTTTAAAACAAATTTTTAAGACAATCCCGTTTGTGTTGTGTTGGAATCTTCGTAAACCTTTTTTCACCGGAGATGAGTCAGCGATTAATCTTTATGGAAATGTCAAAATTTACAACTTCAACATTATTTTTTCGAAGTAAACTTTAGTCATGAAAATATTGGTGGTTATTGCAAAAAGAATAACATTTTCTCAGATTTTTTAAAATAAATAAAAAAATAGTCAATATAAAAGTAAATAATTAATAAATATATACTTATAAGTTTCATTTAATTTGGATAATTACCTGATGTTTGTTAATTTAAAAAAAAAAGGGGTGGCCTTTTCCACAACTTTTCCTTCGGGGTCTGTGGCTCCCAGGTTGGGAAATTTGAAATCGACATGTAATCAATTCCAAGTTAATCAGAGGCCTCTAGTACTTTGCCGTAATAAGGTAGAAGGCTACTGGGCCAATAGTTTGGGTCAGATGGATCTCCTGAGTTCTTAAAGACTGGAACTACAAAACGAATAAATTAATGAATGAAATGAAAGACAAATTAAAAAAAAAGTCTGTAGAAATAAATCATTAAAAAGAAAGAAGCAAAAAGAAAGCAAACAAGTAGGAAAAGAAAGAAAGAAAGAAAGAAGATGAACATTATTTTGGAAAGAAATTTTAAGCGAAAGAAATAGAATGAATTTTAAAAAGAAAAGTAGTCGAGAAGAAAGGGAAAAAAAGAAAGAAATGAATAAAATGCAAGACAATGTAAAAGTCGTCTTTACAATTCAGATATTAAAAAGAAAAGAAGCAAAGTGAAAGAAAGAAAGAACAAGTAAGAAAGAAAGAAAAAAGAAAAGAAAGAAAGAAGAAATAAAAGAAAGAAAGAAAGAAAGAAAGAAAGAAAAAGAAAAGAAAGAAAAAAGAACAGAAAGAAAGAAAAGGAAATGTGGAAAGGCAGAGGAAGATTTTTTAAACAAACAGAGAAGGAGTGAATTTGAAAAAAGAAAAATAATAAGAAAGAATGAGAGAAAGAAAAAGAAAAGAAAAAACAGAGGAGTGGCAAAGTAAGAATATTCAAGAGAAAAGGCGCAAATTTTAAAAAAGAAACTAAAATTGAAGAATAAGAAAGAAAGAAAGAAAGAAACGAAAGGAAAAAAGAAAGAAAGAAAGAAATTAAGAAAGAAAGAAAGAAAACAGAAAGAAAGAAAGAAAAAAAACGAAAGGAAAAAAGAAGAGAAAGAAAGAAAAGGAAGACATTAAGAAAGAAAGAAAGAAAGAAAAAAGAAAGAAAAAAAGAAACAAAAGAAAGAAAGAAAGAAAGACGGAAAGAATTGGACAAACTCATTTTGCGATTGTTCGTGGAGACATATCAGTCTGGGTTGGCCAGATTGATTTAGCATTGATGGGTAACAGATAAATATAATTGAAGAATAAGAAAGAAAGAAAGAAAGAAAGAAAGAAAGAAAGAAAGAAAGAAAGACAAAGAAAAGTAACAAACAAAGAAAGAAAAGAAACAAAGAAAGAAACAAACAAACAAACAAACAAAAGAAAGAAAGAAAGAAAGAAGGAAAGAAAGAAAGAAAGAAAGAAAGAAAGAAAGAAAGAAAGAAAAAGAAAAGAAAGAAAGAAAGAAAGAAAAGAAAAGATTGATTTAGCATTGATGGGCAACAGATAAATATAATTGAAGAATAAGAAAGAAAGAAAGAAACAAACAAACAAACAAACAAAGAATGTAAGAAAAGAAAGAAAAGAAAGAAAAAAGAAAAAAGGAAGAAGGAATAAAAGAAAGAAAGAAAGAAAGAAAAGAAAGGAACAAATAAACAAAGAAACAAAGAAACAAAGAAACCAACAAACAAACAAAGAAAAGAAAGAAAGAAAAAAAAAGAAGAAGAAATAAAAGAAAGAAAAAATGAAAGAAATCGGCAAACTCTTTTTGCGATTATTCGTGCAGACATATCAGTCTGGGTTGGTCAGATTGATTTAGCGTTGATGGGTAACAGATAAATATATTTGAAGAATAAGAAAGAAAGAAAGAAAGAAAGAAAGAAAGAAAGAAAGAAAGAAAGAAAGAAAGAAAGAAAGAAAAGAAAGAAAGAAAGAAAGAAAAGAAAAGATTGATTTAGCGTTGATGGGTAACAGATAAATATATTTGAAGAATAAGAAAGAAAGAAAGAAAGAAAGAAAGAAAGAAAGAAAGAAAGACAAAGAAAAGTAACAAACAAAGAAAGAAAAGAAAGAAGAAAGAAAGAAGGAAAGAAAGAAACAAAGAAAAGAAAGAAAAGAAAGAAAGAAGAAAGAAAAGAAAGAAAGAAAGAAAAAGAAAAGAAAGAAAAAAGAAAGAAAAAAAAGAAAGAAAAAAAAGAAAGAAAGAAGGAAAGAAATCGGCAAACTCTTTTTGCGATTATTCGTGCAGACATATCACTCTGGGTTGGCCAGATTGATTTAGCGTTGATGGGCAACAGATAAAAGACGTTATTGTCGTTTACGAAGGCTGTCTCATTTTTTTCATGGTTCCAGACACCTTCTTTTATCTTGGTGATCTCATTAATGTACAGCGATGTTAGTGGCAGCGTTGAAGGCAACGTCCTCAATGGCGGCTGCTTCAGACGTTCAGGTGATTAGTGGTGACCCTTCTTCACTGGTTGGCCGGATCAAATTTGTCACACACGAATAAAATAATTTGTTGTAAAAAGTTGACAATCACATATACACAAAATCATATTATACACACATATATATATATATATATATGTGTGTGTGTGTGTGTGTGTGCGCGTGTGTGTGTGTGTGTGTGTGTGTGTGTGTGTGTGTGTGTGTGTGTGTGTGTGTGTGTGTGTGAAGGAAAATGTGCCCTCCGGTACGAATCTGAGCAGAAATGCCTCCCGAAAAATCTGAACGAGTGTTTTTTAAAGGCAAGATATATATATATATATATATATATATATATATATATATATATATATATATATATATATATATATATATATGTATACTGCTAATATATATATGTATACTGCTAATATATATATATATATATATATATATATATATACTGATATATATACTGCTAATATATATATATATATATATATATATATATATATATATATATATAGCTAATATACATATCCTGCTAATATATATAAATATTTGTATGTGTGTGTATTTATATGAATGTGAGTGTGTTGTGAGTGTGTGTGCAGGGTGTAACAGCAAAATTGTTCAACTGCTACATTAAGCTTTGAACCGTTGTATCTTAGAAATGATTAATGATATCTTACTGCAATTCACCGAGGTTTTATTAACATTTTTACACTCTACATTGAGCAATACGAATGTATAATTACTCTCCAATATATATATATATCCTTGATCATTTTCAAACTTATTCAAAATGATCTCGCCCTCTCTTCTGTCCTGGAGTAACAAGGTGCCTCACAGGTTTCATATACGATTTCATTTTCAAGTCTTTTATCACTGCAATTTGGACTGTCATAGCTGAAACTCCTCTCTCGCGTGCCAAACGTCATATGCATTGAGTTGGATCTTTTCTAATTGATCTCTTTAGCTCTAAGTTGAAATGATGATCCCGCTTGCTGTTGTGACCACCTAATCCAGATTTTCTCTCGACTGTTCCCTGTTTTTTTAAACATATTCAACGTTATCTTGATAGTTCTTGAATAAACCTTGAAGATGGAGGCCAGATTATGAATGTGAAGCTCTGAATGATTTTCTCCTCTCACCATTGTTCAGTTGAAAAGACAAGTGGGGCTGATACAAAACGATTTGAAACTGTTCTCTTTCTAGTTGAATAACTCAAAGGGGTTTTCAACGATTCTTACGACAAATGGTGTCAAGATGGCTAAACGTCTTATCTGAAAACCTGTAAAAACAAACTCAGTGTTGAAACTTGACTAATGCATGGAATAATAACCATAGCTTAATTGCTGGTGCTCCCAGGTTCACCCTAACCCGGGTTAGTAGCAACTGTTAGGCTCTCAGCTATGGGTAAATGGTTAACCCCCAAACTGGGGTCAAAACACTATGAAAGTGTAAATATAGTTTTAAATACCAGAAGTACTTTGTAAAAAATATTACCAGCAATAGATTTTTGATGAAAAATTATTACCAGAAATACATTTTTGAAAAAGAAATATTACCAGTTATACATTTTTTTAAAAATACCAGCAATAAAATTCTGGTCGGCGTGAAATAACACATTGATCCTGATATACCATAAAACAACCCAAATCAACTGGAATTCGAACTCGGCTCTCCGATTCCTGAATCCGAGCCATCCATTACTCGATCCTACGTCCTACCTTGGGTATAATCTTGAAATTTTGGCCTGAATGTCGTTTTGAACATCATCTACCATTTTGACCTTGTTGGACTGATCAGCCTTGGTATTGAAGCAGGAGTAAATGATAGGTGCATCAATACGTCTGTAGTCGGATGAGGTTGTTTTGCCATTTTGACCTTGTCGGACAGATCAACCTTGGTATTGAAGCAGGAGTAAATGATAGGTGCATCAATATGTCTGTAGTCGGATGAGGTTGTTTTGCCATTTTGACCTTGTCGGACAGATCAACCTTGGTATTGAAGCAGGAGTAAATGATAGGTGCATCAATACGTCTGTAGTCGGGTGAGGTTGTTTTGCCATTTTGACCTTGTCGGACAGATCAACCTTGGTATTGAAGCAGGAGTAAATGATAGGTGCATCAATATGTCTGTAGTCGGATGAGGTTGTTTTGCCATTTTGACCTTGTCGGACAGATCAACCTTGGTATTGAAGCAGGAGTAAATGATAGGTGCATCAATATGTCTGTAGTCGGATGAGGTTGTTTTGCCATTTTGACCTTGTCGGACAGATCGACTTTGGTATTGAAGCAGGAGTAAATGATAGGTGCATCAATATGTCTGTAGTCGGATGAGGTTGTTTTGCCATTTTGACCTTGTCGGACAGATCGACCTTGGTATTGAAGCAGGAGTAAATGATAGGTGCATCAATATGTCTGTAGTCGGATGAGGTTGTTTTGCCATTTTGACCTTGTCGGACAGATCAACCTTGGTATTGAAGCAGGAGTAAATGATAGGTGCATCAATATGTCTGTAGTCGGATGAGGTTGTTTTGCCATTTTGACCTTGTCGGACAGATCGACCTTGGTATTGAAGCAGGAGTAAATGATAGGTGCATCAATATGTCTGTAGTCGGATGAGGTTGTTTTGCCATTTTGACCTTGTCGGACAGATCAACCTTGGTATTGAAGCAGGAGTAAATGATAGGTGCATCAATACGTTTGTAGTCGGGTGAGGTTGTTTTGCCATTTTGACCTTGTCGGACAATCAACCTTGGTATTGAAGCAGGAGTAAATGATAGGTGCATCAATACGTCTGTAGTCGGATGAGGTTGTTTTGCCATTTTGACCTTGTCGGACAGATCAACCTTGGTATTGAAGCAGGAGTAAATGATAGGTGCATCAATGCGTCTGTAGTCGGATGAGGTTGTTTTGCCATTTTGACCTTGTCGGACTGATCAGCCTTGGTATTGAAGCAGGAGTAAATGATAGGTGCATCAATATGTCTGTAGTCGGATGAGGTTGTTTTGCCATTTTGACCTTGTCGGACAGATCAACCTTGGTATTGAAGCAGGAGTAAATGATAGGTGCATCAATATGTCTGTAGTCGGATGAGGTTGTTTTGCCATTTTGACCTTGTCGGACAGATCAACCTTGGTATTGAAGCAGGAGTAAATGATAGGTGCATCAATATGTCTGTAGTCGGATGAGGTTGTTTTGCCATTTTGACCTTGTCGGACAGATCAACCTTGGTATTGAAGCAGGAGTAAATGATAGGTGCATCAATATGTCTGTAGTCGGATGAGGTTGTTTTGCCATTTTGACCTTGTCGGACAGATCAACCTTGGTATTGAAGCAGGAGTAAATGATAGGTGCATCAATACGTCTGTAGTCAGATGAGGTTGTTTTGCCATTTTGACCTTGTCGGACAGATCAACCTTGGTATTGAAGCAGGAGTAAATGATAGGTGCATCAATATGTCTGTAGTCGGATGAGGTTGTTTTGCCATTTTGACCTTGTCGGACAGATCGACCTTGGTATTGAAGCAGGAGTAAATGATAGGTGCATCAATATGTCTGTAGTCGGATGAGGTTGTTTTGCCATTTTGACCTTGTCGGACTGATCAACCTTGGTATTGAAGCAGGAGTAAATGATAGGTGCATCAATATGTCTGTAGTCGGATGAGGTTGTTTTGCCATTTTGACCTTGTCGGACAGATCAACCTTGGTATTGAAGCAGGAGTAAATGATAGGTGCATCAATATGTCTGTAGTCGGATGAGGTTGTTTTGCCATTTTGACCTTGTCGGACAGATCAACCTTGGTATTGAAGCAGGAGTAAATGATAGGTGCATCAATATGTCTGTAGTCGGATGAGGTTGTTTTGCCATTTTGACCTTGTCGGACAGATCAACCTTGGTATTGAAGCAGGAGTAAATGATAGGTGCATCAATATGTCTGTAGTCGGATGAGGTTGTTTTGCCATTTTGACCTTGTCGGACAAATCGACCTTGGTATTGAAGCAGGAGTAAATGATAGGTGCATCAATATGTCTGTAGTCGGATGAGGTTGTTTTGCCATTTTGACCTTGTCGGACTGATCAACCTTGGTATTGAAGCAGGAGTAAATGATAGGTGCATCAATATGTCTGTAGTCGGATGAGGTTGTTTTGCCATTTTGACCTTGTCGGACAGATCAACCTTGGTATTGAAGCAGGAGTAAATGATAGGTGCATCAATATGTCTGTAGTCGGATGAGGTTGTTTTGCCATTTTGACCTTGTCGGACAGATCAACCTTGGTATTGAAGCAGGAGTAAATGATGGGTGCATCAATATGTCTGTAGTCGGATGAGGTTGTTTTGCCATTTTGACCTAGTCGGACAGATCAACCTTGGTATTGAAGCAGGAGTAAATGATAGGTGCATCAATATGTCTGTAGTCGGATGAGGTTGTTTTGCCATTTTGACCTTGTCGGACAGATCAGCCTTGGTATTGAAGCAGGAGTAAATGATAGGTGCATCAATATGTCTGTAGTCGGATGAGGTTGTTTTGCCATTTTGACCTTGTCGGACAGATCAACCTTGGTATTGAAGCAGGAGTAAATGATAGGTGCATCAATACGTCTGTAGTCGGATGAGGTTGTTTTGCCATTTTGACCTTGTCGGACAGATCAACCTTGGTATTGAAGCAGGAGTAAATGATTAGGTGCATCAATATGTCTGTAGTCGGATGAGGTTGTTTTGCCATTTTGACCTTGTCGGACAGATCGACCTTGGTATTGAAGCAGGAGTAAATGATAGGTGCATCAATATGTCTGTAGTCGGATGAGGTTGTTTTGCCATTTTGACCTTGTCGGACTGATCAGCCTTGGTATTGAAGCAGGAGTAAATGATAGGTGCATCAATATGTCTGTAGTCGGATGAGGTTGTTTTGCCATTTTGACCTTGTCGGACTGATCAGCCTTGGTATTGAAGCAGGAGTAAATGATAGGTGCATCAATATGTCTGTAGTCGGATGAGGTTGTTTTGCCATTTTGACCTTGTCGGACAGATCAACCTTGGTATTGAAGCAGGAGTAAATGATAGGTGCATCAATATGTCTGTAGTCGGGTGAGGTTGTTTTGCCATTTTGACCTTGTCGGACAGATCGACCTTGGTATTGAAGCAGGAGTAAATGATAGGTGAATCAATATGTCTGTAGTCGGATGAGGTTGTTTTGCCATTTTGACCTTGTCGGACTGATCAGCCTTGGTATTGAAGCAGGAGTAAATGATAGGTGCATCAATATGTCTGTAGTCGGATGAGGTTGTTTTGCCATTTTGACCTTGTCGGACAGATCAACCTTGGTATTGAAGCAGGAGTAAATGATAGGTGCATCAATATGTCTGTAGTCGGGTGAGGTTGTTTTGCCATTTTGACCTTGTCGGACAGATCGACCTTGGTATTGAAGCAGGAGTAAATGATAGGTGCATCAATATGTCTGTAGTCGGATGAGGTTGTTTTGCCATTTTGACCTTGTCGGACAGATCAACCTTGGTATTGAAGCAGGAGTAAATGATAGGTGCATCAATACGTCTGTAGTCGGATGAGGTTGTTTTGCCATTTTGACCTTGTCGGACAGATCAACCTTGGTATTGAAGCAGGAGTAAATGATAGGTGCATCAATATGTCTGTAGTCGGATGAGGTTGTTTTGCCATTTTGACCTTGTCGGACAGATCAACCTTGGTATTGAAGCAGGAGTAAATGATAGGTGCATCAATATGTCTGTAGTCGGATGAGGTTGTTTTGCCATTTTGACCTTGTCGGACAGATCAACCTTGGTATTGAAGCAGGAGTAAATGATAGGTGCATCAATATGTCTGTAGTCGGATGAGGTTGTTTTGCCATTTTGACCTTGTCGGACAGATCAACCTTGGTATTGAAGCAGGAGTAAATGATAGGTGCATCAATGCGTCTGTAGTCGGATGAGGTTGTTTTGCCATTTTGACCTTGTCGGACTGATCAGCCTTGGTATTGAAGCAGGAGTAAATGATAGGTGCATCAATATGTCTGTAGTCGGATGAGGTTGTTTTGCCATTTTGACCTTGTCGGACAGATCAACCTTGGTATTGAAGCAGGAGTAAATGATAGGTGCATCAATATGTCTGTAGTCGGATGAGGTTGTTTTGCCATTTTGACCTTGTCGGACAGATCAACCTTGGTATTGAAGCAGGAGTAAATGATAGGTGCATCAATATGTCTGTAGTCGGATTAGGTTGTTTTGCCATTTTGACCTTGTCGGACAGATCAACCTTGGTATTGAAGCAGGAGTAAATGATAGGTGCATCAATATGTCTGTAGTCGGATGAGGTTGTTTTGCCATTTTGACCTTGTCGGACAGATCAACCTTGGTATTGAAGCAGGAGTAAATGATAGGTGCATCAATACGTCTGTAGTCAGATGAGGTTGTTTTGCCATTTTGACCTTGTCGGACAGATCAACCTTTGTATTGAAGCAGGAGTAAATGATAGGTGCATCAATATGTCTGTAGTCGGATGAGGTTGTTTTGCCATTTTGACCTTGTCGGACAGATCGACCTTGGTATTGAAGCAGGAGTAAATGATAGGTGCATCAATATGTCTGTAGTCGGATGAGGTTGTTTTGCCATTTTGACCTTGTCGGACTGATCAACCTTGGTATTGAAGCAGGAGTAAATGATAGGTGCATCAATATGTCTGTAGTCGGATGAGGTTGTTTTGCCATTTTGACCTTGTCGGACAGATCAACCTTGGTATTGAAGCAGGAGTAAATGATAGGTGCATCAATATGTCTGTAGTCGGATGAGGTTGTTTTGCCATTTTGACCTTGTCGGACAGATCAACCTTGGTATTGAAGCAGGAGTAAATGATAGGTGCATCAATATGTCTGTAGTCGGATGAGGTTGTTTTGCCATTTTGACCTTGTCGGACAGATCAACCTTGGTATTGAAGCAGGAGTAAATGATAGGTGCATCAATATGTCTGTAGTCGGATGAGGTTGTTTTGCCATTTTGACCTTGTCGGACAAATCGACCTTGGTATTGAAGCAGGAGTAAATGATAGGTGCATCAATATGTCTGTAGTCGGATGAGGTTGTTTTGCCATTTTGACCTTGTCGGACTGATCAACCTTGGTATTGAAGCAGGAGTAAATGATAGGTGCATCAATATGTCTGTAGTCGGATGAGGTTGTTTTGCCATTTTGACCTTGTCGGACAGATCAACCTTGGTATTGAAGCAGGAGTAAATGATAGGTGCATCAATATGTCTGTAGTCGGATGAGGTTGTTTTGCCATTTTGACCTTGTCGGACAGATCAACCTTGGTATTGAAGCAGGAGTAAATGATGGGTGCATCAATATGTCTGTAGTCGGATGAGGTTGTTTTGCCATTTTGACCTAGTCGGACAGATCAACCTTGGTATTGAAGCAGGAGTAAATGATAGGTGCATCAATATGTCTGTAGTCGGATGAGGTTGTTTTGCCATTTTGACCTTGTCGGACAGATCAGCCTTGGTATTGAAGCAGGAGTAAATGATAGGTGCATCAATATGTCTGTAGTCGGATGAGGTTGTTTTGCCATTTTGACCTTGTCGGACAGATCAACCTTGGTATTGAAGCAGGAGTAAATGATAGGTGCATCAATACGTCTGTAGTCGGATGAGGTTGTTTTGCCATTTTGACCTTGTCGGACAGATCAACCTTGGTATTGAAGCAGGAGTAAATGATTAGGTGCATCAATATGTCTGTAGTCGGATGAGGTTGTTTTGCCATTTTGACCTTGTCGGACAGATCGACCTTGGTATTGAAGCAGGAGTAAATGATAGGTGCATCAATATGTCTGTAGTCGGATGAGGTTGTTTTGCCATTTTGACCTTGTCGGACTGATCAGCCTTGGTATTGAAGCAGGAGTAAATGATAGGTGCATCAATATGTCTGTAGTCGGATGAGGTTGTTTTGCCATTTTGACCTTGTCGGACTGATCAGCCTTGGTATTGAAGCAGGAGTAAATGATAGGTGCATCAATATGTCTGTAGTCGGATGAGGTTGTTTTGCCATTTTGACCTTGTCGGACAGATCAACTTTGGTATTGAAGCAGGAGTAAATGATAGGTGCATCAATATGTCTGTAGTCGGGTGAGGTTGTTTTGCCATTTTGACCTTGTCGGACAGATCGACCTTGGTATTGAAGCAGGAGTAAATGATAGGTGAATCAATATGTCTGTAGTCGGATGAGGTTGTTTTGCCATTTTGACCTTGTCGGACTGATCAGCCTTGGTATTGAAGCAGGAGTAAATGATAGGTGCATCAATATGTCTGTAGTCGGATGAGGTTGTTTTGCCATTTTGACCTTGTCGGACAGATCAACCTTGGTATTGAAGCAGGAGTAAATGATAGGTGCATCAATATGTCTGTAGTCGGGTGAGGTTGTTTTGCCATTTTGACCTTGTCGGACAGATCGACCTTGGTATTGAAGCAGGAGTAAATGATAGGTGCATCAATATGTCTGTAGTCGGATGAGGTTGTTTTGCCATTTTGACCTTGTCGGACAGATCAACCTTGGTATTGAAGCAGGAGTAAATGATAGGTGCATCAATACGTCTGTAGTCGGATGAGGTTGTTTTGCCATTTTGACCTTGTCGGACAGATCAACCTTGGTATTGAAGCAGGAGTAAATGATAGGTGCATCAATATGTCTGTAGTCGGATGAGGTTGTTTTGCCATTTTGACCTTGTCGGACAGATCAACCTTGGTATTGAAGCAGGAGTAAATGATAGGTGCATCAATATGTCTGTAGTCGGATGAGGTTGTTTTGCCATTTTGACCTTGTCGGACAGATCAACCTTGGTATTGAAGCAGGAGTAAATGATAGGTGCATCAATATGTCTGTAGTCGGATGAGGTTGTTTTGCCATTTTGACCTTGTCGGACAGATCAACCTTGGTATTGAAGCAGGAGTAAATGATAGGTGCATCAATGCGTCTGTAGTCGGATGAGGTTCTTTTGCCATTTTGACCTTGTCGGACTGATCAGCCTTGGTATTGAAGCAGGAGTAAATGATAGGTGCATCAATATGTCTGTAGTCGGATGAGGTTGTTTTGCCATTTTGACCTTGTCGGACAGATCAACCTTGGTATTGAAGCAGGAGTAAATGATAGGTGCATCAATATGTCTGTAGTCGGATGAGGTTGTTTTGCCATTTTGACCTTGTCGGACAGATCAACCTTGGTATTGAAGCAGGAGTAAATGATAGGTGCATCAATATGTCTGTAGTCGGATGAGGTTGTTTTGCCATTTTGACCTTGTCGGACAGATCAACCTTGGTATTGAAGCAGGAGTAAATGATAGGTGCATCAATATGTCTGTAGTCGGATGAGGTTGTTTTGCCATTTTGACCTTGTCGGACAGATCAACCTTGGTATTGAAGCAGGAGTAAATGATAGGTGCATCAATACGTCTGTAGTCAGATGAGGTTGTTTTGCCATTTTGACCTTGTCGGACAGATCAACCTTGGTATTGAAGCAGGAGTAAATGATAGGTGCATCAATATGTCTGTAGTCGGATGAGGTTGTTTTGCCATTTTGACCTTGTCGGACAGATCGACCTTGGTATTGAAGCAGGAGTAAATGATAGGTGCATCAATATGTCTGTAGTCGGATGAGGTTGTTTTGCCATTTTGACCTTGTCGGACTGATCAACCTTGGTATTGAAGCAGGAGTAAATGATAGGTGCATCAATATGTCTGTAGTCGGATGAGGTTGTTTTGCCATTTTGACCTTGTCGGACAGATCAACCTTGGTATTGAAGCAGGAGTAAATGATAGGTGCATCAATATGTCTGTAGTCGGATGAGGTTGTTTTGCCATTTTGACCTTGTCGGACAGATCAACCTTGGTATTGAAGCAGGAGTAAATGATAGGTGCATCAATATGTCTGTAGTCGGATGAGGTTGTTTTGCCATTTTGACCTTGTCGGACAGATCAACCTTGGTATTGAAGCAGGAGTAAATGATAGGTGCATCAATATGTCTGTAGTCGGATGAGGTTGTTTTGCCATTTTGACCTTGTCGGACAAATCGACCTTGGTATTGAAGCAGGAGTAAATGATAGGTGCATCAATATGTCTGTAGTCGGATGAGGTTGTTTTGCCATTTTGACCTTGTCGGACTGATCAACCTTGGTATTGAAGCGGGAGTAAATGATAGGTGCATCAATATGTCTGTAGTCGGATGAGGTTGTTTTGCCATTTTGACCTTGTCGGACAGATCAACCTTGGTATTGAAGCAGGAGTAAATGATAGGTGCATCAATATGTCTGTAGTCGGATGAGGTTGTTTTGCCATTTTGACCTTGTCGGACAGATCAACCTTGGTATTGAAGCAGGAGTAAATGATGGGTGCATCAATATGTCTGTAGTCGGATGAGGTTGTTTTGCCATTTTGACATAGTCGGACAGATCAACCTTGGTATTGAAGCAGGAGTAAATGATAGGTGCATCAATATGTCTGTAGTCGGATGAGGTTGTTTTGCCATTTTGACCTTGTCGGACAGATCAGCCTTGGTATTGAAGCAGGAGTAAATGATAGGTGCATCAATATGTCTGTAGTCGGATGAGGTTGTTTTGCCATTTTGACCTTGTCGGACTGATCAGCCTTGGTATTGAAGCAGGAGTAAATGATAGGTGCATCAATATGTCTGTAGTCGGATGAGGTTGTTTTGCCATTTTGACCTTGTCGGACTGATCAGCCTTGGTATTGAAGCAGGAGTAAATGATAGGTGCATCAATATGTCTGTAGTCGGATGAGGTTGTTTTGCCATTTTGACCTTGTCGGACAGATCAACCTTGGTATTGAAGCAGGAGTAAATGATAGGTGCATCAATATGTCTGTAGTCGGGTGAAGTTGTTTTGCCATTTTGACCTTGTCGGACAGATCGACCTTGGTATTGAAGCAGGAGTAAATGATAGGTGAATCAATATGTCTGTAGTCGGATGAGGTTGTTTTGCCATTTTGACCTTGTCGGACTGATCAGCCTTGGTATTGAAGCAGGAGTAAATGATAGGTGCATCAATATGTCTGTAGTCGGATGAGGTTGTTTTGCCATTTTGACCTTGTCGGACAGATCAACCTTGGTATTGAAGCAGGAGTAAATGATAGGTGCATCAATATGTCTGTAGTCGGGTGAGGTTGTTTTGCCATTTTGACCTTGTCGGACAGATCGACCTTGGTATTGAAGCAGGAGTAAATGATAGGTGCATCAATATGTCTGTAGTCGGATGAGGTTGTTTTGCCATTTTGACCTTGTCGGACAGATCAACCTTGGTATTGAAGCAGGAGTAAATGATAGGTGCATCAATACGTCTGTAGTCGGATGAGGTTGTTTTGCCATTTTGACCTTGTCGGACAGATCAACCTTGGTATTGAAGCAGGAGTAAATGATAGGTGCATCAATATGTCTGTAGTCGGATGAGGTTGTTTTGCCATTTTGACCTTGTCGGACAGATCAACCTTGGTATTGAAGCAGGAGTAAATGATAGGTGCATCAATATGTCTGTAGTCGGATGAGGTTGTTTTGCCATTTTGACCTTGTCGGACAGATCAACCTTGGTATTGAAGCAGGAGTAAATGATAGGTGCATCAATATGTCTGTAGTCGGATGAGGTTGTTTTGCCATTTTGACCTTGTCGGACAGATCAACCTTGGTATTGAAGCAGGAGTAAATGATAGGTGCCTCAATACGTCTGTAGTCGGATGAGGTTGTTTTGCCATTTTGACCTTGTCGGACAGATCAACCTTGGTATTGAAGCAGGAGTAAATGATAGGTGCATCAATATGTCTGTAGTCGGATGAGGTTGTTTTGCCATTTTGACCTTGTCGGACAGATCAACCTTGGTATTGAAGCAGGAGTAAATGATAGGTGCATCAATATGTCTGTAGTCGGATGAGGTTGTTTTGCCATTTTGACCTTGTCGGACAATCAACCTTGGTATTGAAGCAGGAGTAAATGATAGGTGCATCAATATGTCTGTAGTCGGATGAGGTTGTTTTGCCATTTTGACCTTGTCGGACAGATCAACCTTGGTATTGAAGCAGGAGTAAATGATAGGTGCATCAATACGTCTGTAGTCGGATGAGGTTGTTTTGCCATTTTGACCTTGTCCGACAGATCGACCTTGGTATTGAAGCAGGAGTAAATGATAGGTGCATCAATATGTCTGTAGTCGGATGAGGTTGTTTTGCCATTTTGACCTTGTCGGACAGATCGACCTTGGTATTGAAGCAGGAGTAAATGATAGGTGCATCAATATGTCTGTAGTCGGATGAGGTTGTTTTGCCATTTTGACCTTGTCGGACAGATCGACCTTGGTATTGAAGCAGGAGTAAATGATAGGTGCATCAATATGTCTGTAGTCGGATGAGGTTGTTTTGCCATTTTGACCTTGTCGGACAGATCAACCTTGGTATTGAAGCAGGAGTAAATGATAGGTGCATCAATATGTCTGTAGTCGGATGAGGTTGTTTTGCCATTTTGACCTTGTCGGACAGATCAACCTTGGTATTGAAGCAGGAGTAAATGATAGGTGCATCAATATGTCTGTAGTCGGATGAGGTTGTTTTGCCATTTTGACCTTGTCGGACAGATCAACCTTGGTATTGAAGCAGGAGTAAATGATAGGTGCATCAATACGTCTGTAGTCGGATGAGGTTGTTTTGCCATTTTGACCTTGTCGGACAGATCAACCTTGGTATTGAAGCAGGAGTAAATGATAGGTGCATCAATATGTCTGTAGTCGGATGAGGTTGTTTTGCCATTTTGACCTTGTCGGACAGATCAACCTTGGTATTGAAGCAGGAGTAAATGATAGGTGCATCAATATGTCTGTAGTCGGATGAGGTTGTTTTGCCATTTTGACCTTGTCGGACAGATCAACCTTGGTATTGAAGCAGGAGTAAATGATAGGTGCATCAATATGTCTGTAGTCGGATGAGGTTGTTTTGCCATTTTGACCTTGTCGGACTGATCAGCCTTGGTATTGAAGCAGGAGTAAATGATAGGTGCATCAATATGTCTGTAGTCGGATGAGGTTGTTTTGCCATTTTGACCTTGTCGGACAGATCAACCTTGGTATTGAAGCAGGAGTAAATGATAGGTGCATCAATATGTCTGTAGTCGGATGAGGTTGTTTTGCCATTTTGACCTTGTCGGACAGATCAACCTTGGTATTGAAGCAGGAGTAAATGATAGGTGCATCAATATGTCTGTAGTCGGATGAGGTTGTTTTGCCATTTTGACCTTGTCGGACAGATCAACCTTGGTATTGAAGCAGGAGTAAATGATAGGTGCATCAATATGTCTGTAGTCGGATGAGGTTGTTTTGCCATTTTGACCTTGTCGGACAGATCAACCTTGGTATTGAAGCAGGAGTAAATGATAGGTGCATCAATATGTCTGTAGTCGGATGAGGTTGTTTTGCCATTTTGACCTTGTCGGACAGATCAACCTTGGTATTGAAGCAGGAGTAAATGATAGGTGCATCAATATGTCTGTAGTTGGATGAGGTTGTTTTGCCATTTTGACCTTGTCGGACTGATCAGCCTTGGTATTGAAGCAGGAGTAAATGATAGGTGCATCAATATGTCTGTAGTGGGATGAGGTTGTTTTGCCATTTTGACCTTGTCGGACAGATCAACCTTGGTATTGAAGCAGGAGTAAATGATAGGTGCATCAATATGTCTGTAGTCGGATGAGGTTGTTTTGCCATTTTGACCTTGTCGGACAGATCAACCTTGGTATTGAAGCAGGAGTAAATGATAGGTGCATCAATATGTCTGTAGTCGGATGAGGTTGTTTTGCCATTTTGACCTTGTCGGACAGATCAACCTTGGTATTGAAGCAGGAGTAAATGATAGGTGCATCAATATGTCTGTAGTCGGATGAGGTTGTTTTGCCATTTTGACCTTGTCGGACAGATCAACCTTGGTATTGAAGCAGGAGTAAATGATAGGTGCATCAATACGTCTGTAGTCGGATGAGGTTGTTTTGCCATTTTGACCTTGTCGGACCGATCAACCTTGGTATTGAAGCAGGAGTAAATGATAGGTGCATCAATATGTCTGTAGTCGGATGAGGTTGTTTTGCCATTTTGACCTTGTCGGACAGATCAACCTTGGTATTGAAGCAGGAGTAAATGATAGGTGCATCAATATGTCTGTAGTCGGATGAGGTTGTTTTGCCATTTTGACCTTGTCGGACTGATCAGCCTTGGTATTGAAGCAGGAGTAAATGATAGGTGCATCAATATGTCTGTAGTCGGATGAGGTTGTTTTGCCATTTTGACCTTGTCGGACAGATCAACCTTGGTATTGAAGCAGGAGTAAATGATAGGTGCATCAATATGTCTGTAGTCGGATGAGGTTGTTTTGCCATTTTGACCTTGTCGGACAGATCAACCTTGGTATTGAAGCAGGAGTAAATGATAGGTGCATCAATACGTCTGTAGTCGGATGAGGTTGTTTTGCCATTTTGACCTTGTCGGACAGATCGACCTTGGTATTGAAGCAGGAGTAAATGATAGGTGCATCAATATGTCTGTAGTCGGATGAGGTTGTTTTGCCATTTTGACCTTGTCGGACAGATCAACCTTGGTATTGAAGCAGGAGTAAATGATAGGTGCATCAATATGTCTGTAGTCGGATGAGGTTGTTTTGCCATTTTGACCTTGTCGGACAGATCGACCTTGGTATTGAAGCAGGAGTAAATGATAGGTGCATCAATATGTCTGTAGTCGGATGAGGTTGTTTTGCCATTTTGACCTTGTCGGACAGATCAACCTTGGTATTGAAGCAGGAGTAAATGATAGGTGCATCAATATGTCTGTAGTCGGATGAGGTTGTTTTGCCATTTTGACCTTGTCGGACAGATCAACCTTGGTATTGAAGCAGGAGTAAATGATAGGTGCATCAATACGTCTGTAGTCGGATGAGGTTGTTTTGCCATTTTGACCTTGTCGGACAGATCAACCTTGGTATTGAAGCAGGAGTAAATGATAGGTGCATCAATACGTCTGTAGTCGGATGAGGTTGTTTTGCCATTTTGACCTTGTCGGACAGATCAACCTTGGTATTGAAGCAGGAGTAAATGATAGGTGCATCAATATGTCTGTAGTCGGATGAGGTTGTTTTGCCATTTTGACCTTGTCGGACAGATCAACCTTGGTATTGAAGCAGGAGTAAATGATAGGTGCATCAATACGTCTGTAGTCGGATGAGGTTGTTTTGCCATTTTGACCTTGTCGGACAGATCGACCTTGGTATTGAAGCAGGAGTAAATGATAGGTGCATCAATATGTCTGTAGTCGGATGAGGTTGTTTTGCCATTTTGACCTTGTCGGACAGATCAACCTTGGTATTGAAGCAGGAGTAAATGATAGGTGCATCAATATGTCTGTAGTCGGATGAGGTTGTTTTGCCATTTTGACCTTGTCGGACAGATCAACCTTGGTATTGAAGCAGGAGTAAATGATAGGTGCATCAATATGTCTGTAGTCGGATGAGGTTGTTTTGCCATTTTGACCTTGTCGGACAGATCAACCTTGGTATTGAAGCAGGAGTAAATGATAGGTGCATCAATACGTCTGTAGTCGGATGAGGTTGTTTTGCCATTTTCACCTTGTCGGACAGATCAACCTTGGTATTGAAGCAGGAGTAAATGATAGGTGCATCAATACGTCTGTAGTCGGATGAGGTTGTTTTGCCATTTTCACCTTGTCGGACAGATCAACCTTGGTATTGAAGCAGGAGTAAATGATAGGTGCATCAATACGTCTGTAGTCGGATGAGGTTGTTTTGCCATTTTGACCTTGTCGGACAGATCAACCTTGGTATTGAAGCAGGAGTAAATGATAGGTGCATCAATACGTCTGTAGTCGGATGAGGTTGTTTTGCCATTTTGACCTTGTCGGACTGATCAGCGTTAGTATCGAGGCAGGATAGTGCCTTCAGCCTTCAAGATGAGATCTGATGTCATCGGGAAGGTCGTTAATGAAGATTAAAAACAGCGTAGGACCAAGGTCACATATGCCGTAAAACAAAACAAAACAAAACAAACTCAAATATTTTACAATTTCTACGTTTATTTTATTGTCGTCGCACTCGCCATGGTCTTATTTAATCATTAACTGAAGAGTTAAGCTTCGTCAGAAAAATCAAATATGTAAACTGAGAAATTTCCAGGAGTCGTTCTAATACTATGTCAGTCAGTAATATCTGTCCGCAACGTCTGGAAGAGTTCTCAACATAATTTATGCAAATTTATGAGCGGAATGCAGAATCAAGCAATAATTAACAAACATTTTTGAAATAGATCTTGAGAGATTTTCTTCTGGGAAGATGAAATTTCATGTACGAAAAAAAGATCTGAAACTTTTCACATAAACAGAGAGTTTGTTTTTTTTAATGCAAAATAAATGGTCAAATTGATGAAGTTTACATTCTGATGGAATCAGTGCCAGAAATGTTGCGTTTGTAATCGTTTTTGGCAACGATTCCAAAGACGACATCAAGTGAAAATCTTGGCAGCTAATAGAAATCCTCATAAAAAAATGATAAATAGATTTAAACAGACTGTCACGGAGAGATATGAATAGACTGTCACAGATAGATAGATAGATAGATAGATAGATAGATAGATAGATAGAGAGAGAGGAGCCTATTGAATCATCAACAGATAGATAGATAGATAGATAGATAGATAGATAGATAGATAGATAGATAGATAGATAGATTATGTGATTTTATAAATATTTTAAGATAGATGAAAAGAATAAGATAGATAGATAGATAGATAGATAGATAGAGAGAGAGAGAGGAGCCTATTGAATCATCAACAGATAGATAGATAGATAGATAGATAGATAGATAGATAGATAGATAGATAGATAGATAGATAGATAGATAGATTATGTGACTTTATAAATATTTTAAGATAGAGAGATGAAAAGAATAAGATAGATAGATAGATAGATAGAGAGAGAGAGAGAGGAGCATATTGAATCATCAACAGATAGATAGATAGATAGATAGATAGATAGATAGATAGATAGATAGATAGAATATGTGATTTTATAAATATTTTAAGATAGAGAGATGAAAAGAATAAGATAGATAGATAGATAGAGAGAGAGAGAGAGAGAGAGAGGAGCATATTGAATCATCAACAGATAGATAGATAGATAGATAGATAGATAGATAGATAGATAGATAGATAGATAGATAGATAGATAGATAGAATATGTGATTTTATAAATATTTTAAGATAGAGAGATGAAAAGAATAAGATAGATAGATAGATAGATAGATAGATAGATAGATAGATAGATATGAACAGACTGAAATAGATAGATAGATAGATAGAAAGATAGATAGATAGATATGAACAGACTGAAATAGATAGATAGATAGATAGATAGATAGATAGATAGATAGATATGAACAGACTGAAATAGATAGATAGATAGATAGATAGATAGATAGATAGATAGATAGATAGATATGAACAGACTGAAATAGATAGATAGATAGATAGATAGATAGATAGATAGATAGATATGAACAGACTGAAATAGATAGATAGATAGATAGATAGATAGATAGATAGATAGATAGATAGATAGATAGATAGATAGATAGATAGATAGATATGAACAGACTGAAATAGATAGATAGATAGATAGATAGATAGATAGATAGATAGATAGATAGATAGATATGAACAGACTGAAATAGATAGATAGATAGATAGATAGATAGATAGATATGAACAGACTGAAATAGATAGATAGATAGATAGATAGATAGATAGATAGATAGATAGATAGAATATGTATGCAAGGACATTAATCCAAAGAGAGCTCAATGCAAGTTACAGAGCAACTTTCTCCATTTTATCCTGATATATCCGTCTGGATGGAACGATTCCATTTCTAAAAAACTTTCGGCCTGAAGAGATGAATATAAAAATATAAAAGATATGAAATAATATGAAAAGACGGAGACAGATAAATGGATAGGCAAACATTAAGAGACATAGATAGATAGATAGATAGATAGATAGATAGATAGAATATTTGATATATATAAATATTATAAGATAGAGAGAGAGAGATGAAAAGAATAAGATAGATAGATCGAAAGATAGATAGACAGATAGATATGAAAAGTATCAGATGGATATATAGATAGAGAGAGTGAGGGAGGTGAAAAGAATAAGATAGATAGATAGATAGATAGATAGATAGATAGATAGATAGATAGAATATGTGAATATGTGATAGATATGAAAAGTATCAGATGGATATATAGATAGATAGAGAGGTGAAAAGAATAAGATAGATAGATAGATAGATAGATATGAAAAGTATCAGATGGATATATAGATAGATAAATAGAGAGAGAGAGAGGTGAAAAGAATAAGATAGATAGATAGATAGATAGATAGATAGATAGATAGATAGATAGATAGATAGATAGATAGATAGATAGAATATGTGATAGATATGAAAAGTACCAGATGGATATATATAGAGAGAGAGAGGTGAACAGACTGAGATAGATAGATAGATAGATAGATAGATAGATAGATAGATAGATAGATAGATAGATAGATAGATAGATTCCATGGGTCAGCGTTGTTTGAATAAAAAAAATTGTTGCGTGTTCAAATAAAATGTTGATATTTATTTAAATGTAGGATACACAAATTTTAACTGTAATTACTTATCATGAAATGAAATTTATTAAGTTCTTCGCTGTCTGAAAAGGAAATGAACATGAATAGTCTTTTAGTGAGGAAGAGAGAAAATGGATTTGAGAAAGACAGAGCGACGAAATTGACTCTTGTCTCTTTATTGCTGTCAGTCCTTTTGCGGAGTTGAGTGAATGGTTGGTTTTTATGGCCTCGTCAAGCCTCCAGAAGCCTGTGTTTATTTAATGGCGCCGATTTTATTGGCTATTTTCTTTTTAAATTGAATAGTTGAAGTATGTTTTGAAACCCGGAAGGCTGCGCGGAGCCCGTGCCCTGTGTGTTTATTTTACACTTTTGATTTGATACAGTTCACTTCCGCTTAGTCTGTAAATACCCAACCCCGCACAAGATTGACCTTTGAGAGAAAATCAGTAAATAATAAACTGTTTGTGCCAAGTGATCCTTCTTCCCGATTTAGCGGTGCTGGTTTGTTTCCGTCACACTGGTGTTGATTTGTTACTTGGATGTGATGATTGTAATACCAATATCCACTTAGACTTAGTAGGACCACTCCCACTATCACAAGGATTTCAAAGGATATGGTGATTGTGATAGCGTTGTTGGTTGAGCTGATGCATTTTAATTTTCAGTCTACGCTGGGTTTCTCCATATCTACTGATATATTCTGTTTATTTCTTTGCGCAAAATGATAAAATATTTCTCTGTACTATTTTGAACAAGGTATGGACCGCTGTAACATGGAGCCAGAGGTGTTTTTACAAAATCATTTCGTATAAATACGTATTTACAATTGTGTAAATTCTTTGAAATATAAATTTGAGTGGTAACTTGCCTCGCTGGTTCAAATTATAGGCCAGACATCTTTCCTTTTAGTTGTTGTCTGCAAGTCGTTGAAAATTGAAATTTCAACGACTTGCAGACAACAACTAAAAGGAAATTATAGGCCAGACATCTTTCCTTTTAGTTGTTGTCTGCAAGTCGTTGAAAATTGAAATTTCAACGACTTGCAGACAACTAAAAGGAAATTATAGGCCAGACATCTTTCCTTTTAGTTGTTGTCTGCAAGTCGTTGAAAATTGAAATTTCAACGACTTGCAGACAACAACTAAAAGGAAAGATGTCTGGCCTATAATTTGAACCAGCGAGGCAAGTTACCACTCAAATTTATATTTCAAAGAATGTACACAATTTTTATTATCCTTTAAGAATTGTACTGGCAGAATTAAGGTAGTGGCAAAAGCTATTTCTGACGGTGTACATTGTAGATCTTCTTTTAATGTGTTTCTGATGGACAATAGAGTTAGTGGCAAATTATCTGCCCAATCATAAGAGTCGTCCTTTTCTGAAGTGGATGCTTTCATTTGGCGATGAAATCTCTCCACCATGCCATTTAAATATCGGTGACATGCAATCGTTTTAAAATGACATATGCCAAGTATTTTGTGAATTCCTTGACAAGTTGCGATTGAAATTGAGGTCCATGACGTGTCGTAATAATGGTCGGTGCTATCCAGTGATTCCGTAATGTCCTTGCGACAGATTCCGTGATTGTATCTTTAATTAAATATACTGCTGCCCAAACGAGAATACCGGTCGACAATAATAAGAATATATTGATATCCTTGTGATGGTGGGAGTGGTCCTACTGTGTGGGTATTGGTAAAACGAGCGTTTGTCTCACTGAAAGTTCCAATAGGAGAATTGGTATGCCTACCGATTTTATTGTGTTGACAAGACAAACAAGTTTTAGTCCAATTACGAATGCCTGTAGTAATATTTTGCCATACAAAGGGTTTTACTGTAGCTCTATTGTTTGGAGATTGTTTTTCGTAAATTTGGAGGTATGTATGGTCGTGGATTTCCTAACTTTGTATCACACCATATCCTTCTATCTCTAAAGGGGTCTGGTAATTGAGACAGTTGAAACGATGTCCATTGTGTCGTTACATCCATGCTAGTGTCTTTTTCCTGTTCACGCGCTATAGTTTTATTATATACCGTACCTATGAACACTAATGGGCATGTCCCAATCCTCATAAATACGTTGGACACTACTGTAAGTGAGGGGGGAGTAATATGCTGTCTAAGTAGTCCTCCAATAGCAGTGGTTTACCTATTTCACGTCGTTGTCGAGTATTGTATTTTGTTAATGTTATAAAGATTACCATTTCATTTCCAACCTCTGTTTTGGTTATTCCTCATTCAGTAACCTTTTTCTAGGTTACAACAAGTTTCAAAGTTAATATCAACAGAGTTAATATTGTGTATTGTATTTCTAGATAGTGAGTCTGCTACGATGGTGTTTGTATCTTGTGCATGTTCGATATTTGGGGTAAACTGTGATATATAATCTAGTTGTCTTAATTCTCTAGGGGAATATTTGTGTGCTGATGAATGTGATGAGTATATTAATGGCTTTTGATCTGTGTAAACTGTGAAATCTCTATCTTCTGATTTGTGTTGATAATTCTTGATAGCAATGTAGATAGCTAAAAGTTCTCGAGAAAAGATACTGTAGTTTCTCGGAGCAGGAGTTAATTTTGTCGAATAGAAATGTGTTGAAAAATAACATTACTAAGCTCTTACAACACTGACGACTCCAACTGTTTATGCATCCGCAGTAAGGGTGAGCTGGACACTGTCATCATTCCGTAAAAATTAAAGTTTGGTGAAATTGATAATAGCGTGTTTGGCACTCTCTCTAGTTTGAAGTTGTTCTGCATTTGTTTTTTGTCCTTTGAGTAAATTTGTCGGTGGAGCGAGAATGTGTCTAAGTAGGCGAATGAAGTCCTCCAATAAGCAGTGGTTTACCTATTTCACGTCGTTGGCGAGTATTGTATTTTGGTGGTGTTATAAAGATTACCATTTCATTTCCAGCCTCTGTTTTGTCTATTCTTCATTCAGTAACCGTTTTCTAAGCTACAACACGTTCTTTCTTTCTTTCTTTCTTTCTGTTATATACCGTACCTATGAACACTAATGGGTATGTCCCAATCCTCATAAATTCATTGGACACTATTGTAAAGTATGGGGCTGAGTAATATGCTGTCTAAGTAGTCCTCCAATAGCAGTGGTTTACCTATTTCACGTCGTTGGCGAGTATTGTATTTTGGTGGTGTTATAAAGATTACCATTTCATTTCCAGTCTCTGTTTTGTTTATTCTTCATTCAGTAAACATTGACGACACAGACAAATCTGCTTGTTTCACTGAAGTTGTTGCCCGTAGGTTGGAGATGGCATCTATTTTTTTTTTTAATAGAAATAACGCCCTCTTTTGAAATTGTGAGTCCGAGAAAATTAAGTTTGTTAACTCTGATGAGACACTTTGCGAGTTTGACCCTTAGTTCATAGTCTACTAAGCCGTTGTCGTACATCTTGGTCATGTCCTTTTCGTCTTTGCTAGCAATTAATAAGTGGTTCACGTAGGCGAAAACGAAGCGTCAGTCGCGGTTATGTGCCATGCGTGACACACGCTTAGGCGATTATGTATATTTCGATACATGACTGAAGAAGCTGAGTTTTTTCCCGCAGTAGGTTGCCATTTCTTTCTGCAGTAGATCATTTGCCATCCAAGGCTATAGAACCCGGTCTGTCCTGCTGTTTACCCATTGCTGGAGGGGGAGACGATTATTCATGCCTTTCCCAATGTAAAGAATTCGACTGGAATTCAAATTGGGCTTAGGTGATCTTTGGATACAGGACTGACGAAGTAGATATTTTTTCCCGCAGTAGGTTGCCATTTCTTTCTGCGGTAGACCAGTTGCCATCCACGGCTATTAGAACCAGGTATGTTCTGCTGTTTACCTATAGCTGGGGGGGGAGAAGAGGAGTCATACCTTTCCCAAGGGTATTATCACGTAAATGAATGGAATGGATTCGAATTGAATTTTGAATACGACTCTCCGATTCCATAATCCGAACCGCTATCCATTACTCCACCGTGCCTTCGTACGGTGGAGTAAATAAACAAAAGGTAGCCCTCTTAAAACGTCGTCTATGAATCTCTGGAAGGTTTTAGCGATATTGCGTAGTCCAAACGGCATTTTAGTGAATTCCAACAGTCCAAAGATTACCACAGTTTTCTGAATATCCTCATCACACACTGGTATTTCGTAATATGTACCGATGAAGTCTAGTTCGAAACAAAATAGTACTGCATATTTGCATGCACTATTTTTGCAAGTGAAATCACTCAGGAAGAACAGGGGTAACGATCGTCTGACCTCATTACATTTAATCGTCGTATTCGCTCTGTTGACTCTTCCTTAGGGACCAAGTGTATAGGTGCCGTCCAAGAACTGTTGAAAGGTGGAATGATTCCAATAAACTCTAAAATTCTCGTTTAGCGAATTTTAACTCGTCTGGCCTTAACCTGCAAGGTGTGGCGTATGTAGGATGCCCAGATCTCTGTATGTGGTGTTTTGTTGAGTGTGTTAACGTGGTGTTCAGTTTGGGAATTGTTTGAATGGGGCTGCAAATTGATTATTTGATACAGCTGTACTTATCTCGGCAGTAGAAAGGGACGTGCGAACTCCCAGTGGTTTCACTCTAGTTTTCTCATCAATTAAGGTGTGACTGGAAATATTAACATAGAGTTTAAACTTGATTAAAAAAAATCTGCACTGATTATGGGTGTTTTCATATCGGGCCCTAGAATTAGCGTGAGAGCACTTTCACCATATATCGAAATCATAGATCCATTTGTAGTGCTAGTGTAGAGGTAGTGTTTGTTCGTTTAAGTGTCGGTGTAGCTGGAATGAAAACTAACCTGCGCGCCTGTATCTATCAGGAAGTTCATCTTAGTGTAGAATGTAGATGTAGAATAGGCGACCTTTTTTTTAATATTGTTTGTTCAGACGATGTGGTCGCATTTGTTGATTGGATGAGCAGTTATCCTGAAAATCGCATGGCTTACTGCATTTCTGCACGACGCTGCCGAATTTCTTTTTTGTACCAGCCTATTACTATGTCTCTTGAACCAGACCTGTGTCTGATATTATGTCGTCTGGTTGTACTGCGTATTTGCCTTGAACGGGATACGTTGTTATAATGTTGATGCATAATCTCCATTTTTTTAGTTAATTCTTGTGAATATCCTCATCGGCGGTTGGTATTTGGTAATATGCACGGACTAAGTCGAGTATGGACAAAAAAATAGTGCAACCGTGTAACGGTGTGGTGAATTCACTCAGGAAGGGCAGTGGGTAACGGTCGGCTGAGGTTACTACATTTAACCGTCTAAAATCCCCGCATATCCGCCATGTTGACTCATCCTCGATATTTAACTCCCACGTGGGTTGAATGTGGCACAAGGCCGGTTTAATGTGGGCTCCCCGAGCCCATAGGCTCGGCCAAAAATATGCCCATTTAGAACCCGTATGAACGGGTTCAGGGACTATCTAGCTCCCCGGACGACACTTTGCCCTGCAGCAAAGCCTCGTCCGGGTTCCTCTCTGCCAAAGCAGAGAGTTCGACAAGAGTCGCGCACAGTCAGAGACTGCGATTCGACTCGTTCCTCTTGACTCATCCTCAGGGGCCAAGTGTATAAGTGAGGTCCAAAAACTTTCAGATGGTCGAATGATTCCTTGGTCCTATAAACGCTGAAATTTTAACTTGTCTAGCCTTAACCTGCGAGCTATGGCGTATGTAGATTGTCTTGTGGTTTGTATGTAGTGTTTTGTTTTGTGTTTGCTACCGTTTGAGGGGTGTTAATGGTTGCGTTACGTCTGGGAATTGTCTGAAGGCGGCTTCAAATTCATTATTTAATACAACTGATGCGTCTAGTGCTTGTCGCTTCTCGCTTTCAGTTACCGCCACTGGCTAGTAGCAATCCGAAAAGGGGAGCCGAGTGCGTAAGTCTGCCCCTGCCAGTATATAGCCTCTCCATCAGCAAGCCCTATGTAGTGCCTCCTCGTGGCGACACATGGCAACCGAGCACCTTGCGGACTTGGGCTAAACTACAGGGGACAGGGGAGGAGTTTGGCCCCATTAACATGCGACATGCAGGCCCACCAGCGTGTGGACACGCCCTGGTGCCCATGAACCAAGCCCCAGCTATGGGTTAAATAGCTCCACTGCCTTGTGGAAATCTTCGGGAGAACAAAAGCCTAAGGAGTAAACCCTACACAAATCCGGAGTGGAGGCCCGAAGGCGGATGGACGGCACTCTGTGCTACCTTCCGGCAACTCCTGCAGCCGCGCTGGTACCAAACTGTCTTGGTTCATCCTCTCCTTTGGACTCTGCTAGCAAGGCCGAGAGGGGCAACTAGACGTCCGCGCAGCCCTAGTTCTCCATACATTCCTCCCAGGCTCGTAGCGCACCTGCGCTACTCCATCGTCTCCCGAGACGGACGGATGCCGATTATCAAAATGCATTAGAATTCTCTCCGGAGCCCTAGATTTAGCGTGAGGATTCTTTCACCATATGTCGAAATAACAGATCCATTTGCGGCTCGTAGCGTTAGTGTGGAGATAGTTTTGTTAGTTTTTTATGTGTCCGCGTAGCTGGTAGGACACTAACCTGCCCGCCTGTATCTGTCAGGAAGTTTCTCTTAGTGGAGTTGTCTTTGATGTAGAATAGGCGACCTTTTTTTATATTGTTTGTCCAGCCAATGCAGTCGCATTTATTGACTGGATGAAGTTTTTCTGAAGCTCGCATAGTTTATCGCATTTCTGTTGCTGGGTATGCCGATAAACTACATCCACATTTTGGGTAAGTCTATAGACTACATCCGCGTCCTGGGTAAGACTATAAATTACATCCGCGTCCTGGGTAAGACGATAAACTACATCCGCGTCCTGGGTATGACGATAAACTACATCCGCGTCCTGAGTAAGACTATAAACTACATCCACGTCCTGGATAAGACGATAAACTACATCCGCGTCCTGGGGAAGGAGATTTTGAGGAGCGTGGAACCATCACTTAATTGCTGGTGTTCCAAGGTCCACCCTGACCCGAGGAGGTAGCAGCTGTCAGGGTCACAGCTATGGGCAAATAGTTCACACCCCAAAACTATGTAAGTATAAAAATAGGTTTTAATACCAGCAATACTTCTTGGAAAAAAAATATTACCAACAATGAAAATCTTGTCGGCATTCTTTCTTTCTTTCTATGTGCCATGTCCTTTCAGGACGTAGGCGATCATGGCTCTCCACCTCCCTCTATCCTTTGCAGTTCTCAAAAGTCCCTTTCCCCTTCTTCCTCCCCCAGACCACGTTCTGTCATCCACTTGTTTAAGTCTGCCAGGTATATCACTCGTTGTTTTCCTTTGTCTCTCTTTCCCTCTATTCGACCCGAGAGTATCAGATTCTCCAGGCCCCCCTTCCTCATTATGTGTCCCAGAAACTACAGCTGCCTCTTTCCGACGTTAAGTATAATCCTTTTCCTTGTTTGTAACCTCTCTAAGACCTCATCGTTGCTCACACGTTCGATCCATATCCTTAGCATCCATCTGTAGAACCACATCTCAATCACGTTTTCATCTTTGAGGAAATCGTCCAACATTCGCTGCCGTAAAGAAGTACAGACGTCACGTAAGAGTTCAGTATTCTTTTTTTTCTTTTTTTTTTTTGTTACGAAAGATATCTTCCTGTCTCGCAATACTTTGCCCAGCTTTTGGAATGTGTCCTTGGCCATCCCAATACGTCTACGAATCTCAGATTCGCACTGACCATTCTCTGTCGAAACGCTTCCCAGATATTTAAACTTTCACGTCTGCTTGATTTTAGTGTCCCCGACCTGTAAATCGCATTTCAGGCTCATCCTCTTACTGATGACCATGCATTCTGTCTTCTTGTAGTTTATACTTAGTCCCTTCTTATCGCTCTCCTTCGCTACCTTCTGTAGGAGGTTTTGTAGTTTCTTTTCTGTGTCTGCTATCAGTACTGTGTCATCTGCGTATCTTATATTATTAAGTAGATAGCATTTCGGGCTCATCCTTTTACTGATGACCATGCATTCTGTCTTCTTGTAGTTTATGCTTAGTCCCTTCTTATCGCTCTCCTTCGCTACCTTCTGTAGGAGGTTTTGTAGTTTCTTTTCTGTGTCTGCTATCAGTACTGTGTCATCTGCGTATCTTATATTATTAAGTAGATAGCATTTCGGGCTCATCCTTTTACTGATGACCATGCATTCTGTCTTCTTGTAGTTTATACTTAGTCCCTTCTTATCGCTCTCCTTCGCTACCTTCTGTAGGAGGTTTTGTAGTTTCTTTTCCGTGTCTGCTATCAGTACTGTGTCATCTGCGTATCTTATATTATTAAGTAGATAGCCATTTCGGGCTCATCCTTTTACTGATGACCATGCATTCTGTCTTCTTGTAGTTTATGCTTAGTCCCTTCTTATCGCTCTCCTTCGCTACCTTCTGTAGGAGGTTTTGTAGTTTCTTTTCCGTGTCTGCTATCAGTACTGTGTCATCTGCGTATCTTGTGTTTTTAAGTAGATAGCATTTCGGGCTGATCCTTTTACTGATGACCATGCATTCTGTCTTCTTGTAGTTTATACTTAGTCCCTTCTTATCGCTCTCCTTCGCTACCTTCTGTAGGAGGTTTTGTAGTTTCTTTTCCGTGTCTGCTATCAGTACTGTGTCATCTGCGTATCTTATATTATTAAGTATATAGCATTTCGGGCTCATCTTTTTACTGATGACCATGCATTCTGTCTTCTTGTAGTTTATGCTTAGTCCCTTCTTATCGCTCTCCTTCGCTACCTTCTGTAGGAGGTTTTGTAGTTTCTTTTCCGTGTCTGCTATCAGTACTGTGTCATCTGCGTATCTTATATTATTAAGTAGATAGCATTTCGGGCTCATCCTTTTAATGATGACCATGCATTCTGTCTTCTTGTAGTTTATACTTAGTCCCTTCTTATCGCTCTCCTTCGCTACCTTCTGTAGGAGGTTTTGTAGTTTCTTTTCCGTGTCTGCTATCAGTACTGTGTCATCTGCGTATCTTATATTATTAAGTAGATAGCATTTCGGGCTCATCCTTTTACTGATGACCATGCATTCTGTCTTCTTGTAGTTTATACTTAGTCCCTTCTTATCGCTCTCCTTCGCTACCTTCTGTAGGAGGTTTTGTAGTTTCTTTTCCGTGTCTGCTATCAGTACTGTGTCATCTGCGTATCTTATATTATTAAGTAGATAGCCATTTCGGGCTCATCCTTTTACTGATGACCATGCATTCTGTCTTCTTGTAGTTTATGCTTAGTCCCTTCTTATCGCTCTCCTTCGCTACCTTCTGTAGGAGGTTTTGTAGTTTCTTTTCCGTGTCTGCTATCAGTACTGTGTCATCTGCGTATCTTGTGTTTTTAAGTAGATAGCATTTCGGGCTCATCCTTTTACTGATGACCATGCATTCTGTCTTCTTGTAGTTTATACTTAGTCCCTTCTTATCGCTCTCCTTCGCTACCTTCTGTAGGAGGTTTTGTAGTTTCTTTTCCGTGTCTGCTATCAGTACTGTGTCATCTGCGTATCTTATATTATTAAGTATATAGCATTTTGGGCTCATCTTTTTACTGATGACCATGCATTCTGTCTTCTTGTAGTTTATGCTTAGTCCCTTCTTATCGCTCTCCTTCGCTACCTTCTGTAGGAGGTTTTGTAGTTTCTTTTCCGTGTCTGCTATCAGTACTGTGTCATCTGCGTATCTTATATTATTAAGTAGATAGCATTTCGGGCTCATCCTTTTAATGATGACCATGCATTCTGTCTTCTTGTAGTTTATACTTAGTCCCTTCTTATCGCTCTCCTTCGCTACCTTCTGTAGGAGGTTTTGTAGTTTCTTTTCCGTGTCTGCTATCAGTACTGTGTCATCTGCGTATCTTGTGTTTTTAAGTAGATAGCATTTCGGGCTCATCCTTTTACTGATGACCATGCATTCTGTCTTCTTGTAGTTTATACTTAGTCCCTTCTTATCGCTCTCCTTCGCTACCTTCTGTAGGAGGTTTTGTAGTTTCTTTTCCGTGTCTGCTATCAGTACTGTGTCATCTGCGTATCTTATATTATTAAGTATATAGCATTTCGGGCTCATCTTTTTACTGATGACCATGCATTCTGTCTTCTTGTAGTTTATGCTTAGTCCCTTCTTATCGCTCTCCTTCGCTACCTTCTGTAGGAGGTTTTGTAGTTTCTTTTCCGTGTCTGCTATCAGTACTGTGTCATCTGCGTATCTTGTGTTTTTAAGTAGATAGCATTTCGGGCTCATCCTTTTACTGGTGACCATGCATTCTGTCTTCTTGTAGTTTATACTTAGTCCCTTCTTATCGCTCTCCTTCGCTACCTTCTGTAGGAGGTTTTGTAGTTTCTTTTCCGTGTCTGCTATCAGTACTGCGTCATCTGCGTATCTTGTGTTTTTAAGTAGATAGAATTTCGGGCTCATCCTTTTACTGATGACCATGCATTCTGTCTTCTTGTAGTTTATACTTAGTCCCTTCTTATCGCTCTCCTTCGCTACCTTCTGTAGGAGGTTTTGTAGTTTCTTTTCCGTGTCTGCTATCAGTACTGCGTCATCTGCGTATCTTGTGTTTTTAAGTAGATAGAATTTCGGGCTCATCCTTTTACTGATGACCATGCATTCTGTCTTCTTGTAGTTTATACTTAGTCCCTTCTTATCGCTCTCCTTCGCTACCTTCTGTAGGAGGTTTTGTAGTTTCTTTTCCGTGTCTGCTATCAGTACTGTGTCATCTGCGTATCTTGTGTTTTTAAGTAGATAGAATTTCGGGCTCATCCTTTTACTGATGACCATGCATTCTGTCTTCTTGTAGTTTATACTTAGTCCCTTCTTATCGCTCTCCTTCGCTACCTTCTGTAGGAGGTTTTGTAGTTTCTTTTCCGTGTCTGCTATCAGTACTGTGTCATCTGCGTATCTTGTGTTTTTAAGTAGATAGAATTTCGGGCTCATCCTTTTACTGATGACCATGCATTCTGTCTTCTTGTAGTTTATACTTAGTCCCTTCTTATCGCTCTCCTTCGCTACCTTCTGTAGGAGGTTTTGTAGTTTCTTTTCCGTGTCTGCTATCAGTACTGCGTCATCTGCGTATCTTGTGTTTTTAAGTAGATAGAATTTCGGGCTCATCCTTTTACTGATGACCATGCATTCTGTCTTCTTGTAGTTTATACTTAGTCCCTTCTTATCGCTCTCCTTCGCTACCTTCTGTAGGAGGTTTTGTAGTTTCTTTTCCGTGTCTGCTATCAGTACTGTGTCATCTGCGTATCTTATATTATTAAGTATATAGCATTTCGGGCTCATCTTTTTACTGATGACCATGCATTCTGTCTACTTGTAGTTTATGCTTAGTCCCTTCTTATCGCTCTCCTTCGCTACCTTCTGTAGGAGGTTTTGTAGTTTCTTTTCCGTGTCTGCTATCAGTACTGTGTCATCTGCGTATCTTATATTATTAAGTATATAGCATTTCGGGCTCATCTTTTTACTGATGACCATGCATTCTGTCTTCTTGTAGTTTATGCTTAGTCCCTTCTTATCGCTCTCCTTCGCTACCTTCTGTAGGAGGTTTTGTAGTTTCTTTTCCGTGTCTGCTGTCAGTACTGTGTCATCTGCGTATCTTATATTATTAAGTATATAGCATTTCGGGCTCATCTTTTACTGATGACCATGCATTCTGTCTTCTTGTAGTTTATGCTTAGTCCCTTCTTATCGTTCTCCTTCGCTACCTTCTGTAGGAAGTTTTGTAGTTTCTTTTCCCTGTCTGCTATCAGTACTGTGTCATCTGCGTATCTTATATTATTAAGTAGATATCAAATTCAGTCAGTTATATGCTATGCGTGATACACGCTTAGGTGATCATTTATCTTTCGATACATGACTGACGAGGCAGATATTTTTTCCTGCAGTAGGTTGCCATTTCTTTCTGCGATATACCAGTTACCATCCAAGGCTAGAGAACCCTGTCTCTCCTGCTCTTTATCCATAGATGGGAGGAGAAAAAGAGGATTCTTACCTTTCCCAAGGGTAATAGTACGTAAATGAATGTAATGTATTTAAACTTCCGCGTCTGCTTCATTCTAGTGTTCCCGACCTGCAAATCGCATTTCGGGCTCTTCGTCTTACTATTGACCATGCATTCTGTCTTCTTAAAACCTAACAAAACAAACCGAATCACTTATGGTGCCCGCAGTATGTGTCTCTTGAACAAGGCCTGCGTCTGTTATTATGTCGTCTGGTTGGGCTGTGTTCTTTTCCTTGAACATGATCTATTGTTATTATGTTGATGCGTCACTCCAGTTGTTTTTCGGGGGCGGGGGGGTAAATTTCACCCCAAGCAAGGCGGAAAGCCATTAGCACGCAAGGGGTTACAAAGAGTTGGAGCGAGAGCAAATAGGATTGATAGAGGAAAGAATGAAGAGAAGGATAGGGGATAGATGAGGGCATCTGGAGACGTCGATTGACATTACATTTGAATAGGTAAAAATTATAGCTTCCAGGGAAACAGGAAGAGCGGAGGGAGTTCCACAGGCGAGAAGTGCGAGACATGAAGCTATTGGAGTAGAAGAGACGGCTACATTTAACAGTTTCGACAGTGAAAGGGTGAGAGCGAGATGTCAGCCTAGTTGGACACTTAAATTCATGAAGTCTGGGAACCAGCGAAAGCAACTCCTCGGGGCAGTTACCATGAAAGTATTTGTAAAAAAAAAAGACAGAGGGAAGGCGACGGCACGTCTGTGAGAGAGCGACTGCAGACGAGATGCCAGATCAGGGCCAATTACGTTGCATATCCGTCTCTGGATCTTATCAAGTACCTTGAGACAAACATAAGGGGAACCAGACCATATATGGCAGCAATACTCCATGCAAGGGCGAATGGTTGATTTGTAGATTTGAAGGATCGACTCCGGCGAGAAAAAAATTTCCTGGCGAGGCACAGGGAGCCGACTTTCCTTGCGGTGGACGAAGCTGTTGACTCAATGTATTTGTTCCATCTCAGGTCGGCAGTCAATGTGAGACCGAGCAGTCGCAAAGAGGTTCTCTCGTGGAGTTGAGCCTCAGACATTCTAATGAGAGGCAAGTATGATTCTCTGTGGTGAGTAATAGAGAGCCGTTTTTGTTTTGTTTGGTCAATTCTGCTACAGCTTCCTTGAGATGTGTTAACTCGGGGTTGTTTGTATTGCTTTCTGGGACCGATTGTTGTAATCTGCTGCTTTCTGTCTAATGAATTTTTTCAGCGACATTAGCTCACCTCTCAAGGTTTTCATCTTCTGAAATAGACGCTAAAATTTCTGTGGTCGTTGGAGGCAATTTATCTAGCCATATCCTTTTTAGAATAGAATCAGCCATGGTATTGTCTCCAAATAGCGGCCTCACGTAATAACTGAGAGGGTGTTCTGTTGTCGGGTTAACTCCTCCTAATTTTCGAAACTGCTCCTAGGGGACGCTTACTGATAGTATAAATACCCCGCGCTAATTATTCGCAGCCTCTTCTGACCATTTACGTCAACATGTAAATTCTACGCGGAAGAACGTACGTAAGCACATTCTCTCACTACACATATTTTGGAGCAAAACTTTTCTTCAATGGCGCGTAGACGTCGCACTCCGGGACCTCTATTTCGCAGCTAGCCGCTTCAGTCGGCGTAAGCAGAGAAAAGTCAGCCAAATAGCTACGAAAAATTTCTGCCGAGTCGAATGAATGGTTGTTTTTTTTTAATGTCTTCGTGTAGGCTCCAGAAGCCTGTGTTTATTTAATGGCGGGAGCTGATTTTATTGGCTATTTATTTTTTATTAAATTGAATAACTGAAGTATGTTTGAAAGCCGGAAGGCTGCGCGGGGCACTTGCCCGATGCGTTTATTTTTGGCATTTGCTCCTTTGATTTGATACTGTTCACTTCAGCTTACTCTACAAGATAGATAGATAGATAGATAGATAGATAGATAGATAGATAGATAGATCTGAATAGCGTGTATCTTTATGTGTGGGTGTACAGGGATAAGTATGAACCAACAGAAAGAAAGAAAGAAAGAAAGAAAGAAAGAAAGAAAGAAAGAAAGAAAGAAAGAAAGAAAGAAACAGACTGGGATAGATAGATAGATAGATAGATAGATAGATAGATAGATAGATAGATAGATAGATAGATAGATAATGAACAAATGGGGATACATAAATGGGTGGGTAGATATTAAGAGACATAGATAGCGATAGGTTATAGAGAGTCTATGGAATCTTAACTGGTGTTGACATATGTGAACATATCTAAACACATTCACAGATAGATTGAAAATGATAGATTGATAGTGTTGTTGCATAACTACGGATGATAATGGGTATGTTCCCCATTCCCATCAAGACAGTAGTGAATACTGTACGGGGTCTAGAGTTGAAGATTCATTGTGGAATTCACTTGACTCACTTCTAGCAGTTGACTACTTGTTCTACGCGCCGCTAGCGAATCATATACGTGTTGTACTTGTCCTAAGTAGTATCGTTCATTACCAACCTTCGTTTGATTATTCTATTCAGTAACCTTCCCCAGGTTACAACAGATAGAAAGAAAGAAAGAAAGAAAGAAGGAAAGTGGTCGATATTAAAATAATTAGATAGATCGATAGATAGATAGATAATGAACAGGCTGAAATAGATAGATAGATAGATAGATAGATAGATAGATCATGAACAGACTGAGATAGATAGATAGATAGATAGATAGATAGATAGATAGATAGATAGATAGATAGATAGATAGATAGATAATGAACAGGCTGAAATAGATAGATAGATAGATAGATAGATAGATAGATAGATAGATAGATCATGAACAGACTGAGATAGATAGATAGATAGATAGATAGATAGATAGATAGATAGATAGATAGAAAATGAACAGAGTGAGTTAGAAAATAAACAGAATGAGATAGATAGATAGATCATGAACAGACTGAGATAGATAGATAGATAGATAGATAGATAGAAAATGAACAGAATGAGATAGATAGTTAGATAGATAGATAGATAGATAGATAGATAGATAGATAGATAGATAGATAGATAGATAGATAGGAAATGAACAGAATGCGTTAGAAAATAAATAGAATGAGATAGATAGATAGATAGATAGATAGATAGATAGATAGATAGATAGATATCACATAAAAATCTCTGGATGTCTGGAGTTATCTCGCCGAACAGAGCTGTAGGGGTAACAATCCCCACCACCCGTCCTCTAGAAAGTCCTTATACTTACATACCTCGAGAAATGCAGCGATAAATAATTTGGTTTTAATCATACTTTTTAAATCCATCTTGTTTTTATTATTTTCAATAATAAATGTTTTCGTTGACTGTTTTCTTTAAATTTTTGACAACATTTCTGCCATTAAAAAAAGATGAAGCCACGGAAAGTGTGTTAATAAAATGTAATATTCCTTAGAAAAAAAACAAACAAAAATAATAATGTCTATTATTTTTGACAGACTGAAATGATTTCGTTTTCTTTCTTTACAAGTCGTCATATTTTTTTTTACACGAGAATACAAAATAGAATAAGAAATGAAAAATGGCGATGCTGGATCTCAGAAAATAATGGAAAAAAAGTGTCACCTTGTATTCTCAATAAATACATAATTTTCAAAATATTTTTCCGTGAATAAATATTTCTCCATCTTTTCAAGACAAGGATTCTTCCATTCACGTTTTTTATAGCTGCATTGAAAATAATTTTATATGTTTATACATACATATATATATATGATAGAAATTGTAAGGAGGATTTGATAATTATATTTAAGTAATTCATTGAGTCTGAAAGAAACCTCAACAGAATGCAGAAAGCACTGGACGGCCGTTTGGTCCTATATTTGGGACTCTTCAGCAGTGCGCATCCACTACCGAGAATTGAAAACCTGGCAGTTGAGTTAACAAGCAAACGTCAAACCAACTGTTCCAACGGGCCTCGGTGACGAAGAGGTGGCAAATCAGACTCAATATAGCGCCGCTCGCTCACATATTCTGTGGTGGAACTCAACTGAAATTCTTTGTAACCATAGGACTGTGCCCCCGGGGCCACGACTACTATCACCAAGCCGCTCAAACTGAAGTATTAGAAGCCGGTTCAAGCAATGATATACACATGATAGAAATTGTTAGGAGGATTTGATAATTATAATTAAGTAATTCATTGAGTCATTGGTGATAGTAGTCGTGGCTCCTGGTGTCATATATCGAGTCTGATTTTCTACCTATTGGTCACCGAGGCCCGTTAGTGCAGTTGGTATGACGTTTGCTTGATAACTCAACCGTCAGGGTTTCAATTCAATGAGTCCCAAATATAGGACGAAACGGCCGTCTAGTGCTTTCTGCATTCTGTTGAGGTTTCTTTCAGACTTAATTATATATATATATATATATATATATATATATATATATATATATATATATATATATATATATATATATATATATATTATATATGTGTGCAGACACATATGTCCTTTATGCATACATGAGAAACTATATATTACTAAATTTATAAAAAAATAAAAATTTACTGAATCAGAGATATGAAATAGCTATTTCGGTCTGTCAAAAATTTTCTTTAAACAATATTTAAAAATTAAATTTTAAAAAATGAGACCTGGTAATATACATACTTATATTTGATGTGAATAAATGATTTTAAATAGTGTAAGTAATTCTATTACAATTACTTGTTTTATAAAAAAATATAGTCTATTAAATTTAAAAGTAAAAATATTTTAAAATTGGTTTTAAAATTGTAATTAAATAAAACGGATTGTAACCTAAACATCTTTTAAAATTGTAGTTAAATAAAACGTATTCTAACCTTAACACCTCTCTTAAAGTACTTCAAACACTTAAAAGAATCCAATAAAACATCTAAAGTTAAATGAAATTAATGTGATAAGTTAGAATATGTAGGACATTAAATGACCCATGTCCTTTGTACATACATGAGAAAAATATATATTACTAAGTTTATAAAAAATAAAAGTTTACTGAATCAGTGAAATAACTTAGCTATCTTTGCCGTCATTGTCATAAATTTTACTTAAAAAATTAAAAAATATAACCTGGTAATATATATATATATATATATATATATATATATATATATATATATAATTTACGTTAATACATCTATGCAATAATAACAGCAAAAATTGCAAATACGGTTGCTGAAGACATTAAGTCCCAGAATTTCATACACAGATTGCACAGTGCATAAAGGCGTCGGTTAGATCCAGCGTCAGGACCCAAAGAGTTCAATACCTGGTTAAGGCAGTGGAGGACTTGAAGGCGGGAATTAACAGGTGATAACTGATAACTGACATCTATTAGACATGGCACGTGGAACTAGAACAGTCTCTTCGAGCGAGCGAAATAAAGGGTTCAGTTCGACATTCCGACTACCTGAAGAAGGCCGGAGCGTACATCGGCCGAAACGTTGTGATAAATATGGCAAGAAAGATAGTTGGAATAATGTAAATAGTGTACATAATACCTCATCTCAGAAATATAGACAGATTTATTTTTAAATTATTTGTGTTTTTAAAACGTTTTGTGTTTATTTAACAGAAACACAGCCTATCTGTTGATATTACGTGAACTATACTAGGCAGGCCTTAGTTACATTTTTTGGAAAGTATGTATTATGTTTTTTCCTGGTTTCCGAATAATTCTATCTATTTAATTTCACTTACAATTTAGCTGTGGTATGATTTTCAGATAAAACGGTGTCGCAGACCAGGATCGCCTACCAGGCCGGTAACATCATATTATAAATTTCCGGTTTCGTTAGGAACGCACTGAAAAATCCAATCATCCTTGATAATGGCTAAAGATATAGCCGAAAGCGCTCGGAAAAATAAAACATTTGGACAGTTCTTACACACCCTTTGTCCAGCAAAGAAAACTCTTGTTCGTACACAAGAAAAATTAAATAAAAGACTTAACAGTAGTACCTTGTCTGTCGTTTTTACTGAAACTTGCATATATATATATATATATATATATATATATATATATATATATATATATATATATATGGTTGTGTGTCTGTGTGCGTGTATGTGTGTGTGTGTGTGTGTGTGTGTGTGTGTGTGTATTTAGACATTCGACACCATCACTTGATAAGACACCAAAGTGTTGAAACAAAATGGCTATTGTTGTAGTGATTTTATAACATATTTATGTTATAATTTTCGAATAAATTATATTTGCTCTACTCTGTATTGAGCACCCTTTTAACAATAGTATTTGTTGGTTATTGGAATTTATTCCGAATACACCAATCCTATACTTGGGTATATATATATATATATATATATATATATATATATATATATATATATATATATATATATACCCAAGTATAGGATTGGTTCACACGGAATAAATTCCAATAACCAAAAAATACTGTTCTTATACATATAGGGTCATTTGAGGACCTTGTGGCATTCGTTGCACCAGGTCCCTCTATTCGTCCCTCCAAAAAGTGTGGATGGCCCTGCACAAAGCCTTCACCACTATAATCAAATCCTGTGTGGGTGTCGGGCTTTCAGTTTCTGGGAAACGAATCGGTCTGACCCTCATACATCGAATTCGACGGGAGAGTCCATCATATATATATATATATATATCGTAAGTCATTTCTGATTATGTATTTTGAAAGAATTTATGATTCATCGATAAAAAATAAATGCCTGGTCGGGGGTTGGAATAAGAGATGAAATTTCGTGTCGGAATATTCTTGTCAATTGGACGAATCTTAATTCCAGCGCCTTTTCTTGCCACCGAGGCTTCGTGGTGCGTAGACGTCTTGCGGCATTTGGAGAATCGATATTCTCATGAGACGAACACTAAACTTGAATAAAAAAAAAAAGCGGACAACATACTTGTCTTTTCTTTCTTTGGTTTGCTTTTTGGACTCAGAGGAGAACAGGAGCGAACAATAGCTTAGCAGTACCAAAAATAAGAACCAGACAAGATATTCCGTGTCATATTTCATATCTGTCAAAAATTATTAAGCATTCTTCACATATGGTTTGTCTTTTAATATATATTTTCCATCTTATATATAAAGTACAGTGTACGTGTGTGTGCGTGTGTCTAAGCAACTCCGATTTCAATGATTCATAGCTCATTCAAAAGCCCTAGAAAAGTTAGGCGCAGGGAACGATTTTCGTTGAGCTCAGATTCAGGGTTGCCAGATTATGCGAGTTTAAAAAAATATATTAATATATTATACTAGCCATTATCTTTGCTTTCATGGTTCAAGACGAGTAACACTTATTTTCTTTTTGTATCCAAAATTGCAGTGCACGTTTTTATTATAAACTAGCTCCTGTGTAGGATTCTTGGTTTGGCCATCATCACAATAGCTAGGGAGGAGTAGATGTGATAGACATCAATAAACTACAGATGAACTCAAAACTGATCGCTAAACTTTACATCATTTTTTACAGATTATTTCTATCGCTTTATACAAATAAAGTCAAAACTTTATTAAATTGCACCCGAACTTTGTGGACACCCTGTATAACTTCAACAAACTGCATCTTAAAACACACATATCACACACTTCTAGTAAATAGGCCCACACAAACGTTTATATGCACAAATGCTGAGTATCATCTACCATGTAATCAATTGTGAAAGCAGAATAACACATTTTTTGTTACTTCAAAGCCCCAAGAAAATTAAATTTCGTCATTAAATGACACCATAATGTGTAGATGCGATAGTCAACAATAAACTACAGATGAACTCAAAACTGATAGCTGCATTTAAGTATTGAATTAATGTTTAAACTTGCCTTTTAAAAGTTCAACGATAACTCTTCTAGGTATAGTATATATGTATATACTGGCTTAAAAACCGCCCGTTAGAGCATTTTAGCTAAGCTCCTGTGGAGGACTTTTGGTCTGGCCCACATCACAATAGATGCATCGAAATGGTAAATGAAAGAACAAAAGGAAAGTTGCTCATCTGTTAAGACCTATTTACGGTAAGAGGGCACCATGGATCAAATCTAAGGTAGTGGCACAAGGTTATCGATCAAGGAGAGGGCCTAGTGAGAAAAGCTGATTTTGCAGGCCATCTGCTAGTGCCAAGACAGTAATCTTCCCTAGGGGACCCATTATGAAGACCAGATGCCAAGTAATTTGAATATAAGTATTCAAAAGATCCCAAAATGAAGATCCAAGGGTACACAAAGAAAGGATTTAAAGAAAAAGAAAATCTACATGAAGTATGCCATATAGATATATATATCATATATAAAGTACAGTGTATGTGTGTGTGTGCGTTTGTGCGTTTGAGTCTCCAAGCAATCCTTCCGCTCCCACTGGTCTGATTTCAATGATTCGTAGCGCATACAAAAGCCCTAGAAAAGTTATACGCAGGGAAAGATTTTTGTTGAGCTCAGATTCAGGGTTGCCACATTATGTGAGGCTAAAAATATATATTAATATATTATATTAGCCATTATCGTTGCTTTCATGGTTCAGGGGGAGTAGCTTTTATTTTACTTTTGTATCCCAAACTGCAACTAGCTTAATTTAAGGAGGCTTGGTTTGGCCATCATCACAATAGCTAGGGAGGAGTAGATGCGACAGGCAACAATAAACTGCAGAAGAACTCAAAATTGATCGCTGCATTTACGTATTGAATTAATGTTTAAGCTTACCTTGTAAAAGTTCAACGATAATTCTTCTGCTGCCACTTAATTTAAAGACGATTTGATGTACGCAGGTCCTTATTTTCCGTACAAACAATTATTTTTATTTCATGGGTGACAGAACAGGGGACAATATGAACAAAATACATTTAAATGGGAAACAACTGAGACATGACTCTACTTATTGAACAATTTAGTTCTTGCCACGTTGACTGATAAACTCCTACAATAAAAAAAATGATGGAATTTCCTCTAGGTTATCTAGACTTCATGAATTATAGCATTAGATTGGCAGCAAGATCACATTAATTTACACTTGAAATGCCTAGTTGTAACCGTAAGTTCTATGCTAACAGTTTCTTCTATCGCACTTCTCGCTTGTGGAAGAATTCTCTTCCAGCTCCTTGCTTCCCAGTCAACTTCGATTTTCAAAAATTTAGACGCAATGCCAATCGTTATCTTCTGTCTTCTTAATTCCTGTTCTTTTATTGTACTTTCTTCTTAATAGTAGTTTTTCTCGTGTTCTATAACACTGACTAACTGTCTTAGTGGCTTTATTGCCTTGCTTGGGGTGAAATGATTAAAAGTAAAGAGGACAGAATGGATAACTGTCAAAAAATGAGACAAGTGTCGAAGTCGTGCGGTTACAGAAATCCAACAGTCTGGGTAGTATAGTAACAGACGACGGAATATGTGACACCGAAACCCGAAGACGAAAGATGTTTTCCAGAAAAATAAGGAAAGATGCCTTCTGGAAAATAAGCAAAGATGTCTTCAGGAAAATAAGCAAAGTAGCCCTCTGGAAAATAAGCAAATGTGCCTTCCGGAAAATAAGCAGTGATGCGTTCCAAAAAATAAGCAAAGTTACCTTCCAGAAAATAAGCAAAGATGTCTCCCATAAAATAAGCAAAGATGCCTTCCACATAATAAGCAAATACGCCTCCCAGAAAATAAACAAAGTTACCTTCCAGAAAATAAGCAAAGATACATTCCTGAAAATAAAACAAAGATGCCTTCCAGAAAATAAGCAAAGATATCTTCCAGAAAATAAGCAAAAACGCCTTCCGGAAAAAAAAGCAAAGTGTTAACTAATAAGAAAGTGTTCTTAGAAACAAGAGAAATTTTGCTGGACTGCTAATATCAAAAGTGAATGCCAGACAGTCTCTTTACAGACGATGTAACTTGAAACAACAAAGATCTCGTTCTACTGATGAACGCCCAAAATACCATGGCCTTGTACAAGTAATGTTGTTTTTTTTAATGAGTTATAAGGAAATGATAGCTGGAATATCTGGAACACACATTGAAGAAAGACAGCTTCGAGAATTTAACACCCCCAAGGCATACTGAAGGCATCATCATCATCATCATTATCATCATCATCATCATCATCATCATCCCCTTGACTTTTGTAATCGTAGGGGGATCCGAATGCAGAAGCCATATTGAATCTCCTCCACAACGGTCTGTCAACGGCAGCCGTCAGCAATTCTGGTAAATTCATACCTTTCCATTGTTTGACGTTGAAGAATAAACTGATTTTGCATTGGTGGGCTGGAATTCAGGAAGATGAGAACATCAAGAAAGAGACGAATGCCTGGTGAACTCCACAGGGATGAAAGAATTGATCATCCAGTGGATCGCAACCGGGGTGTAGGGTGTCTTTTTGACTGGTCCCTTTTGCAAGTTTTCCCGGTAGATGTTTTCGACCCAGACCGTCACCTACAAATAAGTCGACATTTTGGTCAGACTATTTACTGTTTAGACTAGCTAAATGATTTACAAGCCAAAATATACCTATTTACAAATCCTCATCATAATTCTTTATCTTCAATCATTATTTACAATGATATATCATCACCACCCTCTTGACTTTTGTAATCGTAGAGGGGATCCGAATGCTGAAGCCATATTGAATCTCCTCCACAACGGTCTATCAACGGCAGCCATCAGCAATTCTGGTAAATTCATACCTTTCCATTGTTTGACGTTGTCCAACCAGTTTTTCCGTTGGCGTCCTCTCCTACATCGACCTTCAACGGTGCCTTGCATGACGGTCTTTCACAGGCTGCCGTGCCTTGTAAACGTGTCCAAACCCCGCCATTTTTGTCCGTTTGACAGTGGCGAGAAGAGGTTCCTGGTGGCTCACAAAACTTCAACCTTTTTCCTCATTGTTTTGTTTCCCCCCCCCCCCAATAGAAAATGCCAAGGAATTTTTTCATCCATTTGTCCTCAAACGCTTGGATCCTTCTCTCCGTTTCTGCCAAAAGTGTCCACGTTTCACATTCATATAGGAGAATGGAGACTACCAGCGGTTTGTACAGGTTGTACTTCATTTGAAAACTGATTTGGCTTCACTGACCTACAGGTACCACCTTTAGACAAGATTGCTCCCAAATAAATGCACTTAAATAAATAAAAACAAGTACGGAATAAACAAAATAAAATTCCAAAGATGAATCAGCAATATTATCGGTCCTAATCTGGCAACTCGGCTTCAGTCATTTTCCCACCGGCGTAAGGTTGCCTCTCTCTGTCTTTTCTATAAATAATTTCAGGATGATGGTTCGGATGAGATCTTCGTTATGGTAACTAGACTTCTTTTTTTTCTTTTTTAAATTTAAGCGAAGTACGAGAGAGGCGTCGAGATCTCATCAATTTACTGTTGAGTTGGCGCTAACAATAAATTCTATGCTAAAAGTTCCTCCTCCCGCACTTCACGCTTGTGGCGCTCCCATCTAGCTCTATGCTTTCGCGCCAACTTTCGTCAGGAAAAATTTAAGTGCAATGTCAATCGCTATCTACTGAAGAAGAGGTAGCCCAGAAAATGTTCAACCCTTTTCCGCACAAACTCATTGGTTTTATGTTAGAAGATGCCAAGGTGTTTTCTTATGCAACTGGACGCATGTGAAATAGGAAAACAGGGAAAAGAGGCGTTTGAGTGGATGTATGACAGAAACCAGAGAATATAAAATAATCCTGTTATACATGTACTTGGCCCTCGCTTCGTTAGTTTGCACGACCGTTACGCTCTGCCAATACCTCATAAATAACGGACTATTCCGTTTCGATCGCGAGGATGGAGGAGAGAAAAAAACTATTTGGTTTCTGTAAGAAAATGAACTGAAAAAAAGGGAAGATAGAAGTGGGGAGAGAGAATCATTAAGCTGATAAGAACAGATACGACACTTTGATCCGATTCAAAAGACTGAGAAGCGATTGTATATTCTTGCGGCCCCACGCTGGTCAGTTTAATGTGGGGAGTCCGAGCGCATGCACCCGGGCCAGGTCCAAAAAACAGCCAAACCGCAAATGGCATCGATATAAAAACCTATCCCCACTCTGTTGTGCAATGAGGGGGGGGGGTACTCCCCCGGACAGCTGTTTCCCAAAAACGGAGCACCTCTTGTTCAGTTGCGCTCTGCACGAAAACAGAGACCCAACTGAGAGATAAAATGCAGTCTACCCGCCAGAGGGCAGATACAACACATTGATTCAAGCTAAAAGGCCGAGAAGCGGGATCTACTTGACCTCCCACAGGGTCAGGTTGTGACACAAGGTCAGGGTTTAATGTGGGAAGGGAGGGGGAATGGACCCGAGTTTTCACCCGGGCCGCAGTGCTTTGGCTTTAGCTGGTCATAGCTTGTCCAAGCTGGTCTTTAGCTTTGGCTTTAGCTAGTCTAGCTATGATACTACCAGCGCAGGGACGAATCCCTGCGACCGGCCTGTATCGGTGATCGCTCCCAGCCTAAAGGCGATCATTCAGCGAGTAATCTGAGAACAGATACTACACGGGATTTACTTGACCTCCCACACGGTCAGGTTGTGACACAAGGTCGGAGTTTAACGTGGGAAGGGAGGGGGAATGGACCCGAGTTTTCACCCGGGTCGCAGTGCTTTGGCTTTAGCTAGTCATAGCTGGTCTTGGCTGGTCATAGCTTGTCCAAGCTGGTCAGAGCTGGTCAGAGCTGGTCTTAGCTAGTCAGACGCAGCCACGATACTACCAGCGCAGGGACGAATCCC
>OZ038518.1:9975606-9978106 GCA_964036315.1 Acanthosepion esculentum
ATTGATTTTTTATTTTCTCTCCTGAGAAATTATTTGATGTTCATCAATTTCTTTCATAAATTGATAGATAGATTTGATGCCACATTACGATATCTTTCAAGATACGAAGTAGAAATAGTAATAAAAATGGGAAAAGAAGAAGATAAGAGCAAGAAGACAAAAAGGAAGAAGTCGAAGGAAAAGATGAAGAAAAAGCAGACGAAGAACAAGGAGAAAACGAAGACGAAATACAAGACGAAGAACAAGAGGAAAGCGAAAAAGATGAAGAAGAAGACGAAGAACAAGAAGAAGGCATCAAAGAAGAACAAGAAGAAAACGAAAAAGAAGAAATGAAAATGAAGAAGAAAACGAAGGAAAAGAAGCCGAAGAAGAAAAAAAGAAGATGAAAAAGAAGAAGAAAAAGTAGACTAAGAACAAGAAGACATCAAAGAAGAAGAAAAAGAAAACGAAAAAGAAGAATAAGAAGACGAAGGAAAAAAAAACAGAATAACGACAACAAGACAAAGAAGAAGAAGATAAATTATGACTTTTTATGCAAGAGTATTGAATGTGATATTTTAGGGACAGAGCATATAAAAAATATAATTACTTGATAACCACCAGGACATCGCCCGAGAACTGCAGCCACGAAATTGTGAAAGATAGGATTAAGATTTAATAATAATAATAATAATAATAATAATAATAATAAGAAGAAGAAGAAGAAGAAGAAGAAGAAGAAGAAGAAGAAGAAGAAGAAGAAGAAGAAGAACAACAACAACAACAACAACAACAACAACAACAACAACAAAAAGAAGAAGAAGAGGAATAGACAGTGGGGATAATGTGGAAAGTGCTGGAAAATTGATAGTAACAATTGTCACCCTGCCTCTAGTGGGAAAATCCCATGTGTGAACAACGAATGCCATAAATAATACTAATACTACTAATAATAATAATACTAATAAAAATTGAAATCGCCAAAATGTGGCCCATGAGGACATCAACAATTCCAGTTGCAGTCGGTGCCCTCGAATTGATTGGAAAAGATTCCAATAGACTTCTTCAAGGGATTCCTGATAGCCAATGCCTTAAAGAATACAAAAAAAATTTACTTCCAAGGACATCCCACACATTACGAAGGGTTTTATCTATGTCATTTTATTTTTGTTTTTTGTTTATTTTAACTGCTCAGTGGAAAATGTCATGCTGACATTTCTGACGAGGTCTCTGGTTGGGACACGAAAAGAAACGAGTATACACCAGAAAACAAAGGAAATAATAATAATAATAATAATAATAATAATAATAATAATAATAATAATAATAATAATAATAATTGTTTAATCACCTATTCTACATGGATGATATCAAACGCTTTGCCAAAGACGACAATGAATTGAAGATGTCTCCTCAATACTGAAATCTGTTTCAGTGATGGCATCGTTATGGATTTCGAATTTGGATCAAATGTGCAAAAGTAATAGGCAAGGCGATGGAATACAGCCGCCTCAAATGAAAGAGAAATTAAGAAAACAATACTACAGGCGTGTGAGTTAAATTCACAAAACAGAATATCGGTGGTCGAGTGGGTTGTTTGTTTTGTATAAGTTTGAAAGATGAAGCAGCCAAGGAGACTTGGGAGTCACATCTACATTCTTGGGAACACCCTCAATCGGAGACTGTCTCAGCGGAGTGGGTGGGTAACCCGACCTGATGGTATTTCTAATTCAACCCCACCTACAAGGTTATATGCTGCTTTTATCAAAACCTATCACCATATCACCTCCATTTGATCTGGATGCATGTGCTTGCTTTACTCTCATCAGACTGGTTGTCATGATAGGTACATTGGGTCATTTTTGTAGCCCAATGAATAATAATAATAATAATAATAATAATAATAATAATAAAATGGGAATACTGGGAGGGGGTTCATTAAAGCTAAATTATAGAAAATGTAAGCGTAAGATATTCCAGAACTTGAAAAATATAAATTCAGAGAAAGTACCTAGTGTAAGATATTCGGGACCCTTCCTAACTGGACATTATTATTAATGATGATCTATGTCAGTGATTCTCAATCGCTCTAACGTGTGCAGCGAAAGTGGGATTGAATTCGAAATCCCTTCATAAATGTTCCTTCTAATATTGAACTTCAATTATGCGAAGACGAAGAAGAATTGGCCACCATTTCTAGTGATCGACGACTCAAAATAAAACTTTCGACGGCACCCATTGATACATTGTCGATGGAAATACAAAAGGAATATTCCACATTAGCTAAAAAGGCTTTATCAGTTTTATTGCAATTTTCTACTTCTTATAGATGTGAATTTGGCTTCTCGACCCTAAATAACATCAAAAATAAGAAGCGAGAAAGACCATGCTTAGTTGAAAAGAAATTAGGGGTCTGCTTATCAAAAATTCGACCAAACATTGAAGAAATTGCGAAAAGACACCAAGCACAGTTTTCACACGAAATAAGAAGAAAAGAAACATGGAAATGAAGTAAGTTCAT
>OZ038518.1:9983106-10050606 GCA_964036315.1 Acanthosepion esculentum
TCCAGCTATTCGACCCGTGAGCATCAGATTCTCCAAGCCCTCCTTCCTCAGTATGTGTCCCATGAACCTCAGCTGCCTCTTCCTGATGTTAAGTATAAACTTCTTCATTGTTTGCATCCTCTCTAAAGACCTCATCGTTGCTCACACGCTCCGTCCATGATATCCTCAACATCGTTCTGCAGAACCACATCTCCGTCGCCTCGAGTCTCTTCTTCATCTTTGAGGAAATCGTCCAACATTCGCTGCCGTAAAGAACTACAGATTTCACCTGAGGGTCCAGTTTGTTTTTGTTTTTTCACGAAAGTGCTCAGTCTTTTCTTCTTTACCAAAGAGATCCTCCTATCTCGCAATACTCTGCCAAGCTTTTGGAATGCGCCAAAGGCCATCCCAATACGTCTACGGATCTCAGTGTCGAACTTAACGTCCTCTGTGAAAACGCTTCCCAGATATTCTGCGTTTGCTTGATTCTAATGTCCCCGACTTGCAAATCGCATTTCGGGCTCATCATTTTACTAATGACTATGCATTTTGTTTTCTTGTAGTTTATACTTAGTCCCTTCTTCTCACTCTAATCTAACTTCTCTTCCGTGTCTGCTATCAGTACTGTGTCATCTTCATATCTTATATTGTTAAGATTATGGCCGCCAATGCTAAATCCCTGTTGGGTTTTCAGTTCTCTTAGAATTGCCTCGCTGTATAGGTTGAATAGATAGGGTAACAAGACGTACCCTTGCCTTACGCCCCTTTCTATTTTCATCCCCCTAAATCAGTTGGGATATTATGCATTGTTTAAGATACATACATACATATATATATATATATATATATATATATATATATATATATATATATATATATATATATATATATACGCGTTTAGGGTTTTAGTATTATACGGCGTGTGTGCAAATATAGGTATACAGTAATGAAAAACAAGTTTATAAAATGTATTGTATTGATTATACATAAATATCAATAATAATATAGCAATGGTATATAAACTTACTGTATACCTACTTTTGCATTCTCGAATCATAATACACTTCTAAAACTATAGAGAGACTCTGGGAGAAGATAGGCATGAAGGCTATGAAGGAGGAGGAGAGCACAAGAAACATGGAAGAAAGGGAGGAATAGAGTACAGTAGGGAGAGAGAGAGAGAAATGAATAGACAGTGAGTGTTATCGATAGAACGAGAATGAGAGAACGAGAGAGAAAAACAGAAAAGAGAGAGAGGGGACAAAGAGACAGGAAAAGCGCCAGACTACAAGAGAGAAGGCTAGGAAAGGGAAAGAGGTAGAATGAGAGAGTGGTGAGAGAGTGTGTGTGTGTGAGAGAGAGAGAGAGAGCGGGAGAGAGCGGAGTGTGTATTTAAATCAGATAAATGAACTTTGCGAACATAAAGCAAACGACCCTAACACTGTACAACGAGAGAGAAATAGAGAGAGAAAAAGAAAGAGAAATAGAGAGAGAAATAGAGACAAATAGAGATAGAGAGAAAGAGAGAGATACTGAGAGAAAAAGAGGGAGAAAAGAGAGAGAGAAAGCGAGAGAAATAGAGAGAGAAACAGAGGTAGAAATACAGAGTCAAAAAGAGAAAGAAATCGAGAGAGAAAGAGTGGGAGAAATAGAGAGGCAGAAAGCGAGAGAAATAGAGAGAGAGAGAGAAATAGAGAGAAAAAGCGAAAGAATTACAGAGAGAAGTAAGGAAGAGAAAAAGAACGTGAATTAGAGAGAGAGAGAAATAGAGAGAAAAAGAGAGAGATTAGAGAAGGAATTACAGAGAGAAATTCAGAGAGAAAAAGAGAGAGAAAATGACAGTGAAAAGGCGATAAACAGAGAGAGTAAGAGAGAGATAAATAGAGAGAGAAAAAGAGAGAAAAATAGAGATAGAAAGAAAGAGAAAGAAATAGAAAGAAAAAGAGAAAGAAAAAAAGAGAGAAATAGAGAGAGAAAAATTGAGAGACCACGAGAAAAAAGGCGAGCAAGAAGGCGGTGTAGAGAGCGAGAGTACAAGAAAACAAGAAAAAAATTAGAAAGAGAGCGAAAGAGAAAGACAATAGTGAGAGAGAGAGAGAGAGAGAGAGAGAGAGAAAGGAAAAGGAAATGTCTAAAAGAAAGAAGGCTAGCAAGAGAAAGAGTTTGAGAAAGAGAGAGAGAGCGGGAGTGAGACGGAGAGAAAAGTGTGCATTTAAGTCAGATAAATGAACTCTGCAAACATAAAACAAACGCTGTACTGGTTAACAAGCTAAAGCAATTACGACAGAATAATGAGATCGATCCTCACTGGGTGCCCATTGCTTTCAGCCTTGTGCCACATTTAAGCCACACTTTGAAAATCACCATAAAACAAAAGCTCTTAACACAGTACAAGGGGAGAGAGCATGAAAAAAAAGGTGAACAAGAAGGCGGAGGGGGGTGAGAGTGCAAGAATACAAGAAAGAAAGGGAGAAAGAGAGTGAAGGAGAAACACAATAGTGTGTGTGAGAGAAAGAGTGTAATCGATAGAGAATGAGAGTTATAGATAGAGCGAGATTGAACGAAAGAGAGAGAGAGGGGGGGAGAAAAAAGAAAGAGAGGACAAAAAGAAAGGAAAAGGGACATACTATAAGAGAGAAGGTAAGCAAGAAAAAGAGATTGAGAGAGAGAGAGGGGGGGACAAAGAAATTAGCAAAGTGTGCTTTTAAATTAGATAAATGAATTTCACAAACAGAGAACAAACATTCCTAACAACGATAGAAAAAGGAATACACAAAGAGAGAGAGAGAGTAGGGAGAGACTGTGAGAGAGAACGGACAAGCAAGAAGGTGAGGGGGGGAAAAGAAAGAAAGAACAAGCACGTGAAAGAAAACGAGAGAGAAAGAGAGCACAATAGTGAGAAGGCGATGGAGAGAGATCACGTTTTAGAGAGAGGGCGGGGAGAGAGACAAAAGGAGAGATATATATAAAAAGAGAATAAGGAAAAAAAGAAAAGAGAGAAGACAAGAAAGAGAAAGAGGTTGACAGTATGAGAGAAAGAGAGGGTGAACAAGAGAGTGAAACAAGTGAGTAATGGATATAGAGCGAGTAGTAGTAAGAGGGTTATATGGAGTAAGCAAGAAAGAAACAAGAGAGTGAGCAATAGAAAAAACGAGAGAGAAGGCGATCTAGAAAAAAAATGGTGAGAGAGAGAGGAAGATAGTACAATAGTGAGAGGAAAAGTGAATGAGAGATAGATAAAGAGTGAGCGAGAAAGAAGGCGAGTTAGATATAGTAAGAGAGAATGAGAGAATAAAGAAAAAGAGAGAGAGAAGATGAGTAATAGAAAGAGGTTGAGAGTGTGAAAAACAGAGGGCGAGCAAAAGAGAGAAAGAGACAAGTGAGTGAGCAATAAAGAAATAGGGACAGAGAGAGAGAACGACAGTATGGATAGGAGTGAGAGAAATAAATATAGAGCGAGTAGGAGGGTGTGAATGAGAAAGAGGTTAGAAAGAAAGCAAGAGAGTGAAAGAGAGAAAAAGAGGGAGATGACGAGTCAAAAGGAAACAGGAGAGAGAGGAAGATAGTAAAAAAAAAGAAGAGAGAACATTGAAGAGGGAGAGCGATGGGAAAAAAGAAAGAAAAATGAAAAGGTAGAGAGAGTGAAAGAGAGAAAAATCAAGAAAGACAACATGTGACAGAGAGTGGGATATAGCAGAGAGAGAGATAACCATGCAAAAAGTGTTGGGGAGAATAGGAAAGAGCAATGGAAAGTGAGCGATAGAAAGAGAGGAGTGTGATAGTGAGAAACGGTGCAAGAGAGAGAGAGAGAAAGAGAGAGAGGGGGTGATAATGAGGGCAAGGATGAGGGAGAGAGAAAGAGTAAACGATAGAGAGAAAGCGGGGCAATAGAGTGAGAGAGAGAGAGAAAAGACAGTAGGGAACAAGCAATAGAGAGCGATAGAGAGAATGAATGATAGTGAGAAACAATGTAAGAGAGAGAGGGGGTGATAATGAGGGCAAGGATGAGGGAGAGAGAAAGAGTAAACGATAGAGAGAAAGCGGGGCAATAGAGTGAGAGAGAGAGAGAAAAGACAGTAGGGAACAAGCAATAGAGAGTGATAGAGAGAATGAATGATAGTGAGAAACAATGTAAGAGAGAGAGGGGGGTGATAATGAGGGCAAGGATGAGGGAGAGAGAAAGAGTAAACGATAGAGAGAAAGCGGGGCAATAGAGTGATAGAGAGAGAGAAAAGACAGTAGGGAACAAGCAATAGAGAGCGATAGAGAGAATGAATGATAGTGAGAAACAATGTAAGAGAGAGAGGGGGTGATAATGAGGGCAAGGATGAGGGAGGGAGAAAGAGTAAACGATAGAGAGAAAGCGGGGCAATAGAGTGAGAGAGAGAGAGAAAAGATAGTAGGGAACAAGCAATAGAGAGCGATAGAGAGAATGAATGATAGTGAGAAACAATGTAAGAGAGAGAGGGGGTGATAATGAGGGCAAGGATGAGGGAGGGAGAAAGAGTAAACGATAGAGAGAAAGCGGGGCAATAGAGTGAGAGAGAGAGAGAAAAGACAGTAGGGAACAAGCAATAGAGAGCGATAGAGAGAATGAATGATAGTGAGAAACAATGTAAGAGAGAGAGGGGGTGATAATGAGGGCAAGGATGAGGGAGAGAGAAAGAGTAAATGATAGAGAGAAAGCGGGGAAATAGAGTGAGAGAGAGAGAGAAAAGACAGTAGGGAACAAGCAATAGAGAGCGATAGAGAGAATGAATGATAGTGAGAAACAATGTAAGAGAGAGAGGGGGACAATGAGGGCAAGAATGAGAGAGGGAGTAAGCGATAGAGAGAGTGTTACAGTAGAGAGAGAGAGCAGGAGTAGGAGAGAATGAGAACGAGGACAAGAGAGAACTCGTTAAACAGCATAAGTGTGCTAGAGAGAGAGGGGGGAGTGATAATGAGAGCGAAGACGACAGATTGGGAGAACAATGAAGAGAGAAAGGGATAGAGAGAGTAAGCTAGGGAGAGAAAGAGAGAGAGAGAGAGAGAGAGAAAGTGGCTGTGACAACAGCAGATGCACTCGAGACTTGAAACGGAAAGAAAATACAAATATATTTTTCAATTATCCACATGTGGCTTCTCTTATTCAAATCCATGGCTTCTGTCTTGATTGGACCGAAAGCGACAAAGTTTTTCAGCCTCAAACTTAATGACAAAAGACAAAAAAAAAAAACATTTATTTACCTGATTTCATTCTGTAAAATAACGCTTTCGCGCACATTTTCACACCTTGAATAAATAGTTATCACTACTAACTAAAACCCTTACAAATATCATCGTGCTCAAACCCCCAACTTGATGATAGTCTAGTTAGTAACATAAGAATTATGCCACTGAATCAGATATTAGTACGTGTCTGAGTGGGTAGAGCCTTTACTTTCCAATCATTCGACCAAAGTTCATTATCTTCGGTAAATCGAATCGAGTTCTCTCAGTCGCTGCGTGTTTATCTAAAAACAAATACGCTTAAATTCACCTTCATCCCTGCAGGTGCACCAACGGCTTAGGAGTAGAACACCAATTCAGTTGGGTTTCGATCCTAGCTAAAGGTAACCAGTCGTCTAGCAGCACTGATGAGCTGTGATACAGTGAAACAGTCTGTCTGCGGATGACAATATATATATTATCCCGGAAAAAACATCATTTTGGATGAGCTCTCTGAGGAGGAAGTGTGGGTTTGTAAACATTGACTATTACGGCTAATAATGCAAGACTCTTTGGTCACTGTGTGTTTATCTACAAATAAATACGCGTAAATATACCTTTATCCCTCGCTAGAGGCAACCAGACGACTAGCCACACTGATGAGCTGTGATACAGCAAAACAGTCTGTCTGTGGATGACAACATATATATATATATATATATATATATATATATATATATATATATATATATATATATATTTATATATATATATATATATATATATATATATATATATATTCTGTTAATATATTTAACTCAATTGATGTCTTGTGTCTTTATTTCTAGCTTTAACAAGGCCACAACACTATAAGAATGCATTGGAAATGATTTTACTATAAGAATGCATTGGAAATGAGTTTACTATAAGAATGCATTGCAAATGAGTTTACTATAAGAATGCATTGGAAATGAGTTTACTATAAGAATGCATTGGAAATGATTTTCCTATAAGAATGCATTGCAAATGAGTTTACTATAAGAGTGCATTGCAATTGAGTTTACGAAAAAAATGCATTAGATATGATTTTACTATAAGAATGCATTGGAATTAATTTTACTATAAGAATGCATTGGAAATGATTTTATTATGAGAATGCATTGGAAATTATTTTATTATAAGAATGCTTTGGAAATTATTTTATTAGAAGAATGCATTGAAAATGATTTTATTAGAAGAATGCATTGGAAATTATTTTATTAGAAGAATGCATTGAAAATGATTTTATTATAAGAATGCATTGGAAATGATTTTCCTATAAGAATGCATTGGAAATGATTTTATTAGAAGAATGCATTGAAAATGATTTTCCTATAAGAATGCATTGGAAATGATTTTCCTATAAGAATGCATTGGAAATGATTTGCCTATAAGAATGTATTGGAAAGTATTTTGCTATAAGAATGCAGTAGAAATGATTTTCCTATAAGAATGCAGTGGAAATGATTTTCCTATAAGAATGCATTGGAAATGATTTTATTAGAAGAATGCATTGGAAATGATTTTATTAGAAGAATGCATTGAAAATGATTTTATTATAAGAATGCATTGGAAATGATTTTCCTATAAGAATGCATTGGAAATGATTTTATTAGAAGAATGCATTGAAAATGATTTTATTATAAGAATGCATTGGAAATGATTTTCCTATAAGAATGCATTGGAAATGATTTGCCTATAAGAATGTATTGGAAAGTATTTTGCTATAAGAATGCAGTAGAAATGATTTTCCTATAAGAATGCAGTGGAAATGATTTTCCTATAAGAATGCATTGGAAATGATTTTATTAGAAGAATGCATTGGAAATGATTTTATTAGAAGAATGCATTGAAAATGATTTTATTATAAGAATGCATTGGAAATGATTTTCCTATAAGAATGCATTGGAAATGATTTTATTAGAAGAATGCATTGAAAATGATTTTATTATAAGAATGCATTGGAAATGATTTTCCTATAAGAATGCATTGGAAATGATTTGCCTATAAGAATGTATTGGAAAGTATTTTGCTATAAGAATGCAGTAGAAATGATTTTCCTATAAGAATGCAGTGGAAATGATTTTCCTATAAGAATGCATTGGAAATGATTTTATTAGAAGAATGCATTGGAAATGATTTTATTAGAAGAATGCATTGAAAATGATTTTATGATAAGAATGCATTGGAAATGATTTTCCTATAAGAATGCATTGGAAATGATTTTATTAGAAGAATGCATTGAAAATGATTTTATTATAAGAATGCATTGGAAATGATTTTCCTATAAGAATGCATTGGAAATGATTTTATTAGAAGAATGCATTGAAAATGATTTTATTATAAGAATGCATTGGAAATGATTTTCCTATAAGAATGCATTGGAAATGATTTGCCTATAAGAATGTATTGGAAAGTATTTTGCTATAAGAATGCAGTAGAAATGATTTTCCTATAAGAATGCAGTGGAAATGATTTTCCTATAAGAATGCATTGAAAATGATTTTATTAGAAGAATGCATTGGAAATGATTTTATTAGAAGAATGCATTGAAAATGATTTTATTATAAGCATGCATTGGAAATGATTTTCCTATAAGAATGCATTGGAAATTATTTTATTAGAAGAATGCATTGAAAATGATTTTATTATAAGAATGCATTGGAAATGATTTTCCTATAAGAATGCATTGGAAATGATTTGCCTATAAGAATGTATTGGAAAGTATTTTGCTATAAGAATGCAGTAGAAATGATTTTCCTATAAGAATGCATTGGAAATGATTTTCCTATAAGAATGCATTGGAAATGATTTGCCTATAAGAATGTATTGGAAAGTATTTTGCTATAAGAATGCAGTAGAAATGATTTTCCTATAAGAATGCAGTGGAAATGATTTTCCTATAAGAATGCATTGGAAATGATTTTATTAGAAGAATGCATTGGAAATGATTTTATTAGAAGAATGCATTGAAAATGATTTTATTATAAGAATGCATTGGAAATGATTTTCCTATAAGAATGCATTGGAAATGATTTTATTAGAAGAATGCATTGAAAATGATTTTATTATAAGAATGCATTGGAAATGATTTTCCTATAAGAATGCATTGGAAATGATTTGCCTATAAGAATGTATTGGAAAGTATTTTGCTATAAGAATGCAGTAGAAATGATTTTCCTATAAGAATGCAGTGGAAATGATTTTCCTATAAGAATGCATTGGAAATGATTTTATTAGAAGAATGCATTGGAAATGATTTTATTAGAAGAATGCATTGAAAATGATTTTATGATAAGAATGCATTGGAAATGATTTTCCTATAAGAATGCATTGGAAATGATTTTATTAGAAGAATGCATTGAAAATGATTTTATTATAAGAATGCATTGGAAATGATTTTCCTATAAGAATGCATTGGAAATGATTTTATTAGAAGAATGCATTGAAAATGATTTTATTATAAGAATGCATTGGAAATGATTTTCCTATAAGAATGCATTGGAAATGATTTGCCTATAAGAATGTATTGGAAAGTATTTTGCTATAAGAATGCAGTAGAAATGATTTTCCTATAAGAATGCAGTGGAAATGATTTTCCTATAAGAATGCATTGAAAATGATTTTATTAGAAGAATGCATTGGAAATGATTTTATTAGAAGAATGCATTGAAAATGATTTTATTATAAGCATGCATTGGAAATGATTTTCCTATAAGAATGCATTGGAAATTATTTTATTAGAAGAATGCATTGAAAATGATTTTATTATAAGAATGCATTGGAAATGATTTTCCTATAAGAATGCATTGGAAATGATTTGCCTATAAGAATGTATTGGAAAGTATTTTGCTATAAGAATGCAGTAGAAATGATTTTCCTATAAGAATGCAGTGGAAATGATTTTCCTATAAGAATGCAGTGGAAAATGATTTTATTAGAAGAATGCATTGGAAATGATTTTATTAGAAGAATGCATTGAAAATGATTTTATTATAAGAATGCATTGGAAATGATTTTCCTATAAGAATGCATTGGAAATGAATTTATTAGAAGAATGCATTGAAAATGATTTTATTATAAGAATGCATTGGAAATGATTTTCCTATAAGAATGCATTGGAAATGATTTGCCTATAAGAATGTATTGGAAAGTATTTTGCTATAAGAATGCAGTAGAAATGATTTTCCTATAAGAATGCAGTGGAAATGATTTTCCTATAAGAATGCATTGAAAATGATTTTATTAGAAGAATGCATTGGAAATGATTTTATTAGAAGAATGCATTGAAAATGATTTTATTATAAGAATGCATTGGAAATGATTTTCCTATAAGAATGCATTGGAAATGATTTTATTAGAAGAATGCATTGAAAATGATTTTATTATAAGAATGCATTGGAAATGATTTTCCTATAAGAATGCATTGGAAATGATTTGCCTATAAGAATGTATTGGAAAGTATTTTGCTATAAGAATGCAGTAGAAATGATTTTCCTATAAGAATGCAGTGGAAATGATTTTCCTATAAAAATGCAGTGGAAATGATTTCATTATAAGAATGCATTGTCTTTTATACCGTACCTATGAACACTAATGGGTATGTCCCAGTCCTCATAAATACGTTCGATTCTATTGTAATTGGGGGAAATATGTTAAGTAGTACACCACTAGCCGTGGTTTACCTATTTCGCGCCGCTGGCGAGTATTGTATTTTGTTGATGTTATAAAGATTACCCTTTTCATTTCTAACCTTTCCTAGGTTACAACAGACACACTGTCAAAGCATCAAATTTCTTCTTAGTATGAAAATATAATTCCCAACGCTTAACTCTTTTCTTCTTTTCCTTCCTCTTTTCAAAACGAGGCCGACCACTATTTCCTGTTTTTTTGTATCTCTTAGTAAATTGTGTCTTTTTGCTATCTGTCCTCAACCCTGTTCTGCCATCCATTTGCTCAAGCTTGTTAGGCAGGCTTTGCTCCGTTTTCCTCTGTCTTTCTTGCCTTCAATATGTGCTGTGAGTATCAAATTTTCCGAGCCCTCTTTCCTCATTATGTGTCCTATAAATTTTATTTGTCTTTTTCTGGGGCTACATATAAGCGTCCTTTTGTTTTCTGTTTTCTCTAAAACTTCATCACTGCTCACATGTTCCGCCCACGGTATTCTCAATATCCTTCTGTAGATACATATATCTGTTGCTTCAAGTTTCTTTTCCATCTCTGATTAGATGGTCAAGCATTCTCTGTTATACAGGTGTACGCATATTATATAACAGTTCAATACTCTTGTTCTTTGTGTCCAATGAAATGTTTTTGTTGTCTTAATACTTTGCTTAGATTCTCAAAGACATGTTTCACTATCCCATTGCTTCTTCGGATATAGGTGTCACATTTTGCGTCCTCTGTAAAATTTTGTACTGGCTTGATATCTCCAATTTGTAATTCGTATGTTCCTTTTATTTTTTTTTCTTGCAATTAATGCTTAATCCTTTCTTCAAGATTTCTGTTACTACGTTCATCTTTTCTGTGTCTGCAATCAATACTGTGTCATCTAGATAACTAATATCCTTAAGATTGTGGCCATCAATAACGAATCCTGGTAGGACTTCTAATTGCGTTACTGTAAAAATATTTTTGTTGCATCAAGTCTCAACTTCCTCTAGGAGGAAATTGTCCAGCATTTATTGTTCCATAGGAGGACTGAAATTAGAAAGCAGCTGAGGACATTTTCTTTTTTATTCCAAACAAAATTTTCTTGTTTCTTGATAATTTACTTAACTTTTGAAGGTCATCTTTCGCTATCCCAATGCGCCTTCGAATTTCGGTGTCGCATTTTTCTATCCCCTCTTAAACTTCCTGGATATTTAAATTTTATTTGTTTAATTTTGGTATCTCCAATTTACAATTCGCATTTTCTTTTGCTGACAACTCTACACTCTTGTGCAAATTAATTCAGACAAAACGAATAAAAACTTACAGATAGATAGATAGATAGATAGATAGATAGATAGAAACAGACTTACAGATAAATAAATATGAGCAAACTTACAGATAGATGGATAGACAGACAGATATGAAAAAACATGTAGATAGATATGAACAATCTTACAGATAAGTTGATAGACATGAATAAAAATTACAGATAGATAAATAGATAGAGAGATAGATATGAAGAAACTGATAGATAGATAGATAGATAGATAGATAGATAGATAGATATGAAGAAACTGATAGATAGATAGATAGATAGATAGATAGATAATGAACAGACTTAGATAGATAGATAGATAGATAGATAGATAGATAGATAGATAGATAGATAGATAGATAGATAGATAGATAGATATGAAGAAACTGATAGATAGATAGATAGATAGATAGATAGATAGATAGATAGATAGATAGATATGAAGAAAATTATAGATAGGTATGAACGAACTGATAGATAGATAGATAGATAGATAGATAGATAGATAGATAGATAGATAGATAGATATGAAAAAACATGTAGATAGATATGAACAAGCTTACAGATAAGTTGATAGACATGAATAAAAATTACAGGTATGAACGAACTGATAGATAGATAGATAGATAGATAGATAGATAGATAGATAGATAGATAGATAGATAGATAGACCCTTGTGAAAATTAATTGAAAGAAAAACGAATAATTCCGTTATAATTTACATTTTTTCGTATTTTTCCACTGTAAAATAACCCAGTGCACAAGTTAGTACTTCGTATATCCATTCCACGAAGTCGTTCTTTGCAGATTAACCACAGATTCTCGATTGGATTTAAAACAGGAGAGTTTCCGTGCCAGTCTATAGTACTTTGATTTTCTCACTCGTAAAGCTTACCAGTGTGTTCGTGCAGCGTTACAAATTTTCGTACACCTCCTTGGAGTAACGTCCATAACAGACAATGGCCGTAGGACAACTAATCGACAGTCGAGACAATAGTGTCTGGGCGTGATAAAAATCTGATGCAATCAGAGATGACGGAATATTTTTCAAGGCCAAAGAAATTCCATCACTCACCCCGAAAATAGATTCATATTACTGAACACCACTGCAAATGACCTAATTTGAGGGGGAAAAAATAGAAATCGATTACATCTCTGTCACTCCAGTGGGTCTAAAACTGGCCGTATGGTGAAAGAAAGGAAACTAAAGTGGTTGTTTCAATTAATTTGCACAAGGATGCACATATACATTTACATGGATTTTTGTTTTATAGTTTTCCAAATTTAATAGAAAATATTAATGGATTTTAAAACTTGAATACAGGTTCCAACATACAGAATATCTTCTTTCTTTTCTGTATTATTGCACATATATGTCCATGGGTTATTTTTATAGAGACGTTTTACAAATTTAATAACAATCGAAAATGGATTTTAAACTTGAATACATATACAGTAATTGGTTTTAATTCATAACTAATTATTAACTTGTTGAAAGCCTTTTCCCCGATGTTCAAAAAATCCTTTGTCCTTTGTGTTAAGGATGAACAAATGACAGGGAGTGATTAGCAGTCTCTTCACAGATGAAGAGAAGAATGTGGTTCTACCGGAGGATGCTGAGAATGCCTTTCCCTGCCATTTAAAAAAAAAAGCTTTTACCCTTGTCCTCGTTTTAAGAAATGAACATGCTGCAAATGTTGCTTCAACTTTGTTGGATTCAAAGAATCATTTGACAAAGCTTTGAAACAAAATACACACAGAGGATGTTCTTCTCCATTGGGGATGATGGATGTGGATCCAAATTGATAAGCACTTCATCAGATCGTCTTTTTTGTCAGCCATGATGAGTTCCAAATTTTGAAAGTCTTTTCCCCGACGTTCAAAAAAGCTTTTGTCCTTAGTGTTGAGGATGAATAAATGGCAGAGAGGGATTGATACTCTTCTCACAGATAAAGACAAGACTGTAGGCATCAGATAGGTGGTTCTACAGAAGGATGCTGAAAATGCAATGGACGGTGCGTGTAAGCAAACGAGGAAGTCTTATGGAAAATTGAAGCAAAAAAGCGTTCTTAGAAATAGAACGAGACAACTGGAATTAAAAGGAAGTGAGGTCTTGGAGAATTTATCACTCACGAGACATATCAAGAGAGACAGGATCAGGCAGCGGGTAAGCTACCTGACGAGGTTGTATGAATGAGTTTCGGGATAGGTTGCGAGATGGATGGTAAAAAGGCAAACGATACTAAGAGCTACACATAATAGGAAGTTGTGGAGAGCCTTGATCGCCCACTTTCTGAAGAGACATAGGAGGAGGAGGCAGACTGGGGCCTTTCTTCTCCATTGAAAATGATGGATGCGGATCGATATTGATTATAAACTTCATCAGATCGTCTTTGTTGACGTCCCATGATGAGATCCAAATTTTGAAAGTCTTTCCCCGACGTTTAAAAAAGCCCTTGTCCTCGTTTTTGTGTTAAGGATGAATAAATGGCACGGAGTGATTAGCAGTCTCTTCACAGATGAAGAGGAGAATGTGGTTCTACCGGACGATGCTGAGAATGCCTTTGCCTGCCATTCGAAAAAAAAAAAGCTTTTACCCTTGTCCTCGTTTTGAGAAAGGAACATTCTTCAAATGTTCCTTCAACTTTGTTGGTTTCAAAAACTCATTTGACAAAGCTTTGCAACAAAATACACACAGAGGATGTTCTTCTCCATTGAGGTTGATGGATGTGAATCCATATTGAATATAACATTTATCCCATCGTCTTTTCTGACACTCATGATTGGCTCCAAAGTAAAAGTAAAAGATATCCCCCTCCCTGAAATTCCCCCCCCCCCGAGAAGGAACTGCCCCCTTGTTGAGATCTCTGACATTGAGTAGAACTGAAGTAACCGGTGTTTTAACTAATTATAGGTCTTCTGTTAGTATGCTAAAATTCCAAACAGTAGAAGTAAAACAATTCTATCGGTACTAAGTCTGATCGGTACGATAAGGTCAAATTATCAGCTGATGCTAAAAACTACCTTCAGTCAGTTGTTAACCGGGGCAAAGGATGGCTTGTTAATTTTAACGCTTCAAAACTAAACTGTTCTCCATTAATCATCTGAGAGACTCATGTTCTACCTTCCGTCGGTATGGCTAATGCTAACCTCCAGGAGAGTGACTAGTTTGGTTTTAATTCATAACTAGTTATTAACCTAGAGCCTTTCCACGATGTTCAAAAAATCTTTTTGCCCTTTCCTTGTTTTGAGAAATGAACATTCTGCAAATGTTGCTTCAATTTTGTTGGTTTCGAAGAATCATTTGACAAAGCTTTGCAGCATAATACACACTGGGGGTCTTTCTTCTCCATTGAGGATTATCAATGCGGACCCATATTGATTATAAACTTCGTCTTTTTTGACAGCCATGATGAGATCCAAATTTTGAAAGCCTTTTCCCCGACGTTCAAAAAAGCCTTTGTCCTCGTCTTTGTGTTAAGGATGAACAAATGGCGGGGAGTGATTAGCAGTCTCTTCTCAGATGAAGAGAAGACTGCAGGCATCTGAAATGTGGTTCTACCGGAGGATGCTGAGAATATCTTTTCCTGGCATTTAAAAAATAGCTTTTGCCCTTGTCCTTGTTTCTGCCCCCTTTTCACCATAAGTCAGAATGTCATTCCCTACTTTCCAAGATTGCCAGAGTCAAGAGGCGCGTTCCAAATAATCTGCCTATATTATAGAAAATTTTCTTTCTTTTCGATATTAGTACACATGGATTTGTCTGATCCAAAAGTTGCATTCCAAATAATATTCATAGAGCCTTTCCACGAATTTAACTGAACTACACTGTTTTCGTCCTATTTTCGGTCTAATTCTGCTGAGCGCTGTCTTCATCACAATTCGGATGATTAGTTTTGTTATGTGGCTCATTAGGCTCATAGCCAGATAGAGTTCGCATTCCTATGGCCCTGGCTTCTTAGGCAACGCTATGAAAATGGATCTACTTAGATCTTTCCGTATGAAACCATTGTCGTAATTTTGTCAATTCCAAAATCATCTAAAGCTGCCAGCACCCCTATTACAATTTCATCAGTTCCTCTTGTTTTGTTCTTGTCCAGTACTGATTTCACTTCAGACTTTAATCTTTCTGGTCCTTCGATATTTCTACATATTACTGGTTATCGTCGTTCGTCGTAGAAAAGTTTTCCTATGTATTCGTTCATTTCTGAACTATTTTTCATTCTCTCTTATCAATGTCCTGTGCTTGAATTGAATGTCTCCTGTTAATGAGCACGTCTTTTATCCTATTATTTCTCTTATTTTTTTATGCGCGCCCGCTTTATCTGTCTTATTCTTTCAATTTCTGTCCGTGTTCATTGAGCCACTCCTCTTTTGCCTGCCTGCATTCGTTCCTACTTTCCTTGCGCAGTGTTCTATATTCTGTGCCATACTTTGGTATTGTTTGCTGTCACCTCTTCATCGTGTCAAGAATTTCATCTGTCTTGAATTCCCATTTTCCTTGTCTCGATTGCTGATGTTCCTAACGCTTCTTTTAATGTATCCCATTTCAAATTTCTGTTCTCCTTTAGTTCGTTGTATCTGCTTTTAACACCCTCCGTTTTATTCGCTTTCAGATTTGAATCATTCAGGTGTCTTCCGTATCGCAATTTGGATGCCTTGTTGTGAGGAAGAATATTTCCCTACAAGTTTGTACTCGGCCGTCGGACAAAAGACAAAAATACTCCGACATCAAGAGGAGTAGCAGCAGCAGCAGTAGCCTTTGCTGAAAACAGATAGTCATTTATGGTTAAGCATTCTCTTCCCTAGTTGTATTCTACATTATGTTTCCCTGCACCAAAAGGTAATAAACTTGTTGTTAACCCAATTCCGGTTTTCTACTGTTATTTTTGACAACTCAATTACAATATATAGAAAATCTTCCTTCTTTTCCATATTATTACATATACATTTACACGGGTTCTTTTTAGAGAGCTGTTTTACGAATGTAATAGCAATCGAAAACGTTGATGGATTTTAAAATTGAATTAAATTGCAGTAATTTGTATTAATTCATAACTAATTATTAAATTTTTGAAAGCCTTTTTCCCGGCGTTAAAAAAAAGCCTTTTTCCTTTGTATTGGGGATGAAAAAATAACAGGGAATGATTGAAAATCTCAACACAGATAAAGATATGACTAGAGGCATAAGATAGGTGGTTCTACAGAAGGATGCTGAGAATGCATTGGTCGATGCACGTAAACCAACGTGGAAGTTCTAAGGAAAATCTGAACCAAAAAGGGCACTTAGAATCAGTAAGAGACAACTGAGATTCCTTGGACACAAAACGAGGAAGGAAGGCTTGGAGAATTTGACACCTACAATGGGTCTAAAACTTACCATATAGTGAAAGAAAGAGAACTAAGGCGGTTGTTTCAATTAATTTGCAAAAGGATGTACATTCTGTCTTCTTACAATTGACATTTAGTCCTTTCTTCTCGCTTTCCTTTATACTTTCTGTAGAAGTTCCGGTAATTGAAAGATCTTTCATATCGTAAAAGATTAAGATTTTTGCTCCAGTAAAATCTGTTATTCCTCAAAAATACTTATCATCTTATAGTAACATTTAATATCCACAAAACAGATTTTTTAAAAAGCCTGTCAAAAAATTGAAAAATTATAAATTAATACAATAAATAGATATAAATATATGTAGCACATTACGATAAAGAGTGTGACATACATGTAAGTACGCCACTACTTTTTCGGCTAAATGTCCATTCGGTTACATGTCCGCCGGTCAAATGTCCGAGTGCCAAGACTTCTAGTTCTTTTAGAATTGCCTCACTGTATAGGTTGAATAAGTCCGGTGAGAAGACCCATCCTTGTCTTACATCCCTTTCTATTTTTGAATATTTACTGAACTCATTTTCTGTCCGTATGCAGGCGATTTGCTGCCAGTATAGGTCTTGGCTGATTCTAATATCCTTCCCAAATATGTCAAGGTTAACGAGCAGAATTCGGATGATTAGTTTTGTAATGTGGCTCGTTGGGCTCATAGCCCGATAGAGCTCGCATTCTTTTTGCTGATTTCACTTGGTCCTTTGATATTTCTGCACATTGCGGGTTGTCGTCTTTCGTCGTGGAAAAGGTCTCCGATGTATTCGGTCCATTTCTGAACGATTTTTCATCCTCTATAATCAATGTCCTGTGCTTGGATTGTAGGCCTGCTTTTGGATTTTAGGGTCGCTATTTCCTTCCTCTGGTAAAGAACCTGCCCAGATATTTAAATTGTTGTACTTGTTTGATTTTGGTATATCCAAATTATTATTTGCATGTTGACCTCTTCCTTTTGCTACCAAGCACGCATTCTTGCAATTTGTATTTAGTCCTTTCTTCTAGCTGTAGGAGTTTTTATAGTTTCCTATCCATGTCTGCTATCATCACTGTGTCATCTGCATATCTTATGTTTTTAAGATTGTGATCGCCAATAATGAATTCTGTTAGGTCTTCTATGTCTCTCTGAATTGCCTCACTGTTCAGTTGGAATAAGTCCGGTGAGAAGACACATCCTTGTCTTACACCCCTTTCTATTTTTGAATATTTACTGAATTCATTTTCTCTCTGTATACAGGCGGTTTGCTGCCAGTATTGTACTACCCTTCATATGTCATGGTTAACGAGCAGTTCCAAGAGTTCTTTGTGACCAACTTTATCAAATGCTTCTACATAATCTATAAAACGTAGCCAAGTGGTTAGAACGTTCTGACCACGAGACACGGGTTCGAATCTCACCATGGTCGATTTGACAAGAAGTAATGGGCGATTAGTGCAAGCTCAGGTGAATATGCACAAACTAACCGAGTTCAATTTTTCTCCTGTTATTCTTGCTGCAATCAGTTCATGACCTGTCATGGAATCCTCAATTTATACCATGGGTAAAATAGTTTCAGCCTCATAGCTTAGTAGGAATTATAGCCAGAGGGTGATCCCAATCTTTTGTGAATATATTTGATAGTACACCGTACAATATAACAAGATAGATAGATAGATAGATAGATAGATAGATAGATAGATAGATAGATAGATAGATAGATATATTTGAACCGAATTAGATATTAATAGAATGAGATAGATAGATAGATAGATAGATAGATAGATAGATAGATAGATAGATAGATAGATTTGAACCAAATTAGATATTAATAAAATGAGATAGATAGATAGATAGATAGATAGATAGATAGATAGATAGATAGATAGATAGATAGATTTGAACCAAATTAGATATTAATAGAATGAGATAGATAGATTGATAGATTTGAACCGAATTAGATATTAATAAAATGAGATAGATAGATAGATTTGAACCGAATTAGATATGAATAGAATGAGATAGATAGATAGATAGATAGATAGATAGATAGATAGATAGATAGATTTGAACAAAATTAGATATTAATAGAATGAGATAGATAGATAGATAGATAGATAGATAGATAGATAGATAGATAGATAGATTTGAACCAAATTAGATATTAATAGAATGAGATAGATAGATAGATAGATAGATAGATAGATAGATAGATAGACAGACAGACAGACAGATAGATAGATAGATAGATAGATAGATAGATAGATAGATAGATAGATAGATTTGAACCGAATTAGATATGAATAGAATGAGATAGATAGATAGATAGATAGATAGATAGATAGATAGACAGATAGATAGACAGATAGATAGATAGATAGATAGATAGATAGATAGATAGATAGATTTGAACCAAATTAGATATTAATAGAATGAGATAGATAGATAGATAGATAAATAGATAGATAATGTCTGGCCACTTTCTTTTTCCGAACACTTCCAAATCTTAAGTGACAAATCGACCGTGGTGAGATTCGAACCTGGCTCTTATAGTCGGGAAACGAACTCTGTGACCTCGTGTTCCAAACATAAATACGTACATAGATAAATGCGACTGTATCGATCCACACAATTTTGAATGAATATAAAACGAATAAGACACAGATAGCGCATGACTAGAAGGAAAGAGAAAAGGGAATCCATCGCCAGTTGGTCAGATGCCACTGTCCACGTCGTCTTCATCGAGCTGTGCCTCATTAGCGCCATTTGTCTTTACGTCAACTCCTTAAGGCGTTTCCATCCTTCCTGGTTCATTCGAAAATGTGTCGCGTTCTATTCGTTCCTGGGAGACGACGGCTCTTGAGCGAGATGAAAGCAAACGCGGCAGGAAATTCAAATATTTTAGTTGCCTCTGAAGTGCTCACTCACGGCTACAACAACCACTGTCGAAATGTCTTTTCTAGTTTGTAGGTCGAAAAGCAAATATGTTTTATGCGTCGAAAAGCGAGATATGCGCCTTAACATACGAATGATTAGAGCGGTGGTTACCACACTTTGCCTAGACACGTGCTTACCGTGTCCGAATCACCCTGCACGTCGAAAACCGAGTTATGCGCCTTAACATACGAATGATTAGCGCGGTGGTTGCCACACTTTGCCTATACACGTGCTTAGCGTGTTCGAATCACTCTGAACGCCGAAAAGCGAGATAAGCGCCTTAACATACAAATTATTAGCGCGATGGTTGCCACACTTTGCCTAGATACGTGCTTAGCGTGTTCGAATCACTCTGGACGTCGAAAAGCGAGATAAGCGCCTTAACATACAAATTATTAGCGCGATGGTTGCCACACTTTGCCTAGACACGCGCTTATCGTGTTCGAATCACTCTGGAAGTCGAAAAGCGAGATAAGCGCCTTAACATACGAATGATTAGCGCGATAGTTACCACACTTTGCCTAGACACGTGCTTAGCGTGTTCGAATCACTCTGGACATCAAAAAGCGAGATATACGCCTTAAACTATGACTGATTAGCGCGATGGTTACCACACTTTGCCTAGACACGTGCTTAGCGTGTTCGAATCTCTCTGGAAGTCGAAAAGCGAGACATGCGCCTTAACATATGAATGATTAGCGAGATGATTAAAACACTGTATCTAGACACGTGCTTAGCGTGTTCGAATCACTCTGGACGTCAAAAAGCGAGATATCCGCCTTAACATATGAATGATTAGCGCGCTGATTACCACACTTTGCCTAAACACGTGCTTGGCGTGTTTGTATCTCTCCGGACGTCGAAAAGCGAGATATTCGCTCTAACATATGACTGATTAGACACGTGCTTAGTGTGTTCCGTTCTGTCTGAGCGTCCTCACTTGGTATCTTGTGCCAGACTTTTCTAAGCTTGGAATAAGTGTAGCGTCAATCGACATCTCCAGTTGCCTTGATCTATCCACTTACCTTCTCCACATCCTTTCATTTTTCATTCCTATCTGCTCTCGCTCCAAATCTTCTGTAACCCCCTTGCCTTGATCGACCCACTGTCTTTCTCTTTCACCACATCCTCTCCTTTACCACTCCTATCTGCTCTTCCTCCAACCCTTCTTTAACCCCTTGCGTGATAGTGGCCTCCAGCCTTGCTTGGGGTGATACGCTTAAAAAAAAAAAAAAAAAAAAGACTTCTCACTGCAGATTAACGAACCAGATTATCCTAAGATTACTACTGAGTCGTGGTTTCAGTTCCAGAATCGGATAATACATCAATTTCTTATGTTCACCCAGTGTAAGTGTGAAGATGCACTCTGTAGATTGTTACTGACAGAGATGAGTGATATGAACGTAAGCGGAAGAAATATAAAGTAAAGATTATGAGGATAAGGAGAACGGATAACGATTGACCCTTGACTTAAAGTGGTTAAGATTGTACTGGAGAGGGTTACTGTTGAAAAGGATATGATGAAAGTGGTGTCTAATATGAATGAAAAAGGGGATGGTTGGAAGTGTAGATTATGAGGATATTGAGGCTAGATAACGATTGACTCTTGGATTGAGGAGGTTATTATTGTTGCGCTCGGGAAAGCCATCATGTGCGTGTTTGGTTCACGAAGTGAAGATTCTTAGAAGAAACTTCCTCCTTACAAATGGAATCCGTAGAGAATAAGGCTGATTCAGACGTAGCATGGCGATTCTTTTATTTAAAGATTTAAACTGGCAAAAACTAAAGAATACAGCTCGTCTGAATATAATACAGACCTACACCTCCTGAATTCAAATTGATACCAGAATACTGGCGTCCTGTGTATGACGAGATAAAACCCATCCGACAGGAAGGCATCTGATCGGGAGATTGGCGCTTTTGAAGAGTGCGGATGCCACCTCTTAACTGCTATTGTTCTCAGGTCCATTCCGACCCGGAGAATACCTGTTAGGCTTCCAGCAATCGACAAATAGTGACCCTCCACTCCAAACAAAATCGACAATACATTTTTATAGTGAAACTACCAGCAACACATTTTATGACTTACAAATTATATATTTAAAAAAAAAACATACCATTTACCCCGAAAATATAAAATTATTTTTAAAAAAATGTTTAAATATCAGCATTAAATAACCCATAAAGGTGTTGATATGCCGCTAAATAATTTAAGTATTCTATTGTATAATATGATCTAAAACCGGTCGACATTTCCCTTCTCAGTTGCCACTTCCATTTCCCAGGTCCATTTTAACCCGTGGTGGTAGCACATGTTAGGGTCCCAGCTATGGGCAAATAGTTAACACCCCCCAAATACAACACTATGAAATTATAAAAATACATTTTTGCAGTAAAAATACCTACAATACATTATATAAAAAATAACAAAGATATACTAAAAATACCTACAATACATTATATAAAAAATAACAAAGATATACTAAAAATACCTACAATACATTATATAAAAAAATAACAAAGATATACTAAAAATACCTGCAATACATTATATAAAAAAATAACAAAGATATACTAAAAATAGCTACAATACATTATATAAAAAAATAACAAAGATATACTAAAAATACCTACAATACATTATATAAAAAAATAACAAAGATATACTAAAAATACCTACAATACATTATATAAAAAAATAACAAAGATATACTAAAAATACCTACAATACATTATATAAAAAAATAACAAAGATATACTAAAAATACCTACAATACATTATATAAAAAAATAACAAAGATATACTAAAAATACCTACAATACATTATATAAAAAAATAACAAAGATATACTAAAAATACCTACAATACATTATATAAAAAAATAACAAAGATATACTAAAAATACCTACAATACATTATATAAAAAAATAACAAAGATATACTAAAAATACCTACAATACATTATATAAAAAAATAACAAAGATATACTAAAAATACCTACAATACATTATATAAAAAAATAACAAAGATATACTAAAAATACCTACAATACATTATATAAAAAAATAACAAAGATATACTAAAAATACCTACAATACATTTTATCCGGAGTTGAAGGCATACAATTGAGTTCAAAATATATTTCGTTGAAGCTACAAAATTGTGTTCAAAACATTTAGAATTTGGAATTAAATAACCCATATTCCGCTAAACAAAATGGCGGCAAGAATTAGATTATTTCAGAAAGAAGAATCATTCACTGTAATTAAGAGTAATATTAAGAATGTCATAAAATATAAAGAAAATCTTTTGATACAGACAACAAAGACAAAGAAACTGTTTTTTTTTAAAGAATCCATATGTGAAATTAAGAAAGGAACCGGCGCTAAAATAATTATATTGACATTGATTGTCTCAGTAGTTCAGAACATACATTAGTTTCTATTCATTAATCTACCGTAATTCCCCATCTATAATACGCCTTCATCCATAATACGCATCTTTAATATTGTGCTGAAAGTGTGGGAAAATGCATAATACGCACCCCTTGTTTGGTAATCAAACCCTATAAATTGTACCTCTCCAATTTCATTACGGCCAGCATTTCATCTCTAGTTTCTACATTTATTCAAGCCGTAATTGAAGAAAATCAAAATTTCCGATCATCACAATTCTCAAAAGAAACGGAAATAACTATATTGTGTCCTCTGCGCAGACTCATTAACCTGTTTTTGTTCAATAAAATGTGCAATCTTACCGGATCAGTACGTAGTTTTTCATACAAAATGGTTTTAAAAATAGAATATTATTATTCTAATTTAGTTTTATGTAAATTCTTATTTCATTTTATCTGGCAACTGTCTCACGCAGTCACATGTGGCACAAGGACGAATTTAATGTGGGGTTCCCGAGCCCATAGGCTTGGTCAAAAAATCCTCGTAACTCCGCATAAACGGGATCGGGTCTGTCTACCTCCCCGGACGAGACTGAACTTCGGCAGAACCTCGTCCGGGTTTCTCTCTGCCCGAATGCAGAGAGTTCAAATGTATAGCTGAAAAGATTTCAGCTAGTATATTTGCCAGCCGCCCCACGCGGTCGGATGTGGCACAAGGCCGAATTTAACGTGTGTTATCCGAGCCCGTAGGCTAATTCCCCGTAGAACCCGTAAAAAAACGGGATCGGGTCGGTCTACCACTCCAGACGAGACTCTGCCCTTCGCCATAGCCTCGTCTGTGTTCCTCTCTGCCCGTATAGCTGAAAAGATTTCAGCTAGTCAATATTTACTAGCCCCAACTCCCCACGAGGGTTGCATGTGGCACAAGGCCGGGTTTAACGTGGGTTCTCCGGGCTCGGACAAAAAATGCCCGTAGAACCTGCATAACGGGATCGGGTTGGTCAAACTCCTCGAACGAGACTCGGCCCTTCCGCTGAGCCTCGTCAGGGTTCCTCTCTGCTCAGAGGCAGAGAATTCGACCGTCTAGCCGAAAAAGATTTCGGGTAGTAATATTTAGCCACCCCCCACGAGGGTTACATGTGGCACAAGGCTGGGTTTAACGTGGGTTTTCCGAGCCCGTAGGCTCGGCCAAAAATATTCCCTATTTGAACCCGTAAAAACGGGTTCAGGGTCAGTCTACCTCCCCGAACGAGATTTTACCCTTCGGCGGAGCCTCGTCTGGGTCCCTCTCTGCCCGAAGGCAAAGAGTTCAATTTCGGCTAGTTGATATTTAGCCACCCCCCACCACCACCACCACGAGGGTTGCATATGGCACGAGGCCGGGTTTAACGTGGGTTTCCCGTGCCCGTAGGCTCGGCCAAAAAATGCCCGTAGCACCCGTATAAACGGGATCGGGTTGGTCAACCTAAAAGAAAGAGACTCTGCCCTTCGGCTGAGACTCGTCCGGGTTCCTCTCTGTTCAGAGGCAGAGAGTTTGACCGTCTAGCCGAAAAAGATTTTGGCTAGTCTCCGTAGTCTGTTGACTTACAGATACTCATAGGCAGTTACTGCCTATAGTGTAGTCACTCAAAGGGGTGACAGGTTCTTCCGTTACATCATACAAAAAATGCACTGCAACAGTGAAAATCAATTTTTCCCCCAAGTAGTTTCAATCATTTTCTGAGATCATCATCATGGGTACAACTTGTAAGCCCCAAAATATGTGTAGCTATCCATTACTGATTATTTTCTTTTTGCGTTTAAATGCAACGGCTGGCAATTATGCTTTAGCGTTTATTTGAACGTGAAAAGTTATCTACTATGGAGGTTTTCTTTTATGTTTGAATGACGTGGTCAAGCTTGCATTAAAACGTGAAAACTGTTTTTTATAGACATTTTAGAGGATTATTACAGTATTCGTAGCTGATTCTATTCAATGTCGGCTTCAATATTTCAATGTAGATTGCTTCGAGGATCTGTAGTTTTAATTTGTTATTTTCTTGGTGTAGGATAGTTGTGTTAGCAATCAGTATTTTTCTATGCTGTGAATGTGGACAGGTAGGTTGCTGTAAATGTTTCGCAATGCACGAATGGTCAGACATGTGCAGAGTAAGACCTCTTGATAATGTAGTTGTAGTATATCCAACATATATATTTGTTTTCTTGTCGGAGATACATTTTCCCAAGGGACATTTGAATTGATATGTAATGTTGGTTTTACGTAATACATCACTGGGTGGGGAGGAGTTATTGGAAATAATTAAATTGATAATATTGTATTTTGTATAACATATGAGTAATTTTATTTTTTATTGGGATCCGTGGGAGTTATATTGGTACGAAGGAAGTTTTTATGATTTTTTTTTCATCCTGTTTGTAGTTAGCATGCATCTGGTTACAATATAAGAGTTTGATATATTTAGGGTCCTTTGAGGAAGTATCATATTCTATTTGACGTGTGTTGAGGTTTTTGATAAATCATCTTTTTTGTTCATCTACAATGTGGTTTGGGAAATCATTATTAATGAGAGTCTGCTTAATATTTTTTAGTTCAGTGTAGAAAATCTTTTTTGCGAGGGAATTATTTAAGCGCAAAAAGAAAAATTTCAGTGATGGATAGCTACACATAGATTTTGTCTTACGAATTGCACCTCTAATGATCTCAGAAAGAGATTGAAAGTACCTGGAAAATAAAGGTGATTTTCACTGTTACAGTTCATTTATTGTAGGCTTTCATTGCAATACATGGAAAAATATCCGTGAATAAGAACGGATTATGCTAAAAATAAGCAGACATAATGTTTGTAATTTATGTAACCAGACATGCCTCCACATATATATATATATATATATATATATATATATATATATATATATATATATATATCAGTGGCGAAAGGTGAATTGAACCCAGAACATGCATTATTTTATCATATGCGGCCTACCATAAAATTTGGTCATTTACTGTTTGTCAACAACTCTACAAGCTACTTGTTACTTCAACGACTGCGTAAGAAAATAAGACTCCCACCTTACAAAACAATTGTTCTTCACTGCTTTTTAAGAAAAAAAAGAAGTAATTTCGCTTCAATCCTGATAACAATTAATTAAATTAAAGTTTCTGCTTTAATTTTTTTTTAAATTTTTAAAGAAATTTCTTGTCACTTGACGGCAGGTATCGGAAAATGGCGTTGATTGACGCTTGGGTAAGTGAAAATAAACGTAAGTTTATTCCAAAATTACGAAGGGTCACATTTTTTCGAGCGGGGATTTCTTTTTCTTACGCAGCAGTTGAAGTAGCCAGTTGCTTGTAGAGTGGTTGACAGACAAACGGTATGTAACGAAATATTACGGTAGGCCGTATATGACAAAATATTCGCTGTTCAGCACTCTTTCCTTTGTTTCTCCTGTTTCAAGTCTCCTTGTCATCTGTGAGGAAAGTGTCCAGAATTTGCTGTCATATAGGAGGGCTGATATTATATAACCGTCCACCACACTTCACATTGTTTCTGTTGCTTCAAGTTTCCTCTTCATCTCTATGGATATTGTCCACTATTCATTGCCATATTGGAGGACTGATATTATTTAACCGTCCTGCATCCTTTTCTTTGTTTCTGTTTCCTCAAGTCTCTTCTTCATCTGTGAGGAGATTGTCCAGCATTCACTGCCATATAGGAGGACTGATATTATATAACCGTTCAGCACCCTTTTCTTTGTTTCTGTTGCCTCAAGTCTCTTCTTCATCTGTGAGGAGATTGTCCAGCATTCACTGCCATATAGGAGGACTGATATTATATAACCGTTCAGCACCCTTTTCTTTGTTTCTGTTGCCTCAAGTCTCTTCTTCATCTGTGAGGAGATTGTCCAGCATTCACTGCCATATAGGTGGACTGATATTATATAACCGTTCAGCACCGTTTTCTTTGTTTCGGTTGCTTCAAGTCTCTTCTTCATCTGTGATAAGATTGTCCAGCATTCACTGCCATATTGGAGGACTGATATTATATAACCGTTCAGCACCCTTTTCTTTGTTTCTGTTGCCTCAATTCACCTTGTCACCTGTGAGCAACATGTCCAGCATTCGCTATCATATAGAATTACTCATATAACTGTTCCGAACTTTTATTCTTTGTTTCTCTTTTCTCAAGCCGCCCCTTCGTCTGTGAGCGAATTTCCAGCATTCCCTGCCCTATAGAATTACTCATATATGTCTTCAGAATTTTTTTCTTTGTTTCTCTGATCTCAAGCCGCCCCTTCGTCTGTGAGTGAATTTCCAGCATTCCCTGCCATATAGAATTATTCTCATTATATAATTGTTCAGATATCTTTTCTTATAAAGAATACCTCAATTCAGAAAAAAAAATGGCTTTGGTGTACAAAGGTTGAGACGTTATGACCAAAGAAAACGAACAAATTGAGGAAACATGTCCGGAAGAAAATCTTTGTCAGAACCAATGTGGGTTTTGTTTTTCTCTTTTCGCTTGCTTTTTCAATTTAATATCATCTTTTATTAATTCAATATATTTTCTTTCTGCTTCCGTTCTGACAGCTTGTTTTCTTTTAATGAAATGGCTGCTGTCAATAAAATTCAATAATGAATAACGATTACTAGGAAACTTTTTTTTCTTGAATATGTCTTTTAGGAATGTCTTTCCGTTACTTATATTTCTCTTCAATTAGGTGACTTCCGGGTGGTCTCTTCCGGGGATGGTCTTCCGGGAGAATTGTGCGTCGTCCCAAACGCATTTCTCTCTCTCTCACTCTCTTTCTCCTGCACTCTCTTTCTCTCTCTTTCTTTCTCTCTCCCTTTCACTTACTTTCTCTCTCTTTCTCTCTCTTTGTCTCTCTCGCTGAGCAAGCGTGATTCTTCCAATTTTCAATTTTTTCCGTACTTCTCCTCCTCGCTTTGTTTCTTTTTGAAAACTCTCTTTTCTTCTTTTTGAAAACTCTCTCTTTTCTCTTTTTCTCTTTCTATCTCTTTGGAAATTCTCTCTTTTCTCTTTTTCTCTTTCGTTCTTTTTGAAAACTCTCTCTTTTTCTCTTTTCTTCTTTTTGAAAACTCTCTCTTTTCTATTTTTCTCTTTCTTTCTCTTTGAAAATTCTCTCTTTTCTCTTTATCTCTTACCTTCTTTTTGAAAACTCACTCTTTTCTCTTTTTCTCTTTCCTTCTTTTAGAAAACTCTCACTTTTCTATTTTTCTCTTTTCTTCTTCTTGAAAACTCTCTCTTTTCACTTTTTCTCTTTGCTTCTTTTTGAAAACTCTCTCTTTTCTCTTTTTCTCTCTTCTTCTTCTTGAAAACTCTTTCTTTTTCTCTTTCCTTCTTTTTGAAAACTCTCTCTTTTCTCTTTTTCTCTTTTCTTCTTCTTGAAAACTCTCTCTTTTCTCTTTTTCTCTTTCCTTCTTTTTCAAAACTCTCTCTTTTATCTTTTTCTCTTTTCTTCTTGAAAACTCTCTCTTTCACTTTTTCTCTGTTCTTCTTCTTGAAAACTCTCTCTTTTTCTCTTTACTTCTTTTTGAAAAGTCTCTCTTTTATCTTTTTCTCTTTCATTCTTTTTGAAAACTCTCTCTTTTCTCTTTTTCTCTTGCCTTCTTCTTGAAAACTCTCACTTTTCTCTTTTTCTCTTTTCTTCTTCTTGAAAACTCTCTCTTTTCTCTTTTTCTCTTTCCTTCTTTTTGAAGACTCTCTCTTTTCTCTTATTCTCTTTCTTTCTTTTTGAAAACTCTCTCTTTTCTCTTTTTCTCTTTCTTTCTTTTTGAAAACACTCTCTTTTCTCTTTTTCTCTTTCCTTCTTTTTGAAAACTGTCTCTTTTCTCTTTTTCTCTTTCCTTCTTTTTGAAAACTCTCTCTTTTCTCTTTTTCTCTTTCCTTCTTTTTGAAAACTCTCTCTTTTCTCTTTTTCTCTTTCTTTCTTTTTGAAGACACTCTCTTTTCTCTTTTTCTCTTTCCTTCTTCTTGAAAAGTCTCTCTTTTCTCTTTTTCTCTTTCTTTCTTTTTGAAAACTCTCTCTTTTCTCTTTTTCTCTCTTCTTCTTCTTGAAAACTCTCTCTTTTCTCTTTTTCTCTTTCCTTCTTTTTGAAGACTCTCTCTTTTCTCTTTTTCTCTTTCTTTCTTTTTGAAAACTCTCTCTTTTCTCTTTTTCTCTTTCTTTCTTTTTGAAAACTCTCTCTTTTCTCTTTTTCTCTTTCCTTCTTTTTGAAAACTCTCTCTTTTCTCTTTTTCTCTTTCCTTCTTTTTGAAAACTCTCTCTTTTCTGTTTTTCTCATTTCTTCTTCTTGAAAACTCTCTCTTTCACTTTTCTCTGTTCTTCTTCTTGAAAACTCTCTCTTTTTCTCTTTACTTCTTTTTGAAAACTCTCTTTTTTCTCTTTTTCTCTTTCCTTCTTTTTGAAAATTCTCTCTTTTCTCTTTTTCTCTCTTCTTCTTCTTGAAAACTCTCTCTTTTCTCTTTTTCTCTTTTTCTTTCTTCTTGAAAAGTCTCTCTTTTCTCTTTTTCTCTTTCTTTCTTTTTGAAAACTCTCTCTTTTCTCTTTTTCTCTTTTCTTCTTCTTGAAAACTCTCTCTTTTCTCTTTTTCTCTTTCCTTCTTTTTGAAAACTCTCACTTTTCTCTTTTTCTCTTTTCTTCTTCTTGAAAACTCTCTCTTTTCTTTTTTTCTCTTTCCTTCTTTTTGAAGACTCTCTCTTTTCTCTTTTTCTCTTTCTTTCTTTTTGAAAACTCTCTCTTTTCTCTTTTTCTCTTTCTTTCTTTTTGAAAACTCTCTTTTTTCTCTTTTTCTCTTTCCTTCTTTTTGAAAACTCTCTCTTCTCTCTTTTTCTCTCTTCTTCTTCTTGAAAACTCTCTCTTTTCTCTTTTTCTCTTTCCTTCTTTTTGAAGACTCTCTCTTTTCTCTTTTTCTCTTTCTTTCTTTTTGAAAACTCTCTCTTTTCTCTTTTTCTCTTTCTTTCTTTTTGAAAACTCTCTCTTTTCTCTTTTTCTCTTTTCTTCTTCTTGAAAACTCTCTCTTTTCTCTTTTTCTCTTTCCTTCTTTTTGAAAACTCTCACTTTTCTCTTTTTCTCTTTTCTTCTTCTTGAAAACTCTCTCTTTTCTTTTTTTCTCTTTCCTTCTTTTTGAAGACTCTCTCTTTTCTCTTTTTCTCTTTCTTTCTTTTTGAAAACTCTCTCTTTTCTCTTTTTCTCTTTCTTTCTTTTTGAAAACTCTCTTTTTTCTCTTTTTCTCTTTCCTTCTTTTTGAAAACTCTCTCTTCTCTCTTTTTCTCTCTTCTTCTTCTTGAAAACTCTCTCTTTTCTCTTTTTCTCTTTCCTTCTTTTTGAAGACTCTCTCTTTTCTCTTTTTCTATTTCCTTCTTTTTGAAAACTCTCTCTTTTCTCTTTTTCTCTTTCCTTCTTTTGGAAACACACTCTTTTCTGTTTTTCTCTTTTCTTCTTCTTGAAAACTCTCTCTTTCACTTTTCTCTGTTCTTCTTCTTGAAAACTCTCTCTTTTTCTCTTTACTTCTTTTTGAAATCTCTCTCTTTTCTCTTTTTCTCTTTTCTTCTTCTTGAAAACTCTCTCTTTTCACTTTTTCTCTTTCCTTCTTTTTGAAAACTCTCTCTTTTCTCCTTTTCTCTTTTCTTCTTCTTGAAAAGTCTCTCTTTTCTCTTTTTCTCTTTCTTTCTTTTTGAAATCTCTCTCTTTTCTCTTTTTCTCTCTTCTTCTTCTTGAAAACTCACTCTTTTCTCTTTTTCTCTCTTTTTCTTCTTGAAAACTCTCTCTTTTCTCTTTTTCTCTCTTCTTCTTCTTGAAAACTCTCTCTTTTCTCTTTTTCTCTCTTCTTCTTTGTGAAAACTCTCTCTTTTCTCTTTTTCTCTTTCCTTCTTTTTGAAAACTCTCTATTTTCTCCTTTTCTCTTTTCTTCTTCTTGAAAAGTCTCTCTTTTCTCTTTTTCTCTTTCTTTCTTTTTGAAATCTCTTTCTTTTCTCTTTTTCTCTCTTCTTCTTCTTGAAAACTCTCCCTTTTCCTCTCTTCTTCTTCTTGAAAACTCTCTCTTTTCTCTTTTTCTCTCTTCTTCTTCTTGAAAACTCTCTCTTTCACTTTTCTCTGTTCTTCTTCTTGAAAACTCTCTCTTTTTCTCTTTACTTCTTTTTGAAAACTCTCTTTTTTCTCTTTTTCTCTTTCCTTCTTTTTGAAAATTCTCTCTTTTCTCTTTTTCTCTCTTCTTCTTCTTGAAAACTCTCTCTTTTCTCTTTTTCTCTTTTTCTTTCTTCTTGAAAAGTCTCTCTTTTCTCTTTTTCTCTTTCTTTCTTTTTGAAAACTCTCTCTTTTCTCTTTTTCTCTTTTCTTCTTCTTGAAAACTCTCTCTTTTCTCTTTTTCTCTTTCCTTCTTTTTGAAAACTCTCACTTTTCTCTTTTTCTCTTTTCTTCTTCTTGAAAACTCTCTCTTTTCTTTTTTTCTCTTTCCTTCTTTTTGAAGACTCTCTCTTTTCTCTTTTTCTCTTTCTTTCTTTTTGAAAACTCTCTCTTTTCTCTTTTTCTCTTTCTTTCTTTTTGAAAACTCTCTTTTTTCTCTTTTTCTCTTTCCTTCTTTTTGAAAACTCTCTCTTCTCTCTTTTTCTCTCTTCTTCTTCTTGAAAACTCTCTCTTTTCTCTTTTTCTCTTTCCTTCTTTTTGAAGACTCTCTCTTTTCTCTTTTTCTCTTTCTTTCTTTTTGAAAACTCTCTCTTTTCTCTTTTTCTCTTTCTTTCTTTTTGAAAACTCTCTCTTTTCTCTTTTTCTCTTTTCTTCTTCTTGAAAACTCTCTCTTTTCTCTTTTTCTCTTTCCTTCTTTTTGAAAACTCTCACTTTTCTCTTTTTCTCTTTTCTTCTTCTTGAAAACTCTCTCTTTTCTTTTTTTCTCTTTCCTTCTTTTTGAAGACTCTCTCTTTTCTCTTTTTCTCTTTCTTTCTTTTTGAAAACTCTCTCTTTTCTCTTTTTCTCTTTCTTTCTTTTTGAAAACTCTCTTTTTTCTCTTTTTCTCTTTCCTTCTTTTTGAAAACTCTCTCTTCTCTCTTTTTCTCTCTTCTTCTTCTTGAAAACTCTCTCTTTTCTCTTTTTCTCTTTCCTTCTTTTTGAAGACTCTCTCTTTTCTCTTTTTCTATTTCCTTCTTTTTGAAAACTCTCTCTTTTCTCTTTTTCTCTTTCCTTCTTTTGGAAACACACTCTTTTCTGTTTTTCTCTTTTCTTCTTCTTGAAAACTCTCTCTTTCACTTTTCTCTGTTCTTCTTCTTGAAAACTCTCTCTTTTTCTCTTTACTTCTTTTTGAAATCTCTCTCTTTTCTCTTTTTCTCTTTTCTTCTTCTTGAAAACTCTCTCTTTTCACTTTTTCTCTTTCCTTCTTTTTGAAAACTCTCTCTTTTCTCCTTTTCTCTTTTCTTCTTCTTGAAAAGTCTCTCTTTTCTCTTTTTCTCTTTCTTTCTTTTTGAAATCTCTCTCTTTTCTCTTTTTCTCTCTTCTTCTTCTTGAAAACTCACTCTTTTCTCTTTTTCTCTCTTCTTCTTCTTGAAAACTCTCTCTTTTCTCTTTTTCTCTCTTCTTCTTCTTGAAAACTCTCTCTTTTCTCTTTTTCTCTCTTCTTCTTTGTGAAAACTCTCTCTTTTCTCTTTTTCTCTTTCCTTCTTTTTGAAAACTCTCTATTTTCTCCTTTTCTCTTTTCTTCTTCTTGAAAAGTCTCTCTTTTCTCTTTTTCTCTTTCTTTCTTTTTGAAATCTCTTTCTTTTCTCTTTTTCTCTCTTCTTCTTCTTGAAAACTCTCCCTTTTCCTCTCTTCTTCTTCTTGAAAACTCTCTCTTTTCTCTTTTTCTCTCTTCTTCTTCTTGAAAACTCTCTCTTTTCTCTTTTTCTCTCTTCTTCTTTTTGAAAACTCTCTCTTTTCTCTTTTTCTCTTTACTTCTTTTTGAAAACTCTCTTTTCTCTTTTTCTCTTTCCTTCTTTTTCAAAAATTCTCACTTTTCTCTTTTTCTCTTTTCTTCTTCTTGAAAACTCTCTATTTTCTCTTTTTCTCTTTCCTTCATTTTGAAGACTCTCTCTTTTCTCTTTTTCTCTTTCTTTCTTTTTGAAAACTCTCTCTTTTCTCTTTTTCTCTTTCTTTCTTTTTGAAAACTCTCTCTTTTCTCTTTTTCTCTTTCCTTCTTTTTGAAAACTCTCTCTTTTCTCTTTTTCTCTCTTCTTCTTCTTGAAAACTCTCTCTTTTCTCTTTTTCTCTTTCCTTCTTTTTCAAGACTCTCTCTTTTCTCTTTTTCTCTCTTCTTCTTCTTGAAAACTCTCTCTTTTCTCTTTTCTCTTTTTCTCTTTCTTTCTTTTTGAAAACTCTCTCTTTTCTCTTTTTCTCTTTTCTTCTTCTTGAAAACTCTCTTTTTTCTCTTTTTCTCTTTCCTTCTTTTTGAAAATTCTCTCTTTTCTCTTTTTCTCTCTTCTTCTTGAAAACTCTCTCTTTTCTCTTTTTCTCTTTTTCTTTCTTCTTGAAAAGTCTCTCTTTTCTCTTTCTTTCTTTTTGAAAACTCTCTCTTTTCTCTTTTTCTCTTTTCTTCTTCTTGAAAACTCTCTCTTTTCTCTTTTTCTCTTTCCTTCTTTTTGAAAACTCTCACTTTTCTCTTTTTCTCTTTTCTTCTTCTTGAAAACTCTCTCTTTTCTTTTTTTCTCTTTCCTTCTTTTTGAAGACTCTCTCTTTTCTCTTTCTTTCTTTTTGAAAACTCTCTCTTTTCTCTTTTTCTCTTTCTTTCTTTTTGAAAACTCTCTCTTTTCTCTTTTTCTCTTTCCTTCTTTTTGAAAACTCTCTCTTTTCTCTTTTTCTCTTTCTTTCTTTTTGAAAACTCTCTCTTTTCTCTTTTTCTCTTTCCTTCTTTTTGAAAACTCTCTCTATTCTCTTTTTCTCTTTCCTTCTTTTTGAAAACTCACTCTTTTCTGTTTTTCTCTTTTCTTCTTCTTGAAAACTCTCTCTTTCAATTTTCTCTGTTCTTCTTCTTGAAAACTCTCTCTTTTTCTCTTTCCTTCTTTTTGAAAACTCTCTCTTTTCTCTTTTTCTCTTTTCTTCTTCTTGAAATGTCTCTCTAATCACTTTTTCTCTTTCCTTCTTTTTGAAAACTCTCTCTTTTCTCCTTTTCTCTTTTCTTCTTCTTGAAAAGTCTCTCTTTTCTCTTTTTCTCTTTCTTTCTTTTTGAAATCTCTCTCTTTTTCTCTCTTCTTCTTCTTGAAAACTCTCTCTTTTCTCTTTTTCTCTCTTCTTCTTCTTGAAAACTCTCTCTTTTCTCTTTTTCTCTCTTCTTCTTCTTTAAAACTCTCTCTTTTCTCTTTTTCCCTCTTCTCCTTTTTGAAAACTCTCTCTTTTCTCTTTTTCTCTTTACTTCTTTTTGAAAACTCTCTCTTTTCTCTTTTTCTCTTTCCTTCTTTTTGAAAACTCTCACTTTTCTCTTTTTCTCTTTTCTTCTTCTTGAAAACTCTCTCTTTTCTCTTTTTCTCTTTCCTTCTTTTTGAAGACTCTCTCTTTTCTCTTTTTCTCTTTCTTTCTTTTTGAAAACTCTCTCTTTTCTCTTTTTCTCTTTCTTTCTTTTTGAAAACTCTCTCTTTTCTCTTTTTCTCTTTCCTTCTTTTTGAAAACTCTCTCTTTTCTCTTTTTCTCTCTTCTTCTTCTTGAAAACTCTCTCTTTTCTCTTTTTCTCTTTCCTTCTTTTTGAAGACTCTCTCTTTTCTCTTTTTCTCTCTTCTTCTTCTTGAAAACTCTCTCTTTTCTCTTTTTCTCTTTCCTTCTTTTTGAAAACTCTCTCTTTTCTCTTTTTCTCTTTCCTTCTTTTTGAAAACTCTCTCTTTTCTCTTTTTCTCTCTTCTTCTTCTTGAAAACTCTCTCTTTTCTCTTTTTATCTTTCCTTCTTTTTGAAAACTCTCTCTTTTCTCTTTTTCTCTTTTCTTCTTCTTGAAAACTCTCTCTTTTCTCTTTTTCTCTTTCCTTCTTTTTGAAGACTCTCTCTTTTCTCTTTTTCTCTTTCTTTCTTTTTGAAAACTCTCTCTTTTCTCTTTTTCTCTTTCTTTCTTTTTGAAAACTCTCTCTTTTCTCTTTTTCTCTTTCCTTCTTTTTGAAAACTCTCTCTTTTCTCTTTTTCTCTTTCCTTCTTTTTGAAAACTCTCTCTTTTCTCTTTTTCTCATTCCTTCTTTTTGAAAACTCTCTCTTTTCTCTTTTTCTCTTTCTTTCTTTTTGAAGACACTCTCTTTTCTCTTTTTCTCTTTCCTTCTTTTTGAAAACTCTCACTTTTCTCTTTTTCTCTTTTCTTCTTCTTGAAAACTCTCTCTTTTCTCTTTTTCTCTTTCCTTCTTTTTGAAAACTCTCTCTTTTCTCTTTTTCTCTTTCCTTCTTTTTGAAAACTCTCTCTTTTCTCTTTTTCTCTCTTCTTCTTCTTGAAAACTCTCTCTTTTCTATTTTTCTCTTTCCTTCTTTTTGAAAACTCTCTCTTTTCTCTTTTTCTCTTTCCTTCTTTTTGAAAACTCTCTCTTTTCTCTTTTTCTCTCTTCTTCTTCTTGAAAACTCTTTCTTTTCTCTTTTTCTCTTTCCTTCTTCTTGAAAAGTCTCTCTTTTCTCTTTTTCTCTTTCTTTCTTTTTGAAAACTCTCTCTTTTCTCTTTTCTTCTTTTTTAAAACTCTCTCTTTTCTCTTTTTCTCTTTCCTTCTTTTTGAAAACTCTCTCTTTTCTCTTTTTCTCTCTTCTTCTTCTTGAAAACTCTCTCTTTTCTCTTTTTCTCTTTCCTTCTTTTTGAAGACTCTCACTTTTCTCTTTTTCTCTTTCTTTCTTTTTGAAAACTCTCTCTTTTCTCTTTTTCTCTTTCTTTCTTTTTGAAAACTCTCTCTTTTCTCTTTTTCTCTTTCCTTCTTTTTGAAAACTCTCTCTTTTCTCTTTTTCTCTTTCCTTCTTTTTGAAAACTCTCTCTTTTCTCTTTTTCTCGTTTCTTCTTCTTGAAAACTCTCTCTTTCACTTTTCTCTGTTCTTCTTCTTGAAAACTCTCTCTTTTTCTCTTTACTTCTTTTTGAAAACTCTCTCTTTTCTCTTTTTCTCTTTTCTTCTTCTTGAAAACTCTCTCTTTTCACTTTTTCTCTTTCCTTTTTGAAAACTCTCTCTTTTCTCCTTTTCTCTTTTCTTCTTGAAAACTCTCTCTTTTCTATTTTTCTCTTTCCTTCTTTTTGAAAACTCTCACTTTTCTCTTTTTCTCTTTTCTTCTTCTTGAAAACTCTCTCTCTTTTCTCTTTTTCTCTTTCCTTCTTTTTGAAAACTCTCTCTTTTCTCTTTTTCTCTTTCCTTCTTTTTGAAAACTCTCTCTTTTCTCTTTTTCTCTCTTCTTCTTCTTGAAAACTCTCTCTTTTCTATTTTTCTCTTTCCTTCTTTTTGAAAACTCTCTCTTTTCTCTTTTTCTCTTTCCTTATTTTTGAAAACTCTCTCTTTTCTCTTTTTCTCTCTTCTTCTTCTTGAAAACTCTCTCTTTTCTATTTTTCTCTTTCCTTCTTCTTGAAAAGTCTCTCTTTTCTCTTTTTCTCTTTCTTTCTTTTTGAAAACTCTCTCTTTTCTCTTTTTCTCTTTTCTTCTTCTTGAAAACTCTCTTTTTTCTCTTTTTCTCTTTCCTTCTTTTTGAAAATTCTCTCTTTTCTCTTTTTCTCTCTTCTTCTTCTTGAAAACTCTCTCTTTTCTCTTTTTCTTTCTTCTTGAAAACTCTCTCTTTTCTCTTTTTCTCTTTTTTTCTTTTTGAAAACTCTCTCTTTTCTCTTTTTCTCTTTTCTTCTTCTTGAAAACTCTCTCTTTTCTCTTTTTCTCTTTCCTTCTTTTTGAAAACTCTCACTTTTCTCTTTTTTCTCTTTTCTTCTTCTTGAAAACTCGCTCTTTTCTTTTTTTCTCTTTCCTTCTTTTTGAAGACTCTCTCTTTTCTCTTTTTCTCTTTCTTTCTTTTTGAAAACTCTCTCTTTTCTCTTTTTCTCTTTCTTTCTTTTTGAAAACTCTCTCTTTTCTCTTTTTCTCTTTCCTTCTTTTTTAAAACTCTCTCTTTTCTCTTTTTCTCTCTTCTTCTTCTTGAAAACTCTCTCTTTTCTCTTTTTCTCTTTCCTTCTTTTTGAAGACTCTCTCTTTTCTCTTTTTCTCTTTCTTTCTTTTTGAAAACTCTCTCTTTTCTCTTTTTCTCTTTCTTTCTTTTTGAAAACTCTCTTTTTTCTCTTTTTCTCTTTCCTTCTTTTTGAAAACTCTCTCTTTTCTCTTTTTCTCTTTCCTTCTTTTTGAAAACTCACTCTTTTCCGTTTTTCTCTTTTCTTCTTCTTGAAAACTCTCTCTTTTCTCTTTTTCTCTTTCCTTCTTTTTGAAAACTCTCTCTTTTCTCTTTTTCTCTCTTCTTCTTGAAAACTCTCTCTTTTCTATTTTTCTCTTTCCTTCTTTTTGAAAACTCTCTCTTTTCTCTTTTTCTCTTTGCTTCTTTTTGAAAACTCTCTCTTTTCTATTTTTCTCTCTTCTTCTTCTTGAAAACTCTCTCTTTTCTCTTTTTCTCTTTCTTTCTTCTTGAAAAGTCTCTCTTTTCTCTTTTTCTCTTTCTTTCTTTTTGAAAACTCTCTCTTTTCTCTTTTTCTCTTTTCTTCTTCTTGAAAACTCTCTTTTTTCTCTTTTTCTCTTTCCTTCTTTTTGAAAATTCACTCTTTTCTCTTTTTCTCTCTTCTTCTTCTTGAAAACTCTCTCTTTTCTCTTTTTCTCTTTTTCTTTCTTCTTGAAAAGTCTCTCTTTTCTCTTTTTCTCTTTCTTTCTTTTTGACAACTCTCTCTTTTCTCTTTTTCTCTTTTCTTCTTCTTGAAAACTCTCTCTTTTCTCTTTTTCTCTTTCCTTCTTTTTGAAAACTCTCACTTTTCTCTTTTTCTCTTTTCTTCTTCTTGAAAACTCTCTCTTTTCTCTTTTTCTCTTTCCTTCTTTTTGAAGACTCTCTCTTTTCTCTTTTTCTCTTTCTTTCTTTTTGAAAACTCTCTCTTTTCTCTTTTTCTCTTCCTTTCTTTTTGAAAACTCTCTCTTTTCTCTTTTTCTCTTTCCTTCTTTTTGAAAACTCTCTCTTTTCTCTTTTTCTCTCTTCTTCTTCTTGAAAACTCTCTCTTTTCTCTTTTTCTCTCTTCTTCTTTTTGAAAACTCTCTCTTTTCTCTTTTTCTCTTTATTTCTTTTTGAAAACTCTCTCTTTTCTCTTTTTCTCTTTCTTTCTTTTTGAAAACTCTCACTTTTCTCTTTTTCTCTTTTCTTCTCCTTGAAAACTCTCTCTTTTCTCTTTTTCTCTTTCCTTCTTTTTGAAGACTCTCTCTTTTCTCTTTTTCTCTTTCTTTCTTTTTGAAAACTCTCTCTTTTCTCTTTTTCTCTTTCTTTCTTTTTGAAAACTCTCTCTTTTCTCTTTTTATCTTTCCTTCTTTTTGAAAACTCTCTCTTTTCTCTTTTTCTCTTTCCTTCTTTTTGAAAACTCTCTCTTTTCTCTTTTTCTCTTTCCTTCTTTTTGAAAACTCTCTCTTTTCTCTTTTTCTCTTTCCTTCTTTTTGAAAACTCTCTCTTTTCTCATTTTCCCTTTCCTTCTTTTTTAAATCTCTCTCTTTTCTCTTTTTCTCTTTTCTTCTTCTTGAAAACTCTCTCTTTTCTCATTTTCCCTTTCCTTCTTTTTTAAATCTCTCTCTTTGCTGTCTGTCACTCTCTCTCTCTCTCTCTCACTCTCTTTTTTCTTTTTCAGAAAATTTTCTTTATCGGTTTCTTTGAGCTCTTTTTTATTTATTTCTCTATTTACGTTTTTATTTCTTCGGGTTCGTTTTGATTTTCCTCAAAAATGAATCCATATCTCTCTCTCTCTCTCTCTCTCTCTCTCTCTCTCTCTCTCTCTCTCTGTCTCTCTCTCTCTCTCTCTCTCTAAAATTGAGATAGACATAAATAGATTAAACTTTCTTCATATTTTGTTTTCTCGCCATATTAACTCACTTTTCTTCTTTTTCTCTTTCTTTTATTCCTTTTTTCGTCCTTCACTTTCTTTCTTTCTGATCCATGATATTTCCTTGGTCTCAATCATATCTCTTCTTCTTCTTCTTCTCCTTCTCTCTTCTTCTTCTTTTTCTTCTTCTTCCTCTCTTTTTTCTTCTTCTTCTTTCACTCTTCATTTTCTCATCTCCTTCCATTCTTAGTTCTTTCTCTCTTTCTTTATACCTCGGATTCTTAAATTTCCTTTTTACCCTTACTTTCTTTTTTTTTCGCTTTTCTTCTAGCTTTCTTTTTCACTTTCTTTCTGTCTGTCTTTCTTTCACCTCCCTGAAAATTCATTCATCTCTAATGTATCTCTTACTTAGTCTTCCTTCATATCTCAGCTTCTTAACTTTCCTTCTTCCTTCCCTTTTTCTCTGTCTTTTCTTACTTTCTTTCTTCCGTTCTTTCTTTCGTTCTTTCTTTTTCATCTAGAGTGTCTCTCTCCGTGTCTTCCTTCATGTCGACATTTAAACTTTTCTTATTCATACACCTTCCTTCCTTCCTTCCTTCCTTCCTTCTGAAATTTCATTTATCTCAATGTTTCGTTCCTAGGCTTCCTTCATATCTCAGCTACTTAATTTTCCTTCTTCCTTCACTTAAATCTTTTTTCCTGTCTTTTCCTTTCTAAATTTCTTTCTTTCTTTCTTTTTCCTGGTGGTCTCTTCCGGGGATGGTCTTCCGGGAGAATTGTGCGTCGTCCCAAACGCATCTCTCTATCTCTCTCTCACTCTTTCTCACTCTTTCTCTCTCCCTCTCACTTACTTTCTCTCTCTCTTTCTCCTCTCTCTCTTTCTCCTCTCTCTCTCTTTCTTTCTCTCTCCCTCTCACTTACTTCCTCTCTCTTTCTCTCTCTCTCTCTCTCTCTCAATCTCTCTCTCTTTCTTTCTCTCTCCCTCTCACTTACTTTCTCTCTCTCTTTCTCCTCTCGCTCTCTTTCTCCTCTCTCTCTCTTTCTCCTCTCTCTCTCTTTCTTTCTCTCTCCCTCTCACTTACTTCCTCTCTCTTTCTCTCTCTCTCTCTCAATCTCTCTCTCTTTCTTTCTATCTCCCTCTCACTTACTTTCTCTCTCTTTCTCTCTCTCTCTCTTTCTCCTCTCTCTCTCTCTTTCTTTCTCTCTCCCTCTCACTTACTTCCTCTCTCTTTCTCTCTCTCTCTCAATCTCTCTCTCTCTCTTTCTTTCTCTCTCCCTCTCACTTACTTTCTCTCTCTTTCTCCTCTCTCTCTCTTTCTTTCTCTCTCCCTCTCACTTACTTCCTCTCTCTTTCTCTCTCTCTCTCTCTCAATCTTTCTCTCTCCCTCTCACTTACTTTCTCTCTCTTTCTCTCTCTCGCTTTCTCCTCTCTCTCTTTCTCCTCTCTCTCCCTCTCACTTACTTCCTCTCTCTCTCTCTTTCTCCTCTCTCTCTCTTCCTTTCTCTCTCCCTCTCACTTACTTTCTCTCTCTTTCTCTCTCTCTTTCTCCTCTCTCTCTCTCTCTTTCTTTCTCTCTCCCTCTCGCTTACTTCCTCTCTCTCTCTCTCTCGCTGACCCATATTGATTCTTCCAATTGTGCCTCTCTCTAATTCTTCCTTCAAATCTCGACATTTTAATTTTTCTTATTCATACATTTTCCTTCCTTCCTTCTTTCCTTTCTTTTTTTTCTTTCTTTCTGAAAATTCATTCATCTCAATGTTTCCTTCTTAGTCTTCCTTCATATCTTAGTTTCTTAACTTTCCTCCCTTCTTCTTTCTTGTTTCAGTCTTTCTTTCTATCTTTCTTTCTTTCTTTTTTTTTCTTTTTTTTTTTGTTGAAAACTCCATTTCTGCCCCTTTCTCTCTTTTCTGTCTATTTTCCTTGTCTTCTTTTTGAAAATTCTCCTCTTCGCTTTGTTTGTTCGAACCTTGCTTTCTGCCTTCTTTCATTCTTTCTTTCTTTCTTCCTTTTTGAAAACTTAGTTTCTGTCTTTTCTATCTATCTCCCTTTTCTTCTTTTTAAAAATTATCCTTTTCGCTTTGTTTAACAGCTTCTTTCTTTCTTTCTTTCTGAAAACTCCCTCTCTGTCTTTTCTATCTATCTCCCTTATCTTCTTTTTGAAAATTCTCCTTTTCACTTTCTTTCTTCATCATTATGTTCGTTTTTCTTTTTACTTTCTTTATTTCATTCCTTCCTTCTTTCCTTCCTTTCTTCTTTATTTCTTCAATTTTGTTCTCATTTTTCCTAAAAATTAATTCATATTCTGTTTTCTTGCCGTATTTATTCCCTCTTCTTCTTTTTTCTCTCTCTTTCTTCATCTCCTTTTCTTTCTTTCTTCACTTTCTTCCTTTCCGTCTTCCTTTTAGCATTTCTCGCATTACTTTACTTCCCCGCTCCCTAACTTACTTACTTTCTTTCTTTCTTCTTTATTTTTCTTTCTTTCTTTCTTTCTTTCTTTCTTTTTACTTGTCTCTGACTTCTTTAAAAATGATGCCTTCCTCATATCATGCTTTCTTTCTTTCTCCTCGCACATAGGATACACCACCACCATTCTTTCTTTCTTTCTTTCTTCTTTCTTTCTTCTTTCTTTCTTTCTTCTTTATTTCTTTCATTCTTTTTCTTTCTTTCTTTCTTTCTTCTTTCATTCTTTTTTTTTCTTTCTTTTTTCTTTCTTTCTTTCTTTCTTTCTTTTTACTTGTCTCTGACTTCTTTAAAAATGATGCCTACTTCATATCATGCTTTCTTTCTTTCTCCTCGCACATAGGATACACCACCACCATTCTTTCTTTCTTTCTTCTTTCTTTCTTTCTTTCTTCTTTCATTCTTTTTCTTTCTTTCTTTCTTTTTTCTTTCTTTCTTTCTTTCTTTCTTTTTACTTGTCTCTGACTTCTTTAAAAATGATGCCTACTTCATATCATGCTTTCTTTCTTTCTCCTCGCACATAGGATACACCACCACCATTCTTTCTTTCTTTCTTTCTTTCTTTCTTTCTTTTTACTTGTCTCTGACTTCTTTAAAAATGATGCCTAGTTCATATCATGCTTTCTTTCTTTCTCCTCGCACATAGGATACACCACCACCATTCTTTCTTTCTTTCTTTCTTTCTTTCTTTTTACTTGTCTCTGACTTCTTTAAAAATGATGCCTACTTCATATCATGCTTTCTTTCTTTCTCCTCGCACATAGGATACACCACCACCATTCTTTCTTTCTTTCTTTCTTTCTTTCTTTCTTTTTACTTGTCTCTGACTTCTTTAAAAATGATGCCTACTTCATATCATGCTTTCTTTCTTTCTCCTCGCACATAGGATACACCACCACCATTCTTTCTTTCTTTCTTTCTTTCTTTCTTTTTACTTGTCTCTGACTTCTTTAAAAATGATGCCTACTTCATATCATGCTTTCTTTCTTTCTCCTCGCACATAGGATACACCACCACCATTCTTTCTTTCTTTCTTTCTTTCTTTCTTTTTACTTGTCTCTGACTTCTTTAAAAATGATGCCTACTTCATATCATGCTTTCTTTCTTTCTCCTCGCACATAGGATACACCACCACCATTCTTTCTTTCTTTCTTTCTTTCTTTCTTTTTACTTGTCTCTGACTTCTTTAAAAATGATGCCTACTTCATATCATGCTTTCTTTCTTTCTCCTCGCACATAGGATACACCACCACCATTCTTTCTTTCTTTCTTTCTTTCTTTCTTTCTTTCTTTTTACTTGTCTCTGACTTCTTTAAAAATGATGCCTACTTCATATCATGCTTTCTTTCTTTCTCCTCGCACATAGGATACACCACCACCATTCTTTCTTTCTTTCTTTCTTTCTTTCTTTTTACTTGTCTCTGACTTCTTTAAAAATGATGCCTACTTCATATCATGCTTTCTTTCTTTCTCCTCGCACATAGGATACACCACCACCATTCTTTCTTTCTTTCTTTCTTTCTTTCTTTCTTTTTACTTGTCTCTGACTTCTTTAAAAATGATGCCTACTTCATATCATGCTTTCTTTCTTTCTCCTCGCACATAGGATACACCACCACCATTCTTTCTTTCTTTCTTTCTTTCTTTTTACTTGTCTCTGACTTCTTTAAAAATGATGCCTACTTCATATCATGCTTTCTTTCTTTCTCCTCGCACATAGGATACACCACCACCATTCTTTCTTTCTTTCTTTCTTTCTTTCTTTTTACTTGTCTCTGACTTCTTTAAAAATGATGCCTACTTCATATCATGCTTTCTTTCTTTCTCCTCGCACATAGGATACACCACCACCATTCTTTCTTTCTTTCTTCTTTCTTTCTTTCTTTCTTCTTTCATTCTTTTTCTTTCTTTCTTTCTTTTTTCTTTCTTTCTTTCTTTCTTTCTTTTTACTTGTCTCTGACTTCTTTAAAAATGATGCCTACTTCATATCATGCTTTCTTTCTTTCTCCTCGCACATAGGATACACCACCACCATTCTTTCTTTCTTTCTTCTTTCTTTCTTTCTTTCTTCTTTCATTCTTTTTCTTTCTTTCTTTCTTTTTTCTTTCTTTCTTTCTTTCTTTTTACTTGTCTCTGACTTCTTTAAAAATGATGCCTACTTCATATCATGCTTTCTTTCTTTCTCCTCGCACATAGGATACACCACCACCATTCTTTCTTTCTTTCTTTCTTTCTTTCTTTTTACTTGTCTCTGACTTCTTTAAAAATGATGCCTACTTCATATCATGCTTTCTTTCTTTCTCCTCGCACATAGGATACACCACCACCATTCTTTCTTTCTTTCTTTCTTTCTTTCTTTCTTTCTTTCTTTTTACTTGTCTCTGACTTCTTTAAAAATGATGCCTACTTCATATCATGCTTTCTTTCTTTCTCCTCGCACATAGGATACACCACCACCATTCTTTCTTTCTTTCTTTCTTTCTTTTTACTTGTCTCTGACTTCTTTAAAAATGATGCCTACTTCATATCATGCTTTCTTTCTTTCTCCTCGCACATAGGATACACCACCACCATTCTTTCTTTCTTTCTTTCTTTCTTTCTTTCTTTTTACTTGTCTCTGACTTCTTTAAAAATGATGCCTACTTCATATCATGCTTTCTTTCTTTCTCCTCGCACATAGGATACACCACCACCATTCTTTCTTTCTTTCTTTCTTTCTTTTTACTTGTCTCTGACTTCTTTAAAAATGATGCCTACTTCATATCATGCTTTCTTTCTTTCTCCTCGCACATAGGATACACCACCACCATTCTTTCTTTCTTTCTTTCTTTCTTTCTTTTTACTTGTCTCTGACTTCTTTAAAAATGATGCCTACTTCATATCATGCTTTCTTTCTTTCTCCTCGCACATAGGATACACCACCACCATTCTTTCTTTCTTTCTTCTTTCTTTCTTTCTTTCTTCTTTCATTCTTTTTCTTTCTTTCTTTCTTTTTTCTTTCTTTCTTTCTTTCTTTCTTTTTACTTGTCTCTGACTTCTTTAAAAATGATGCCTACTTCATATCATGCTTTCTTTCTTTCTCCTCGCACATAGGATACACCACCACCATTCTTTCTTTCTTTCTTCTTTCTTTCTTTCTTTCTTCTTTCATTCTTTTTCTTTCTTTCTTTCTTTTTTCTTTCTTTCTTTCTTTCTTTTTACTTGTCTCTGACTTCTTTAAAAATGATGCCTACTTCATATCATGCTTTCTTTCTTTCTCCTCGCACATAGGATACACCACCACCATTCTTTCTTTCTTTCTTTCTTTCTTTCTTTCTTTCTTTCTTTCTTTCTTTCTTTTTACTTGTCTCTGACTTCTTTAAAAATGATGCCTACTTCATATCATGCTTTCTTTCTTTCTCCTCGCACATAGGATACACCACCACCATTCTTTCTTTCTTTCTTTCTTTCTTTCTTTCTTTCTTTCTTTCTTTTTACTTGTCTCTGACTTCTTTAAAAATGATGCCTACTTCATATCATGCTTTCTTTCTTTCTCCTCGCACATAGGATACACCACCACCATTCTTTCTTTCTTTCTTTCTTTCTTTCTTTCTTTCTTTTTACTTGTCTCTGACTTCTTTAAAAATGATGCCTACTTCATATCATGCTTTCTTTCTTTCTCCTCGCACATAGGATACACCACCACCATTCTTTCTTTCTTTCTTTCTTTCTTTCTTTCTTTCTTTCTTTCTTTTTACTTGTCTCTGACTTCTTTAAAAATGATGCCTACTTCATATCATGCTTTCTTTCTTTCTCCTCGCACATAGGATACACCACCACCATTCTTTCTTTCTTTCTTTCTTTCTTTCTTTCTTTTTACTTGTCTCTGACTTCTTTAAAAATGATGCCTACTTCATATCATGCTTTCTTTCTTTCTCCTCGCACATAGGATACACCACCACCATTCTTTCTTTCTTTCTTTCTTTCTTTCTTTTTACTTGTCTCTGACTTCTTTAAAAATGATGCCTACTTCATATCATGCTTTCTTTCTTTCTCCTCGCACATAGGATACACCACCACCATTCTTTCTTTCTTTCTTTCTTTCTTTCTTTCTTTTTACTTGTCTCTGACTTCTTTAAAAATGATGCCTACTTCATATCATGCTTTCTTTCTTTCTCCTCGCACATAGGATACACCACCACCATTCTTTCTTTCTTTCTTTCTTTCTTTCTTTCTTTCTTTTTACTTGTCTCTGACTTCTTTAAAAATGATGCCTACTTCATATCATGCTTTCTTTCTTTCTCCTCGCACATAGGATACACCACCACCATTCTTTCTTTCTTTCTTTCTTTCTTTCTTTCTTTCTTTCTTTCTTTCTTTCTTTCTTTCTTTTTACTTGTCTCTGACTTCTTTAAAAATGATGCCTACTTCATATCATGCTTTCTTTCTTTCTCCTCGCACATAGGATACACCACCACCATTCTTTCATTCTTTCTTTCTTTCTTTCTTTCTTTTTACTTGTCTCTGACTTCTTTAAAAATGATGCCTACTTCATATCATGCTTTCTTTCTTTCTCCTCGCACATAGGATACACCACCACCATTCTTTCTTTCTTTCTTTCTTTCTTTCTTCTTTCTTTCTTTCTTCTTTCTTTCTTTCTTTCTTCTTTCATTCTTTTTCTTTCTTTCTTTCTTTTTTCTTTCTTTCTTTCTTTCTTTTTACTTGTCTCTGACTTCTTTAAAAATGATGCCTACTTCATATCATGCTTTCTTTCTTTCTCCTCGCACATAGGATACACCTCCACCATTCTTTCTTTCTCTCCCTCTCTCTCTCTCTTTCTTTCTTTCTTTCTTTCTTTGTCCATTTGCATTTATCTCTTTTCTTCTTCCTTTTCTCTATCCTCTATCATTTCTCTTTCGTTTTCATGCTTCCTTTTCTTATCATCTTTTCTCCTGCCCCACACCGTCCGTCCTTACCTGCCGTACGCCAACCTTGGCGAACCCCGCTGGACTTCACCCCAAAACAATTCGAATTTCACCTTGGCCGACATCCAACTCGATTAATCGAACGTATTTGCCATTTCCCCACCCACGCATGCCACACCCACGCACCCCACGCCCACGGGGCCTGAGGATGACGGATTTTATGCGCCCACGATAATAACTATGCACATACAAGGAAAAGGCGACAGCAATCATGTACACAAAAGATGTTGTTATTTACTAAGCTTACCATAAGTTTGGCACAAGTAATGGGTACCCAATGAGGACTGACTTCGCTGTTAAGTAGTTAACAAATCTAACTCGTTAATAATTGCCGTTATTTACAAAGCAGTTTTGGCACAAGGTCAAAAGTATAGTGCATTCAGTGAAGATCGAACTCACGACTCAATAAATATAAACTGCCTGAATATTTACAAGTTAACTTTGACGTTTTTTTTTGGGGGGGGGGGTATTTTAATCAAAATCACTCCATGTAAGGCAGTAAAGCCACTAAGACACAAGGATTTAGAGGTTATGTAAGAATTAAGAACAGAAACATTAATCATCAGCGGAAAGAGGAAAGAGTAATCGGGAGGACAGTAGATAGCGATTGACATTACATTTAAATTTTGCACATTAAATTTGGCTGGAAAGCATGGAGTCGAAAGGGAGTTCCAAGTTGAGAAGCGCGAGAGACGAAACTGTTAGCATAGAACTTACGGTTGCCCCTAGCCAGATCAACTGTAAATTGATGAAATCTCGAAGCCAGTCTAGTACTGCGTTTTAATTTTTTTTTAAATCTAGCTACCATAGCGAAGAGCGATATTTATTTCCGCTTCAAATACAGAAAATATGGCACGAGGCTAAAAATGGGGAATGAGGAAAAGGACAGTCTTGTTCTGTCTTAACTTTAAGCCTAGCTAGCCACAAACACTGACCCAAACAGACAACAATATTCCTAACACCAAAACAACGCATTCTTACTTATCTGTTTTTACTACACCCACCGTAATACCTCGAGGTCTCTATGAAAATCCTAACAAGTAGGTAAAATTATTACCATATGTACAATTAATTGTCTGTGGGGAGGGGAATAAAACAACAATTTAAAACTACTCCCCCAATGAGTATACACAATATGCGAACATAGCGAAGAGCTCATCTGAACAATTACCACGAAAGTATTTATTTAAAAAAAAGGCACAGGGAGGCACCCTTACGGCGGTGGGAGAGTGACTGATGCTGAGCCACAAGAACAGAACCAATAATATTGCTGATTCTTCTTGGAATTTTATCGAAGAACTCCAGGTAAATAGCGGGGTGCAATGGACCACATGTGGTAATTAGTAATGAGTAGAAAGAGAAAAGAATAACCAAGAGGAGAGTGTATAGCGATTGACATTGCATTTTTTGCAGAATAAACTTGCTTGGAAAGCATGGAACCGGAAGAGAATTCCACAAACAAGAAGTGCGAGATAAGGAACTGTTAGCATAGAACATACGGCTACATCTATCTAGTTGGACTGCAAATTGATGAGATCTCGCTGCCGGTCTATTATTGCGCTTAAATTTATACAGTCTACAGTATCACAGCGAAGAGCGATATTGATTTCCGCTTCAAATACAGAAAATATGGCACAAGGCCAAAAATGTGGAATGGGGGAAAAGGACAGTCTTTTTCTGTCTTAACTTTAAGCTTAGCTAGCCACAAACACTGATCCGGACATTCCACCATATTCCTAACACCAAAACGATGCATTCTTATTTGCCTTTCTTACTACAATCACCATAATACCTCCTTGTCTCTATTAAAGTCATGACTAGTCCCCATATGTACAATTCATTCTATGGGGGGGGGGATAAAACAACACTTTAAAATCTATCCCCAATGTGTATATAGGATATGAAAACAAAAACTATTTACAAGAAACTAAACAAAATAATGCGAAGAGGGATATTTATTTGTAAAATACAAAATGTGGCACAAGGACAATAAATGGGGGACGGTGAAAAAGGGCGGTCTTCATCTGCTTTAACATTAAACTTAGCTAACCACAAACACTAACCCAAAACATACCACAATATTCCTTACACCAAAACAACGCATTCTTACTTACCATTCTTACTACATTCACCATAATACCTCTTTGTCTCTATGAAAATCCTTACTAATCCCCATATATACAATTCATTGTCTTGGAATACAAAAAAAAAACACTTAAAAACTAGCCCTAATGTGTGTTTACAATATGAATACAATCAAAAAACTAAACAAAATAATATTAGTAATAAAAAAAAACACAATCCTTAAATGCGGCAGAAACATCAGTTAACTGGACGAAATCAATGCGGGGCTATAATAATATAAATATGGCATGAAAGTATTTATAGCAAAGACACAGAGAGGCAACTACGGCGAAGGAAAAGTGACTATAGCCGAGTCGCCAGATCAGGACTTCTTTGGATTTTATCAAGGACTCGAAGTAAATAGCAGGGATACAAGGTCGCAATCGTGAGGTACTTAGTGAGGTTCGAAGTCACTAGTCGGTAGTAATGGTCACCAAGACCGGCTAGCTAACCATTACGCCACGAGGATCCCAAATTACGATTGTATGTTTTTATGTATTACAAATTCTTTAGTTTGGCACAAGGCTTCTAGTATGGAGCACCCAGGAAGGGTCAAAATCACTAGTTGGTCGTGGTGTTCGATCAAAATAGCTCGGTTATTGTTACCCGACGACGAGGGATGCAAATTAACAACTTACTAATAATAGCTTAGTTTGGCACAAGGCTAGCAATGAGGGGCAATCTCCGCACAGTAATAATGGCCACCTACACCAACTTGTTAACCATTACCCCCAATAAATATCTTCTGTTGACATATATTAACCGAAGGTTAGTTTGGCACAAGGCCTCATGTGCTTAGCGTCCAGTATGTATCAAAAATAGACCGTAATGATCAAGCAGACTGCTCCCGCCTCGTGAATAGACGATTTTTTCGGCGTCTTATATATTGGTCATTCTTATACTTGGGTCTATAGCTGAATATTGGTCATTTTTATACTTGAGACAATAGCTGAATATTGATCATTTTTATACTTGAGTCAATAGATAAACATTGGCTGGGTATATAGTTGAATCTGCTAGCATCCGCCTGGTAGGTGGTTCCTCTTAAAGATTGCTCCTTAGTCTGTTCTTAGCCCCCCCCACACACACACACTAAAAAAAATGGTTAAAAACAAATGACAGTGCAGCACACCAGATTAAAAGAAATTGGCTTGACCCAACCAATGCCGTTACTAGTATATATTCCGTTCGTGTTACTCACGATTTTGTTTGAAGAATAATAGCCGGACTGCAAAGCTGGAGTCACTCGGGATTTTCACACGGTTCTTCAGAAAAGGAAATCGAAAAGCAGGCCATTTAGAATTGTTCCGAAATCCACTTCAGCGAGATAAGAACGCATTCAAATCCCAAGTGTGAAAGTTACTGACCAATTAAGTAAGAATCTCTTGGAAATCAGAGCGACAGAATATTATGAAAGACTTTTCATTGTTGAAACGACTTGATGTCTATCTGGTCTTCAAAACAAACCACCTGGTTAGGAATAAGGTAATAACGGAATCGAAGGAAGAAGGAACAAGGTAAAAACACGGAATAACATCCGCAACTCTACCACGTATAAACAAAATAATAGATGAAAATCGAATAGTCACATCTTACTATTTTCATTATAAGACGGGTATATTTCACTCTTTTTATTTTAAAACGGGTATATATCATTATTATATTAAAAGCGTTACGTTTTACTATTTTTCTTTTAAAATGGACACATTTTATTATTTTTATTTTAAAACGATTTCATTTCATTATTTTCATACTATAACGGGTACATTTTATTACATTTATTTTAAAATAGGTACATATTACTTTTATTTTTAAACGGGTACATTTCGTTAATTATATTTTAAAACGCCTAGGTTTTACATTTTTTATTTTAAAACGAGTACATTTCATTTTCTTACTAATACGGGTACGATTTATTATTTTATTTTGAAACGGGTATATTTCATTAATTTTATTTTAAAACGGGTACATATCATTATTTGGTTATTAAAACGGGTAAATTTTTATTTTTATATTAAAAGAGGTATTTTTTTATTATTTATATTTTAAAATGGGGATGTTTTATTTTTAATTTAAAACACGTACATTTAATTATAATTTTAAACGGGTACAACTCATTATTTTCATTTTGAAAAGGGGTGCCATTTATTTTAATTGCGGCTGCAAACACCTCCTGAAAGTCTTGTCAGAATAATTAGTCAAAAATACACCAATGATCGGTCGCAACCCAAATACCATCGCGTATCATCGCTTTCTTTATCTGCCACATCCTTTTCGTGCGTAGGTGATTATGGCACTCGGTGATACGCGAAACGGGTGTAGCATAAGCCGCTTAAAGGGAGTCGAACTCGTTGGAATTAATCCTCCGCTCTGTAAGGGAAAATGTGATCGACTGGTGTCATCTGACCGTCATCGACAGACTGTTAGCATAAGCGGCTTAAAGGGAGTCGAACTCGTTGGAATTAATCCTCCGCTCTGTAAGGGATAATGTGATCGACTGGTGTCATCTGACCGTCATCGACAGACTGTTAGCATAAGCCGCTTAAAGGGAGTCGAACTCGTTGGAATTAATCCTCCGCTCTGTAAGGGAAAATGTGAGCGACTGGTGTCATCTGACCGTCATCGACAGATTGTTAGCATAAGCGGCTTAAAGGGAGTCGAACTCGTTGGAATTAATCCTCCGCTCTGTAAGGGAAAATGTGAGCGACTGGTGTCATCTGACCGTCATCGACAGATTGTTAGCATAAGCGGCTTAAAGGGAGTCGAACTCGTTGGAATTAATCCTCCGCTCTGTAAGGGAAAATGTGAGCGACTGGTGTCATCTGACCGTCATCGACAGACTGTTAGCATAAGCGGCTTAAAGGGAGTCGAACTCGTTGGAATTAATCCTCCGCTCTGTAAGGGAAAATGTGAGCGACTGGTGTCATCTGACCGTCATCGACAGATTGTTAGCATAAGCGGCTTAAAGGGAGTCGAACTCGTTGGAATTAATCCTCCGCTCTGTAAGGGAAAATATGAGCGACTGGTGTCATCTGACCGTCATCGACAGATTGTTAGCATAAGCGGCTTAAAGGGAGTCGAACTCGTTGGAATTAATCCTCCGCTCTGTAAGGGATAATGTGAGCGACTGGTGTCATCTGACCGTCATCGACAGATTGTTAGCATAAGCGGCTTAAAGGGAGTCGAACTCGTTGGAATTAATCCTCCGCTCTGTAAGGGAAAATATGAGCGACTGGTGTCATCTGACCGTCATCGACAGATTGTTAGCATAAGCGGCTTAAAGGGAGTCGAACTCGTTGGAATTAATCCTCCACTCTGTAAGGGATAATGTGAGCGACTGGTGTCATCTGACCGTCATCGACAGATTGTTAGCATAAGCGGCTTAAAGGGAGTCGAACACGTTGGAATTAATCCTCCGCTCTGTAAGGGAAAATGTGAGCGACTGGTGTCATCTGACCGTCATCGACAGATTGTTAGCATAAGCGGCTTAAAGGGAGTCGAACTCGTTGGAATTAATCCTCCGCTCTGTAAGGGATAATGTGAGCGACTGGTGTCATCTGACCGTCATCGACAGATTGTTAGCATAAGCGGCTTAAAGGGAGTCGAACTCGTTGGAATTAATCCTCCGCTCTGTCAGGGATAATGTGAGCGACTGGTGTCATCTGACCGTCATCGACAGATTGTTAGCATAAGCGGCTTAAAGGGAGTCGAACTCGTTGGAATTAATCCTCCGCTCTGTAAGGGAAAATGTGAGCGACTGGTGTCATCTGACCGTCATCGACAGACTGTTAGCATAAGCGGCTTAAAGGGAGTCGAACTCGTTGGAATTAATCCTCCGCTCTGTAAGGGATAATGTGAGCGACTGGTGTCATCTGACCGTCATCGACAGATTGTTAGCATAAGCGGCTTAAAGGGAGTCGAACTCGTTGGAATTAATCCTCCGCTCTGTAAGGGATAATGTGAGCGACTGGTGTCATCTGACCGTCATCGACAGATTGTTAGCATAAGCGGCTTAAAGGGAGTCGAACTCGTTGGAATTAATCCTCCGCTCTGTAAGGGAAAATATGAGCGACTGGTGTCATCTGACCGTCATCGACAGATTGTTAGCATAAGCGGCTTAAAGGGAGTCGAACTCGTTGGAATTAATCCTACGCTCTGTAAGGGAAAATATGAGCGACTGGTGTCATCTGACCGTCATCGACTGATTGTTAGCATAAGCGGCTTAAAGGGAGTCGAACTCGTTGGAATTAATCCTCCGCTCTGTAAGGGATAATGTGAGCGACTGGTGTCATCTGACCGTCATCGACAGATTGTTAGCATAAGTGGCTTAAAGGGAGTCGAACTCGTTGGAATTAATCCTCCGCTCTGTAAGGGAAAATGAGAGCGACTGATGTCATCTGACCGTCATCGACAGATTGTTAGCATAAGCGGCTGAAAGGGAGTCGAACTCGTTGGAATTAATCCTCCGCTCTGTAAGGGAAAATATGAGCGACCATGTGTCATCTGACCGTCATCGACAGATTGTTAGCATAAGCGGCTTAAAGGGAGTCGAACTCGTTAGAATTAATCCTCCGCTCTGTAAGGGATAATGTGAGCGACTGGTGTCATCTGACCGTCATCGACAGATTGTTAGCATAAGCGGCTTAAAGGAAGTCGAACTCGTGGGAATTAATCCTCCGCTCTGTAAGGGAAAATGTGAGCGACTGGTGTCATCTGACCGTCATCGACAGACTGTTAGCATAAGCGGATTAAAGGGAGTCGAACTCGTTGGAATTAATCCTCCGCTCTGTAAGGGAAAATGTGAGCGACTGGTGTCATCTGACCGTCATCGACAGATTGTTAGCATAAGCGGATTAAAGGGAGTCGAACTCGTTGGAATTAATCCTCCGCTCTGTAAGGGAAAATGTGAGCGACTGGTCTCATCTGACCGTCATCGACAGACTGTTAGCATAAGCGGCTTAAAGGGAGTCGAACTCGTTGGAATTAATCCTCCGCTCTGTAAGGGAAAATATGATCGACTGGTGTCATCTGACCGTCATCGACAGACTGTTAGCATAAGCGGCTTAAAGGGAGTCGAACTCGTTGGAATTAATCCTCCGCTCTGTAAGGGAAAATGTGAGCGACTGGTCTCATCTGACCGTTATCGACAGACTGTTAGCATAAGCGGCTTAAAGGGAGTCGAACTCGTTGGAATTAATCCTCCGCTCTGTAAGGGAAAATATGAGCGACTGGTGTCATCTGACCGTCATCGACAGACTGTTAGCATAAGCGGCTTAAAGGGAGTCGAACTCGTTGGAATTAATCCTCCGCTCTGTAAGGGAAAATGTGAGCGACTGGTGTCATCTGACCGTCATCGACAGACTGTTAGCATAAGCGGCTTAAAGGGAGTCGAACTCGTTGGAATTAATCCTCCGCTCTGTAAGGGAAAATGTGAGCAACTGGTGTCATCTGACCGTCATCGACAGATTGTTAGCATAAGCGGATTAAAGGGAGTCGAACTCGTTGGAATTAATCCTCCGCTCTGTAAGGGAAAATGTGAGCGACTGGTGTCATCTGACCGTCATCGACAGACTGTTAGCATAAGCGGCTTAAAGGGAGTCGAACTCGTTGGAATTAATCCTCCGCTCTGTAAGGGAAAGTGTGAGCGACTGGTGTCATCTGACCGTCATCGACAGACTGTTAGCATAAGCGGCTTAAAGGGAGTCGAACTCGTTGGAATTAATCCTCCGCTCTGTAAGGGAAAATGTGAGCGACTGGTGTCATCTGACCGTCATCGACAGACTGTTAGCATAAGCGGCTTAAAGGGCGTCGAACTCGTTGGAATTAATCCTCCGCTCTGTAAGGGAAAATGTGAGCGACTGGTGTCATCTGACCGTCATCGACAGATTGTTAGCATAAGCGGCTTAAAGGGAGTCTAACTCGTTGGAATTAATCCTCCGCTCTGTAAGGGAAAATGTGAGCGACTGGTGTCATCTGACCGTCATCGACAGATTGTTAGCATAAGCGGCTTAAAGGGAGTCGAACTCGTTGGAATTAATCCTCCGCTCTGTAAGGGAAAATGTGAGCGACTGGTGTCATCTGACCGTCATCGACAGATTGTTTGCATGAGCGGCTTAAACGGAGTCGAACTCCTTGGAATTAATCCTCCGCTCTGTAAGGGAAAATATGAGCGACTGGTGTCATCTGACCGTCATCGACAGATTGTTAGCATAAGCGGCTTAAAGGGAGTCGAACTCGTTGGAATTAATCCTCCGCTTTGTAAGGGAAAATATGAGCGACTGGTGTCATCTGACCGTCATCGACTGATTGTTAGCATAAGCGGCTTAAAGGGAGTCGAACTCGTTGGAATTAATCCTCCGCTCTGTAAGGGAAAATGTGAGCGACTGGTGTCATCTGACCGTCATCGACAGATTGTTAGCATAAGCGGCTTAAAGGGAGTCGAACTCGTTGGAATTAATCCTCCGCTCTGTAAGGGAAAATGTGAGCGACTGGTGTCATCTGACCGTCATCGACAGATTGTTAGCATAAGCGGCTTAAAGGGAGTCGAACTCGTTGGAATTAACACTTCGCCTAAGATGGCAGATGTACCCTGACCGTCATCCAGCCACTGTTTGCCACTAAGCAAAAGTTGTTGTCCTATAGTCACTGGCTCCAAATACCAAGTGAGTTGTAACGTATTGCAGATGCCGTTGTTTTCATTTATTCTGTATTTTTACCTGCCGCTGGTCTCCGGATTCCGTCGGCTAGGGTTTTATCTCTATCTATAAAAGGCAGAATGTGTGTGTGTGTGTGTGTGTGTGTGTGTGTGTGTGTGTGTGTGTGTGTGTGTGTGTGTGTGTGTGTGTGTAACGAATGCACGGCCGCAATTTTCGACGGATTTGCACCAAAATTTACATGCACATGCTCCAATTAAGGAAATAGTCCAAGACCGACTTTGCATTTCCCAACTCCCATCGATAGTGGAAATAATCGATTTTCTCATGCTTCTACGGCAGTTTTCATTTAGTTTCTGGCCATTTTCTACTGGCCAGAGTGAGAGCCTATAGCTGGCTGCCACGAATAGCCAGGAAGATTCTATTGAATTCAGCTGACTGACACGAATGTTAGCTAGCATGTTAGCATGCAATAAAAATTCCATATCTGCATTCGTCACAAGTGGAAAAAATTTAAATCTGCATGGCACTTTACTCCAATTGGCTAATTCGCTTGCTTAAACTCAACGTTGATTCTGATTCCTCAGAACTGTGTTGGGTGTGAAAAAGTATTTGTTGTTAACATTCTTTTTTCATTCGTTTTTTCCAGTTACGAGTCCTTTTTTAAAGCTGATCGTTTTGTGTTTATTTTGTTTAGTTCTTTTTTCGTAACAGATTTAATGTTTAGTATAGAGCTTAGAAAAAATTCGCAGTGTGAAATAGGCAAGACGTAAAGCATGTAACAACATCAGCACGGCAAAGGGCACTCGTTTAAAGGCAAGGAAGGGCAAAAATATTTTAAGTCAAGTAATAGCGATTGCTGTATGAGTCGTACGATTTTTGAATCAAGCCCGGGCAACGCCGGGCCATGTTGCTAGTCGTTGATAAACTGCTAGGAAGTGATTATCGGGGTATCCATCTGGTCATTGTAGTGGGCACTGTTTTTTTCGGTTTCTTTTTTTTTTCTCCTGGGGACTTACTCGAAAGTTAGAATGGTAATGGAAAATAAAGGCTGTTGTAAAAATAAATAAATGTACATGGATAATTTATTACAACAGGTTGTCAAAGCTTACTATCACGCTTGGTAGATGTTTTCTAAGATCTTGAAGTGTTGAGAAAATTGAGAGCAGGTTTAGACGTTGTGTCTGTGTGCTGGAGATTTCTTCAGCTTGAGGAGAGAAAGAGAAACAGTTTTCTCAGGATACAGCGAAAAATTGTGTGGCGCGAACCGACTTTGCAAGTGCTGCCTCTAACTTATACAGACATTTGTCTGGTGTGTGTGTGTGTGTGTGTGGTGGGGTAACGTTATATATACAAGCTGCTATGGATAAATTGTCAACTAAATTACGCAAAAATGAAAATCTCATTTTAACAGATATACAGTGTGCGATGGAAAAATTGTCGTCTAAAAGGAAAAATGAAAATAACACTGATATCTACTTAAAGAGATATACAGCGTGCGATGGATTTTAAAAAATATATTCTTACTTACATTTAGTATAAATTATCTAAATATGACTTATTCTTAATCTTTTTGATATTTTAGTATAATTTATTATTTATTAAGTAGGAATATTACTTTATATATATATATATATATATATATATATATATATATATATATATATATATATATATATATATCACTTGATGTTGAAAACTTATTTACCAATGTCCCGGTTAGTGAAACTATTGACATAATTATAAGAAATATATACAGTAACTCATCTTTACCCCCACTTAAAATTAGTCCTAATATATTACGGAAACTACTATTAGCTTGTACTACTGAAGTCCCTTTCTTCGATCATAATAATATATATATATACAAGGTGATGGTGTCTCTATGGGTTCAGTACTGAGTCCGACATTTAGCAATTTCTACATGTCGAACCTCGAAAATAAGATATTTACAGATGTTAAAAAACCATCCATCTACCTAAGATACGTTGATGATATTCTTATGTTAGTTAAAAATACAGATGAAATACTTCAACTTCAAAAACGGTTCAAAAATAATTCTGTCCTCAAATTCACGTATGAACTCAATACTAATAATAAATTTCCCATCCTTGACATATTGATAAACACAATAACAAATTTACTATTTCACCATACAAAAACCTACCAGCATAAATTCATGTACACTTAACTACAAGAACGATTGCCTATATTACTACAAAATAGCAATTATAAAAAATCTGATACATCGTGCAGAAACTAATTCATCAACAAAACAGATTTATATATATATATATATATATATGTGTGTGTGTGTATCTCTTTGTGTGTGTGTGTGTGTGTGTGTGTGTGTGTGTGTGTGTGTGTGTGTGTGTAAAATAAGTTTGCTACAGAGGCACACCGGAGAAAGCTCAATGACAGGGCCTTAATATAAAGTCGCGGTGAAATGTGGGTGGCCACGAGTAAAAGTTTCATCCGTTCTCACGCAATCAACGGTCATTTGGGAAAATTAGTACTTTATACCCATTCGGCAAATTCAAGGTGTTATATAGGTAGTATGTATAGGGTGTATCAAAAACACTTTTACAAACTTTAGTCGTGGGGGGGGGTCCTCCCACCAAAACAAGGACAAGAATCCATTGCAAATATTTTAAAATAGTGGGTAGCGTGTTTATTTATTTATTTATTTGTGTTTAATTTCGGGGATAAAAATGCATCCAGTTTGGTGATGCCAACTTTTACCATTTCTTCATAAATATATAGCTGATTCTACACACACCTTACATATACAGCGTATGCCAAAAATACATGTATAAACTTACGGGTGCGAGTTCTTCACACCAAAACAAAGACAACAGTCTAAATGATCATATGTCCGCCAGTCACCAAACTGGATAGGTTTTTTCACTGAAATTAAACAAAAATAAATAAATAAATAGATAAATCAATAAATAAATAAATATAAAACAATTAATAAATAAGTAAACATATAAATAAATAAATATATATATATATATATAACGTAAATCATTCAAACGAAAAACAAATACTGAAGCTAATTATACAGCAAGAATCACTCTCACAAACAATATTTAATAATAAAATACAATCAACTTCGAATCCGTTAATGAATGGTATGATCCTTGTTTAAAAATTCCGTTTTTATCAGGTCTTATTTTTTTTACTAGCCGGGCTTTCAGTCGTTTCAAACGACCATCATCAGGTAGACATTTCAGTGTGTTTTTGTCATGCCACCTTTCTTCAGTACAAGAAAGCACAATTTTCAAATTTTAAAAAAATTCAACCTCAGCATCGCGACTGCACGCTCCAAAATTATTCTTACATTTAACAATATCTCATTGCTAAAAAAACACTCTTCCGGACTGCACAATCTTTCGATGTCTCATTACTACCTAGAATTTAACAAAAACACACTGAAATGTCTACCTGATGATGGTCGTTCGAAACGACTGAAAGCCCGGCTCGTAGAAAAAATAAGGCCTGATAAAAATGGAATTTATAAACAAGGATCATACCATTCATTAACGGATTCGAAGTTGATTGTATTTTATTATTAAATATTGTTTGCGAGAGTGATTCTTGCCGTATAATTAGCTTCAGTATTTGTTTTTCGTTTGAATGATTTACGTTACATAAATTGAACACGCACTACATAATTGATATATATATATATATATATATATATATATATATATATATATATATATATATATATATACGAGGGTCATTCAATAAATAAGTTGAATTTTTCGGTATAAGGTCTTCTAATACAGACATAAGCTTACTCTTTTTTATTTTATTTTTTTTGTTTTACTTCTTTTTCACATGGATTTAATTTCTTTTGCAGATTAAAAAAAAACTTTGAGAGTTTTGGCGATTAACAAAGATGGCCGACCAAGAAGCATGCTCCAGGATTGAACAGCGGTCAGTTATCAAGTTTTTGGTTGCCGAAGGGTGAAAACCATTTGAAATTCATAGGAGAATGTCAACTGTATATGGCGCCACATGTTTCAGCCAAAAATATGTCTACAAGTGGGCTAAATTGTTTAAAGAAGGACGGAGCAGTGTTGAAGATGAAGACAGGCCTGGGAGCCCTACAGAAGTGAGGTATCCTGAGGTGATCGAATCAGTCAATGACCACATTCAGTCTGACAGAAGGGTGACAGTGGATGACATTGGAAGGACTTTGAGTTTATCTGTTGGGACAAACGCAGGGGTCATCTTTTAAATGGAGTCGTCTTGCATCATGACAATGCAAGGCCTCACACAGCAGCCGAAATGGTGCAGACAATCAACGAGCTGGTCTGGGAACTGCTCCCTCATCCCCTTTACAGCCCAGACCTTGCCCCTTCAGACTTTCACCTGTTTGGTCCCTTGAAAGCGTTCACGAGAGGCACGGAGTTTAAAAGTGACGATGAAGTCAAAAGTGTTGTGAGCGACTGGCTGGGACATCAGTCCAAATATTTTTACGCTGAGGGAATACGGAAGCTTGTGCACAGATGGGAAAAGTGTGTGACAGTGCTGGGAGACTACGTTGAAAAAAAAAGGTAAGCTTCTGTCTGTATTAGAAGCCCTTATACCGAAAAATTCACCTTATTTATTGAATGACCCTCGTATATATATATATATAATATATATATATATATATATATATATATATATATATATATATATATGTATGTATATATATATATATATATATATATATATAATTAGGAAAAACTTACTCATGCTTTATAATTTGCTTTATATTTTTGTTACATATATTTAGATATATTTAGATATATGTGTATATATAATTATATATTTTCTTATATTTTCTTATTTCTATTAAAATTATTAGTAGTAGTTGTAGCAGTAGTAGTATTAGTATTATGTAATGATGATTGTATTATATGATGATGATGATGCCGTCTATCCAAAGATTCCCTCTTTTTGTGAACTTTAGTTGACACATTGTTGTAACTGTTAAATTTGACCTTCCTATCCCTTTATCTTTCCTAATCCGTTCTCACTTCGTAACGTAATCCCCTACGAAAAGTTTTTTTAATCTGCAAAAGAAATTAAATCCATGTGAAAAAGAAGTAAAACAAAAGAAAAATTTAAAAAAGTAAGCATCTATCTGTATTAGAAGTCGTTATACCGAAAAAGTCACCTTATTTATTGAATCACCCTCGTATATATATATATATATATATATATATATATATATATAGCATAATGAGAAGCCACGTATACTTTCTTGATATGTATATAATATATGGGTAAAATAGCTGAAAAAGAATTGGGTGTTTTTTTGCGAAAGTATTTATTTATATGTTTTTATATATATTTAATATTTCAGACCACCTTGGTCCTTCCTCAGAAATTAATTGAATTACTGTATTTGGGAGTTTGTTTACACTTTACAGCGTCCGTCGTTAGACGCGGACGTCACGTGATGTGAAATGCAACTATGTTTGAATTTTTTAACGTAAATCTAACGATAGTATTTTAGATGTTGTTTAAAAAGGTTTTTTAACTATATCTAAAGAAATTTTTTAACTATTGAAATGTTTATACAGATTTAAAATAACCAAGTCTTTGTTTAACCCTAGTTTATATGTGTCTAATTTTAAAATCCAGTATTTCTCTTTTTTTTCTTCGTCTGTATGTTGTACTAAAACCTGAGTCTATAAATATACATTTACAGTTGTCTAATGAGTGTCCTGATTGATTAAAGTGTTCAGCTATGGGGGAATACGGATTGTTTTGACGTATGTCTAGTTTGCGGTTGCTGAAACGATATCTAAAATTAGTTCCAGATTCGCCAACATATATATATATATATATATATATATATATATATATATATATATATATATATATATATATATATAAACACGACGCTACCCATTATTTTTGCCAAAAATCGAAAAATTATCCGATTTAAACGAATTTTACACCATTTGTTCATTCATGGATGAATTGTATACTGAATCAGTTATTTTATTAGAAGAAATTGTAGAAAAAAAATTATGGCAATATTTTTAGGAGTCAGCTCACACCTATTTTAACATATCGTGTGTACTTTTTAATTTGGGAATGTTCGCCAATTTTATTTTTTTTCTTTTAGTTATGTAAAATAAAATCTCCGAAGATGTCATTTCAGTAAAAAAAAAAAAAGAAAGAAAGAAAGAAGTTTATGCAATAACCAATGCAAACATATTGAAAATTCGTCCCGAACTTTACTAAAAATAATAATAATTCAATAAAACTAAAAAAATTTTTTTTTCCGAAAAGTTGGTGTTTTATTTATTTAATGATGTGTTTTATTAAATTAATAAAACACGTTTTTTTTTTTCAGATTTGTGAAAAAAATTTACACAGATTATTTAATTTTAACAAATTTGCTTGAGATTTCCTGAGATTCTGAAATTCATTCTTTTTACTTTTCGTAACAAGAGATTTTTTTTTATTATTATTATTATTAAATAAAGACATGTTTGAAGAATGGAAAAATTCAAAGTTAATGCCGTTTTCGTGCGTGGGCATTTTTTACGGGATTCTGTTGTATTTCTTTCTTTCTTTTTTTTTTCAGTTTTATAACGGTTAAGTTATTTTCTGTACGGAAGTTCAAAAAGGAAATAATTCTGTGACCGCACTCAATTAACCGTATCAATTCAATAAGCCTTTATCGAATTTTTTTCGATTTTTTCTTGTCGTTCTTCTTTAGCTTAATAAATCTAAAAATCAAAATAATTGAAAAAAAAAATTGGATGTAATTAAATATTTCAAGACATCAACCAGGTAAAAAATACTAATCTAAAAAATAAAACAAAAATAAAATAAAATAAAAAATAAAACAGAATCCAAATTAAAACTATCGCTTAACTAGTTTTTAATTAATTTCTGCTTTTACACTTCTAATGTATAAAAAATAAAATTAATTCAACTATTGATTACAAAGGGTTAAAGATAATTTATTTTTTAGCATCAACCGTACCAATTCCTAGGTACTTTTCATCCTTCGTATGTTTTTCAAATTTTACACTGGGTGTGGGACACAAGGGGAAGACTATGCGCGCTTTGGGAGTGACAGTAGACAACCTGTTTTTGACCTACGACCTAGATGGCAGCTAACGGGCTACCGTGTAGAAGTAAACGTTGTTTTCGTTGTGTTTTAAGCAAAATGTAAGTATCGTTTTTTTGTAAAATACAATTAAATAAATTTATTAATCGTCCTATTTACTAAGCCGTTCTATTTCTGCACGCGTTATTGGTGAAAGATAACACTTAGTTTTAAAGAAATTCTTGGTACTCTCGATATAAAATTTTTAAACAATTGGTGCTTAGGTAAACAAGAGAGTCTGTTTGACATCTGTTTTGCAATGGACATTCGTTAGAATTTCTACAATTATACTTGTTGGTATAATCTAAGTTTGTTGCTTGGGAATGGCTATTATTATTCAGGTTTTGTATTGATTTAATATATAGCAATTATTACATTCCCAGACCAAAATAAATTAATAAATAAACGATCCGAGCTCATCTCAAAATGCAGATATGAAAACAATTTTTTACTACGTTACTTAAAAATCGAAAACTGAAAAGAATAAATAAAAATAAACAAAATAATAATAAAAACAAGTAAAATAAATTAACCCATTCAAATAATAAATAAATTAACAAACCACTTCCATTAGAATAGACGAAAAAGAATAAATAAAAAATAAATAAGAAAAAACAAGTAAAAAGAATCAATTAATAAATAAATAAATAAAGAATAAACAATTTAAAAAACTAATCCCGCCAAAATAACCGATAGAATAGACTACGACAATCAATCCAAAAATTGGACGAAAAATAGCTATAACTGCTATATAAACGATTAAAATTTTTTTTACTAAGTTACTTAAAAATAGAAAACCGGAAAATAATAAATAAAAATATACAAAATAAATAAGAAAAACAAGTAAAATAAATTAATCCAAATAAATAAATAAACAAATTAACAAACCGCTTCCGCTAAAATAACCGTTAGAATAAATAAAAATAAATAAGTAAAAATAAAGAAAAATAATCAATCCAAATAAATAAATAAAATAATAAACAAATTAAAAAACTGTCTAAACTAACAGTTAGAATAGACTACAATTATCAATCAAAAAATTAGACGAAAAAATAGCTTTAATTACTTTCCAAGACCAAAACAAACTATTAAATAAACGATCTGCACTAATCTCAAACATTTTTTACTACATTACTAAAATATCGTAAACCGAAAAGAATAAATAAATATATAAAATAAAAATAAATAAAAAAAGAAGTAAAATAAATTAATCCAAATAAATAAAGAAAGAAACAAATAAACAAATAAAACACTTCCGCCAAAATAACCGTCAGAATGGACTCACAATGCACCACTGACTCGTACATATAAATAATCGCTTAAAAACCCAACACACGTGGCCTGACGATTGCGTCTAGCATGAAAAAGCCTGTCGCCTCTGAGTGTTGACTTCCTTGTTCACTTTTATATTTAGTTACACTCTATCTCTGATATTGAGGACTTTATCCCATAAACAGCAAACCTTAAAACTATATATATATATATATATATATATATATATATATATATATAGTCAAACCTAATGAGCCAGACACACCTACCAAGGTTTCACTTAGGCAGATCGTCAGGGTTGGCAGATCGTCAGCCAACCCTGACGATCTGCCTAAGTGAAACCTTGGTAGGTGTGTCTGGCTCATTAGGTTTGACTAGGTTTGCTTTACGCTTGTATTGAGCTCTTTAGTTAGTTGTTTACTCGTATCGGGGTTTTTTCTTTGGGCCTTGAACCTGTATCTGTGCGATTATTTTCGACAGACTTTCATGTTCCTGGCTCTTTCTTTTTTTAAAACCTTTTTTTCCCTTCGAGATTGATTTGGCTATTGTTAAATCAAGAATTCGAAGGTTTTTCGACACGAGTATAGTTACCTATATTTATATATATATATATATATATATATATATATATATATATATATATAGTCATTCACATAGAAGCCTGTTTCGCAACTCGACCTATTTGGCATCATTCCGAGATTCTACCCCTAAGCTATCGGCGCACGGCAGGGAAAGGGAAATTTTAACGTGTTATATACGCGATGTATACAAACGACAGTAGGTAAAAGGGTTAAAGTCATTGGTGAAGAGCTATGAGTTAATAGCAGGAGCAGCGACTGTTTTTAAAATTTCCTTTTTCCCGAGAGTGCTCGATCGACGAACGAGAGCATAAATAGTCACCCACATACAAGCATGTTTCACTGTATCACAGCTCATCAGTGTGGCTAGATATTCGATGACTTCAAACCGGATCGAAACTCGGACGATTTGGCATATATATATATATATATATATATATATATATATATATATATATATATATATATAAAAGTGGACATGGAAGTCAGCACTTAGAGGCCACAGTCTGTTTCATGCTAGTGCAATCGATGATTGCACTATCATGAAACAGACTGTGGCCTCTAAGTGCTGACTTCCATGTCCACTTTTATATTTACACACGCTCTATCTCTGATATTGAGCACTTTTATCCCATAAATATAGCACACTATAAGACTATATTTCTTCATATATATATATATATATGAAGAAATAATAGTTTTTTTTTTATTAATCCGACAGGTGTTATAATTTTAAATGTCATTTTGGGGCTAGTCATATCTAAAAGTAGTGTTATGAGCAAATAATTGGGTAAGAAATAGCAAAACAAGTTGTTGCAGGTAAATAGTGTATTGAACAGTAAATTCAACATAAGTGTGTTACACGACTTGGGAGTGTGTGTCGGGTTGACCAGCGTTCAGTCTATATCAGTGTTATATTTAGCAGCCCCCACCCACGAGGGTACATGCGGCACAAGGCCGAGTTTAACTTGGGTCATACGAGCCCGTAGGCTCGGCCAAAATATCCCCATAGAACCCGCATAAACGGGTTCGGCTCTGTCTACCTCCCCGGACGTGATTCTGCTCTTCGGCACAGCCTCGTCCGGGTTTGTCTCTACTCAAAGTAGAGAGTTCGACAGGAGCTGCAAACAGTTATAACCTCGGTAGAACAGTCTATATTACTGTTAATATTTAACACCCGCCCCCACCATGAGGGATGTATGTAGCACAAGGCCGAGTTTACCGTGGGTTCTCCGAGCCCGTAAGATCGGCGAAAAATATTCCCTTAGAACGCGCATAAACGGGTTCAGGGTCTGTCTACCTCCCGGGACGAGACGCTGCTCTTCGACACAGCGGGTTCCTCTCTGCCTAAGGCAGAGAGTTCGACAGGAGCTGCGAACAATCACAGCCTCAGTAGAACAGTCTATATCACTGTTAATATTTAACAGCAACCCCCACCCACCCACTCCCACGAGGGATATATGTGGCACGAGGTTGAGTTTGACGTTAGTCATCCGAGCCCGTAGGCAGGAACAAAAAAAAAATCCCCGTAGAACCATCATAAACGGGTTAGGGTCTGTCTACCTCCCCGGACGAAACTGCTCTTCGACACAGCTTCGTCCGGGTCCCTCTCAGCCCAAAGCAGAGAGTTCGACGGGAGTTGCGAACAGCCTCAGAAGAACAGTCTATATCACTGTTCCCCAAGAGGCTTACTTTCCTACTAACTTTATGGAAGAGTCTACAATAGCCTCATTAGTGGGAGGACACCACAACAGGTAGACGCTCCGTTTATTTATTAAATAATATTAATTTATTTTCGCCCACAGGCCTGAATATTCAAGTAAAAACTTATTAAAGAAAAATATGCGCTCTCAAGGAGGATTCAAATCTGTGTCCCCCTTGGCAGATCCGACGTTCTTTAGACAGACTCTTCAGGTAGGGGGTGTATTTTTTTGCTAATATTCCCACTTTTGAATTAAACAAATTTAGCATTTTTAATATTTATATTACGTGCTAGTATATCATACTAATTTATGAGGATGGAATTTAGTGCGTAATAAATAAAAAGGAGTAAATATTTTAATTATTGTTGTTGAAAATATTTTTCTTATGATTCGCACATATTAGAATTCTATGCATCTAATTGTATTATCTATTTGGATGACTATAAAATTATTACTTTTAAAATATCAAAATTAAAAGCAAATTCCAATACAAAGGTGCTTGCTTCTTCATAAGTCGTTGATTTCAATTTAGAAACACAAGAAGACAATGCTACACGCATATCAGGTGCAGTGTTGAGACGGATTCTGTTCTTCGTCTTAAACTGAGTTAATGTGGAAAATCACAGTTCACTCAAATAGTTGTAAAAGGCATTAAGTAATAAAAGAGCCTTTTTACTCAGTAATAAAAATTCCGCTTTGTTAACCCAAAACTCAATGAAAAGAGAATATATATATATATATATATATATATATATATATATATATATATATATATATATATATATATATATATATTTGTATTGTCTGTTTGGATGAAGATAAAATTATTACTTTACAGAAAAAGAAACTTAAAGGAAATTTCATCACAAAAGTAAAGTAAATAAAATTTGAAAAAATAAGCGAAAGAAACTGATTCCAATTTAGAAACACAAGAAGACAATGCTACACGCATATCAGGTGCAGTGTTGAGACTGATTCTGTTCTTCATCTTAAATTGAGTTTTATGTGGAAAATCACTGTTCACTCAAATACTTGTAAAAGGCATTAAGTAATAAAAGAGCCTTTTTACTCAGTAGTAAAAATTCTCCTTTGTTAACCCAAAATTCAATGAGGACAAGAACTACATTTTCCATTGTGACCCATTATATTTACGTGAAATAAATCAAAGACAAACTCTCTTCACTCGGTTCATTTATTTAGCATCGAAAATTTATATCTATAGTTCTTACGATCCACACATATTAGAACTCCATGTATCTAATTGTATTATTTATTTATATGAATATAAAACTATTACTTTTTTAAAAAAAAACCATGTCGAAGGGTAGAGTCTCGTCACGGGAAACAGCTACCCGAACCCGTTTTAGATGGGGTCTACGGGGAATTTTTGACCGCGTCTACGGGATCGGATACCCCAAATTAAATTCGGCCTTGTGCCACATCTGACAGCGTGGGGCGATTGGTAGATATCCTGCAGTTGGAGATTAATTGTGGAATTCACTTGACTCACTTCTAGCAGTTGACGAATCTTATATGTGTTGTTCTTGTCCTAAGTATTATCGTTCATTACCAACCTTCGTGTGATTATTCTATTCAGTAACTTTCCCTAGGTTACAACAATAATATTTGAAAAAAAACATGAACAACTGATTGATTCCGCATGCAGACAATGCTAGACGCATATCAGGTGCAGTCTTAAGCCTGTTTCTATCTTTCGTCTTAAATTGAGTTAATGTGGAAAATCCCAGTTCACTCCAGTAAGTAGTTGTAAAAGCAATGCTAATAAAAGAGCCTTTTGAC
>OZ038518.1:10058106-10100606 GCA_964036315.1 Acanthosepion esculentum
TTTATGCAATACACGAACAAGAAATTGATGATAGTATTATTTGTTTACATGGATGATTTCCAAGCAACGATAAACACGTGCATATAAAACGCTGAAAGCGAAAATCGCACGACAGCTCATGACGTCACACATGACCACGCGAGAGTGAATCCGATGAGTATTGAGTATGGAAAGCCGTTGGTATGAACCAATGACTTCTGTTACTAATTATAGGCATTTAAGGATATTTTTGGAGATTTCATAGTTTATTTTGTTCAGGTTAGGTTTCAACTGTTTTATGTATATAGCTTCAAGAATTTTTAGTTTTTGTTTATTGTTTTCATGTTTTATTGTTTTCATATATATATATATATGAAGAAATATAGTCTTAAAGTGTGCTATATATATTTCAACACTTAGAGGCGACAGGCTGTTTCATGCCTGACGATTGCGTTTAGCATGAAACAGCCTGTCGTCTCTAAGTGTTGACTTCAATGATCATTTATATATATATATATATATATATATATATATATATATATATATATATATATATATATATATATATATATATATATGAAGCTTCATCGTGGAATGAAGCCGTAATTACTGAAATTAATGTGATTAGATATATACCATCTTTAAACTGCTTCTCTGTTCCATTTTCTTCTGAAACAAATATGGCAGCCAAAATCGGCTGGTCACGTGATTTTTCGCCTATCCCGCTGTTTTCGATTGACGTCAACTTATCTGCTGCAGACATGTTCTTGGCTTTCACCCCGAAGGGAAATTTTTTAAATTTCTCCCCAAGTAGATGAGTTTAGGATCTGGGTTAGAGTGCGGGACGTTGGCTGTTGTAAAAGAAAAGAATGCTGAAAATGTTTTTGGTACGTAAGCTGGAGATGGGATGGGGAAGTAGTGCAGAAAAAAGTGGAGAAAATTGACCGTTTGTTCTTTTCAACGGTCTTTCTCTTTTCTCTTTCTTCTTTTCACGCGTGTATTAATTTTCAACGTCTCCTTCTTTCTTTCCTTCTTTCTTTCAGGTCTTTCTTTCCTTCTTTTTCTTTCTTTCCTTCTTTCTTTCCTTCTTTCTTCCTTTTTTACTTTCCTTCTTTCTTTCTTTCTTTCCTTCTTTCTTTCCTTCTTTCTTTCCTTCTTTCTTTCCTTCTTTCTTTCTTTCGGTCTTTCTTTTTTACTTTCCTTCTTTCTTTCTTTCTTTCTTTCTTCCTCTCTCTGCTAATTCTCCTCTTTCTTTCTTTCTTTCGTTCTTTCTTTCGTTCTTTCATTCTTTCGGTCTTTCTTTCTTTCCTTCTTTCTTTCTTTCTTTCCTTCTTTCTTTCCTTCTTTCTTCCTTTTTTACTTTCCTTCTTTCTTTCTTTCTTTCCTTCTTTCTTTCCTTCTTTCTTTCCTTCTTTCTTTCCTTCTTTCTTTCTTTCGGTCTTTCTTTCCTTCTTTCTTTCGTTCTTTCTTTCCTTCTTTCTTTCCTTCTTTCTTTCTTTTTTACTTTCCTTCTTTCTTTCTTTCTTTCCTTCTTTCTTTCTTTCTTTCCTTCTTTCTTTCCTTCTTTCTTTCTTTCTTTCGTTCTTTCTTTCGTTCTTTCTTTCTTTCTTTCGGTCTTTCTTTCTTTCTTTCCTTCTTTCTTTCTTACTTTTTTACTTTCCTTCTTTCTTTCTTTCTTTCTTTCTTTCTTCCTCTCTCTGCTAATTCTCCTCTTTCATCAATTTCCCTCAATCGGTATTTTCTTTTTTGTATTAGCTTTTTCACCTTCGTTTTTGCTTTCTTCTTCTTCGTAGATTTCAATAATTTTTCATTCTTTTTTCACCTTTTTTCTTTTCTTTCGATCCCCATCAGAACATTTTTCCTTCTTTCTTCTATTCTTTCTTTTTATTTCTTTCATTTTTTGACTATTTTTCTTTCTTTCCCTGTTTTTCTTTCTTTCCCTGTTTTTCTTTCTTTCACTATTTTTCTCTTTCTTTTGTTCTTTTTCCATATTTTTTGACTATTTTTCTTTCTTTCTTTCGCTTTTTTTCTATCTTTTTTCGCTTTTACTTTCTTTTTTTTTCCTTCCTTTCTTTTAGGAGTTTCCCTTTGTTACTTCCGCTATTTTTCTTTCTTTCGCATTTTTCTATTTCACTTTTTTTTTTCCTTTCACTATTTTTTATTTCCTTCTTTCGCTATTTCTCTTTGCCTATTTTTCTTTGTTTCTTTCGTTCACTTTTTCTTTGTTTTGCTATTTTTTTACATTTTTCTTTTATTCTTTCTTTATTTATTTCTTTCAGTCTTATTCTTATTTGTTTCAGACATTTCTTTCCTTTTCCTTCTAATTTCCACTTTTCTTTTCTTTCTTCCTTTCTTTCTTTCTTTCACTTTTATTCTTACTTTCCTCACACATTTCTTTCTTTTTCCTTCTAATTTCCACTTTCTTTCTTTCTTTCTTATTCTAATTTTCCCTCGTCATTATTCTTTTCGCTTTTTTCGTTGTAATTTCTTTCAATCCTGCATCTGTCTCTTTCTTCTTATTTTCTTTCAAAGTGTCGTTCTCTTCTTTCCATCATTTATTTATTTATTTCGTTTTTTTCTTTCAAACTTTCTTACGTTTCTTTCTTTTTATTTTTTGATCAGATTTTCCCTCATTTCTTTTTCTTTTCTTTCATTCTTTCTTTCGTTTCTATCTTTTTATTTTCTTTCAACCTTTCCTTCTTTTATTGCTTTTTTAAATCAGATTTCCCTTCGTATCTTTTTCTTTTGTTTTATTCTTTCTTCCCTTTCTTTTTATTTTCTTTCAACTTTTCCTTCTTTTATTGCTTTTTAATCAGATTTTCCATCGTTTCTTTTTCTTTTCTTCTTTCTTTCGTTCCTATCTTTTTATTTTCTTTCAACGTTTCCATCTTTTTGTTTCTTTTTTAATCAGATTTTCCTCCGTTTTCTTTCATACTTTCTTTTGTTTTCTTCTTTTTATTTTTTTTTTCAACCTTTCCTTATTTATTGCTTTTTTAAATCAGATTTTCCTTCGTTTCTTTTTCTTTTCTTTCATTCTTTCTTTGGTTTATTTATTTTTATTTTCTTTCAAACTTTCCTTCTTTTATTCCTTTTTTAATCAGATTTTCCTTCTTTTCTTTTTCTTTCTTTTTTTCATTCTTTCTTTCGTTTCTTTCTTTCCATTTTTCAACCGAACTTTTCTTCCTACCTTTTTTATTTAGGGTTGTCTTTTTTTCTATCTCTTTCTTTTTCTCAAAAGGGCTTGTTGACACCTTATATATTTATCAAGTAAATCTGGGGCATTTTATTTTCTTATCACATGCATTTCTCTCTTAAACGGATTTACTTGTTGCGAATGAAAGTGTCTGACTGAGCATTGCATGTCGGGCCTGCATCGTGTCACCACGAATGGCGACGACATCCCGTTCTACGCATGCGCACTCACTAATGTTTTATTCGTCTATATATGCACGTTGTGAAGCAGAAATGTTATGTAAGTATTAATTCCTTGACTTGTTTATATAACTAGCATAGTCAGACAGTCAGTTATTTGCCATGCGTGATACACGCTTAGGAGATCATGTATCTTTTTTCCCGCAGTAGGTTGTCATTTCTTTCTGCAGTAGACCAATTGTCATCCAAGGCTATAGTACCCGGTCTGTCCTGTTATTTACCTATAGCTGAGGCGGGGTGAGAAGAAGTGGATTCATACCTTTCCCAAAGGTATTAGTACGTCAGTCAGTCAGTTATGTGCCATGCGTGATACACGGTTAGGCGATCATGTATCTTTCGATACATGACTGACGAGGCAGATTTTTCTACGCAGTAGGTCGCCATTTCTTTCTGCAGAAGACCAGTTACCATCCAATGTTATAGAACCCGGTCTGTCCTACTATTTACACATAGCTGGGGGGAGAAGATGATTCATACCTTTCCCTAGGGTATTAGCATGTAAGTGAATGTAATGGATTCGACTGGAATTCGAACTGGCTCTCCGATTCCTCAATCTGAGCTGCTAGCCATTACGCCACCGCATAGTACCCGTCAAAAATAACGTGGCATTTCTTTTGTTAAACAGCATGACTCTATGGGTTCCATGGGTTGAACTTCGGAATCATCCGATTGTATTTTTTCATTAATTCCTAATTCCGACCAATTTACAGGGTGGTCCGAAAGTCTTGTCACTCCCTACATAATATAATTTTCTATTTCAGATGGCTGACACGAAAATGGCGTTCATGCAGACTCTCTCGATGTGTGACGGCGTCAAGGAAATGGAATAAACTGAATCCAGTCCATGTCGACAACTAAACTGGTTGCCCACAAGGCCTTTCTGGTGAGGAGAGTAAATAGCAAATTTGGAAAATGGGCCTTGAGTTGGAGAGAATTGAAAGGAAAGAATTGATTGGATGGCCGAAAGTAAAATTCTTCTATTCTTTGCTCTTTGAAAAACGTTGTTCCATTCTTATTTGGCTTTCCCGCCACCTGGTTAGTTGAGACGGGAATATTCGGCAGTAAATGATATATTCGCAAAGAAACGTAATTTATTGCAGATAGAAAAGAGAGAAGACAAACGCCTGAAACTGAACCAAAGCCGGAACGTTCATCTTGACAATATTGATAGATAGGCACCAGGAGCAAGTGTAGTCCTTAGTCAGGATTTATATTTTCTAATACATTTTGCTTTTGAGAATAAAAGATTTATTTCCTGTTTACATGGAATTTCTATTTGTGCTTATGTGGGCCTGAGATTCTTTGGACACCAACAATGGGCCACAAGGAAGAAAAGGTCGAGAAACTGCGATCTATAGGGTGGTCCAAGAATCTTGTCACCCCTACATAATATAATTCTCTATTTCAGATGGCTGATACGAAAATGATGGTGTTCTTACAGACCTTCTCGATGTGTGACGGCGTCAATGAAAGTGAAGAAACTGAATCCAGTTCTTGTGTTTTGTATTACTTTCTGTTGTTTTCATTACTTTTTGGTAAGGAGTGACAAGACTTTCGGACCATTCTGTACTTGGCCAAGATATGGGGGATTTGTTTAATACTAAAGAACAATACAAAAATGATCCCTCACTTTTACCATCTTTTTTATTTGATTACCTATAAGGATGTGATGTAATTTCATCTATGAATCTACAGGGTGATCAGAAAGTCTTGTCACCCCCACATAATATGATTCTCTATTTCAGATGATAACTGACACGAAAATGATGGCGTTCATACAGACCTTCTTGATGTGTGACAGCGTCAAGGAAAGGGAATAAACTGAATCCAGTCCATGTGTTTTGTATTTCTGTTGTTTTCATTACTTTTAGGTAAGGGTGACAGGACTTTCGGACCACACTCTACTATGGCCAAGAAATGGGAGATTTGTTTAATACGAAAGAACAACACAAAACTGATCCCTCACTTTTTATCCTTTCACTTGATTACCTATAAGGATGTTTTATAATTTCATCAATGAATCTACGGGGTGATCGGAAAGTCTTGCCCCCCCCCCCTATAACATAATTCTCTATTTCAGATGATAGCTGACACGAAAATGATGGCGTTCATACGGACCTTCTCTATGTGTGATGGCGTCAATGAAAATGAATAAACTGAATTCAGTCCATGTGCTTTGTATTACTGTATAACTTGTTTTTCTATTATTATCAATACTTTTTGGAGAGAGAGAGAAGGAGAGGGTGAAGAGAGAGAGAGAGAGAGGGAAAATACTCCCTCCAAAAAAGAAAGAAAGAAATCCCACAAAGACGTTATCACGTCTGCCTGATTTTTTCTTTCCCCATAATTTCTTACACTCAAATTTCTAAAAGTATCCCTTTCTTGCTTTTGTTTGCGGTTTTGCAAAGCTCTTGGTCTGTCTTGTATTTCGCCCGTTCTAACTAGATCAATAACCACAGATGAATCGAAAGTTAAGCAATCTACAGGGTTGTCTTAAAGTCTTGTCACCCATAGATAATATGATTTTCTATTTCAAAGCTCTGTGGGGTATTATTATCAAGGGGGGAGAGTCAACATGAACGATACCAGAATACCCATCAGCTGAAGGACGCCGTTCAGAGAGCCTTGGCAACAATCAACAAAGCACAGCTTCATAAAATATCCCACAGGACATGGCGCCGCATCATTTTGTGCCACGAAAATGATAGCGTCATACAGACCTTCTCGATGTGTGAAAGCGTCAATGAAAATGAAGAAACTGAATCCAGGCCATGTGCTTTGTATTACTTGTTTTTTCTGTTTGTTCTCATTATGGGATGGCATGTCGTCACCATTCAGCTTATTCATTTGACTACGAAAAAATGTAGCTACTTTCTGCAAAGATACCATTACCCGTATGAAGAAAAAAAATGATTACTGCCTTTTATTTTTAATTGTCTCTTGTGAATTTAATATCCCAGGTGATATTTCCAGTTTGTTGACAAAATAATCAAAGCAGTGTTAGGTTTAAAACTTTAAAAACGACAGCGTAAAAGATGATCCAGTGTTCAAATTCCGGCCTGTTCTGTGGTTTTCACGTCGTATAAATGCTCTTGAGAAAAGTAAGGATGCATTTTTTATCCCCACTCAGCTATGGGTTCAGTAACAGAATAGACAGGGTACTAGTGGTAGGACAGGGTACTTAGTGGTACTAAGTCTAGGAAAATGAAAACTTTGAAACTGTGGAGAAAGCAACAGGAAACCATTCCGATATCTTTCCCCAGAACTCATAGCGATTCCCATATATCAAAGGAAAGTGTGCAAAAGTCGTTGGTAACTTTAAATTATCATAAATTTCTAATAATTACTAGCTTATAAAATTTTCATATTGTCTACCAAAACACATATATGAAAACCCCACACATTCACTTAAAAAAAATAAATAAAAATAGCCTTTAACAATGGCTAAATGAATAGCAGAAAGCAGACGAATACGCAGAAAATTTGGGCAGATATTATTTACTTTGTGTCCAGAAAAGAAAACACTTGGACGAACACAAGAAAAATGAAATAAAAAGCTTAATCGCAGTACTTTGTCAGTCATCTTTAACGAAACTTGTATAAAAGATGGATTTCTACCCAGATACACAATCATACGTATGAGGGTCAGGGAGATCAGTTCTCAGAAACTGAAAGCCCGACAACCACACATAAGATTTGATTATAGTGGTGAAGGCTTTGTGCAGGGCCATCCACACTCTTTGGAGGGACGAATACAGGGACCTGGTGCAGCGAATGCCACAAGGTCCCCAAACGACCCTCCGCAGGTTTTGAATTCAGAGTTGTCCTTCTCCTAGACCAGTTGCCATCCAAGGCTATAGAACCCAGTCTGTCCTGCTATTTACCCATAGCTGGAGGGAGAAGAGGAGGATTCACACCTTTCCCAAGGCACGTAAGTGAATGTAATGGATTCGACTGGAATTCGAACTCGGCTCTCCGATTCCTCAATCCAAGCCGTTATCCATTACTCCACCGTACCTCCTATAATCATGCCTCTCTCTCTCTCTCTCTCTCTCTCTCTATATATATATATATATATATATATATATATATATATATATATATATATATATATATATATATATATATATATATGTATGTGTGTGTGTGCGCGCGTGTGTGTGTGTGTGTGTCTTTAGACAGCATATTTTCATTCAAACAGGTTTGGTCAAATAATTTAGGCATAGTATGTTTATTTTTGTTTTAATCCTTTCGAGTCCACGAATCAGTTTCTTGGTGCCGTATAAAATTGATTAAAAAAATAGCAAAATTTACAACGACGATGCTGACGACAAGGCTTACATTTCACTTGGATGAGCATAGTTCAATCTTACAACTTTTAAGGGAACACTCATGTCCGCAATCACAGTTTAGAAAATAAATCTATATTACACCAAATAATATGCAAAAACCTAAAATCATAGAATATAAGAGAATTAAAGCCAAAACTAAAGTCAACTATGCGTATAGCAATACAGTTCTTATATATATATATATATATATATATAATAAATTTAGTCAAAAGTCTAATAAATATCATCAATCTTATTGCCAATATTGTTATCATTTTGTGTGCTTTTTATTTCTCAAATTTTATTAACGGGACCATTATATACATATATATATATGATGGCCTAGTCGAGGAATCTAAATGAAATAATAATAAAAACGAAAGAGTATAAATATACAACCCAGTGTGTCTGAAGATTTTAATATTTTTTATTGTTCAACATATATATATATATATATATATATATATATATATACATATATATATATTGTTCAGTATATATATATATATATATATATATATATATATATATATATATATATATATATATATATGAAAATGTGGAAAAGACAAAGCAAAATCCGAATATTTTTACTGTTTTTTATTTTGTTTTTTGTTTTTTCCGTCAACGTCAGACGTTTCGGTCTAATAGACCATCTTCAGGACATGGTTAATGGAGACATCGTCTCTTCATTTAACTTAAATTTAACATAAACATGTCTCCATTAACCATGTCCTGAAGATGGTCTATTAGACCGAAACGTCTGACGTTGACGGAAAAAAAACAAAAAACAAAAACAAAATAAAAAACAGTAAACTCACATATTCGGATTTTGCTTTGTCTTTTCCACATTTTCATCATACCGTCGGATCTACATCCACATATTTGCTTATATATATATATATATATTAACAATTATAACAAAAGCATGTTATAAACCGGGAGTTTTTTGTTATAATGGTTAATAAATATTAATATCATTAATCTCTACTCGGTATTGAGCACAGTTTAAAATATAATGTCTCGACATTGGTACTAACCTACCTTACACTTATATACATATATATATACATGTGTGTGTGTGTGTGTGTGTGTGTGTGTGTGTGTGTGTGTGTGTGTGTGTGTGTGTGTGTGCTTTAATGCATCCGTATATATGAGTAGGTGGGTGTTGTGTCCTCTGCCATGAATGGGAATTAGAGGATAGTTTCTACTGTAAACAATGCAGACCCATATCTACGACTAACACCCTACGCTTCGTACTGAAGCAAGAAATATGAGTCGTTTTAACACCACCACTATCGGTCACGTCTATTGAAATCTCGAATATTCTGAGAACTTTTTTTTTTAATCTGTCTGTTTAGTTTATTTTTTTCAAACCCAAATTCAGAATTATATTCAGCAGGCGACAAGTCAGCACAGAATCGAATTCGCTTAAACTTGAAGGTAAAAAAAAAAAAATAACTTTATTCCGGCCAAATTGTTTTGTGTGTGTGTATATATATGTGTGTGTGTGTTTTTTTTTTCTTTTTCTTTTCGTTTCTTTCTTTCTTTTCGTAGTTGTCTGTTCAGATTTCTACTTCGCCCAGATTTAAAAACGATTTTTTTTTCTCCACTGGTCACAGATCGACAGATATCAATCAGCCTTCTCGTATGATTTCCACCCACATGAAAAAAGAGAGGAAGAAAAAAATAAAACGCCATATTCTATTTTTTTTTTCTTTTAGCGTTCTTCTTTTTCGTCCAGTATCTGCGGATTTGACGGCATCGTCGTGGTTCGTCACTTCCTGTGTAATTCGAGATCTCTTCACGAGATCTGTTCAAATTGCCGACTCGTTTACTATTTGAGTCGTGTGTGTGTGTGTGTGTGTGTGTGTGTGTGTGTGTGTGTGTGTGTGTGTGTGTGTTTGGATGCTACTTAGAGGCCATTTTTGTTGTTGTTGTTGTTGTCGTTGTTGTAGTTGCCTCTCTTCTTACAGATTTCGCGTCACAAACCTTTCAGCTTTTAAAGCTACTTTTAAAGTTAAACGAATTTCTTCATTTTTTTCCGGAGAAAATTTGCCATTTCAAACATAAAGAAAAGATAACCGTCGACGCTTACGAGATTTATTTTATTTTAGTCCTCCCTTTCATTCAAAACGATAAGTAGCAAACAGCGGACGACTTCGACATCTTGAGAGCTCTTGAAATTTATTTTTATTTTTTAAGGCATTTTCATTTTGTAACTTCAACAAAAACAGAAAACATTAATACCGCGGATTTTGATTCTATAAAATGTTTTTACTCATTTTTTCTTGTTAACAAAATAAAATCTTTTTAAAGCATATTTTCTATTTCTTAAATCCAATGCGTTGTTAGTTTCAATTGTCACTAGACCACCCATAAACCTGATGGGGTCATTTTAAAAGCAGTTCATAATACAAAATGATGAGGTAATAATAGTATCAATTTTATTATTAATTACGCATACCAAACATTAATTACGCATATAATTTGTATTTTTGAATATAACTTATTGTAATAATTATTATTACTCACGTTATACAATATTACTTTAGATCAAACGTAATAATAAAATAATTATATTTACTATTATACATAGTTGCTTCCTTGTCATATTTATTTAAAAATACGAAACGGCGGCAAACCAGTGTACCTCGATATATTTATTTACCATCAAGTCATGTGACACAATTTTCCAGTCATACAGATTATGTTATACAATAACACACCCACATAGCGTACTATCAAGTACTTGCCCACCATCTTGGATATATGTTTATAAAACGTTGCGAAGTAGTGTAGTGAATTGTATAAATATATATTATTACGGACGATAATGGGTATGTTCCCATTCACATAAATACAATAGTAAATACTGTATGTTGGTCTGCAGTTGGAAATTCGTCTCCGGCTGTGCTAGTCGGGCTCTTTGCCTCCGGGCGGAGAGGATCCCCAGGTGGGGCTGTTTCGAAGGGCAGAATCTCGTCTCGGGAAACAGCTACCCAACCCCGTTTTAGACGGGGGTCTACGTGGAATTTTTGGCCGAGCCTATGGGCACCGATACCTACATTAAATTCAGCCTTGTGCCACATCTGACCGCGTGGGGCGGTTGGTAGATATCCTGCAGTCGGAGATTCGTCTCCATCTGTGCTGGTCAAACTCTATGCCTCCGGGCAGAGAGGATCCCCAGACGCGGCTATGTCGAAGGCCAGAGTCTCGTCTCGGGAAACAGCTACCCGACCCCGTTTTATACAGTGTCTACGGTGAATTTTTGGCCGAGCCTACGGGCTCGGATACCCCACATTAAATTCGGCAATGTTCTACATCTCACCGCGTGGAGTGGTTGGTAGATATTCTGCAGTTGGAGATTAATTGTGGAATTCACTTGAATGACTTCTAGCAGTTGACTAATTCTACGCGCTGCTGGCGAATCTTATAAGCGTTGTTCTTGTTCTAAGTATTATCGTTCATTACCAAGCTTCGTGTGATTATTCTATTCAGTAACCTTTTTTAGGTTACAACAATTATGTATATTTAAATTTATTTAATAATGTTCTTATAATCTGTTATGATTGTTTATTATTTTTCACACACATAATAGCTGGAATATAATAGGCAAAGTTTCGTTTTCTAGAGGCAGATTGATATAAGATTGTGTATCGAAAACAAATAATAAATGTCCTATTAAAAGTGCCTTAAAAACATAAAAACGGCTCTAGCTGAAGAATCACTTGTCTAATTTTAATTTGGCATTGAAATCAGCAGAAGGTCAGGGTACAATATGTTCATTAATTGGTTGAGGTATATATATATATATATATATATATATATATATATATATATATATATTACATGAATCTTTCATACAATAAGCAGATAGTGAAGTTAATGATATAAATGGCAAGAATCACTCACGCAAACAATTTTTAATAAAATACATAGTAATGTAAATTGAACTGCACCACATACTTGATATATATATATATATATATATATATATATATGCATATATATATATATATGCATATATATATATATATATATATATATATATATACATATATATATATATATATATGCACATTTCATTAAAAACGTTTTTATTAGTAAGGCTTCCATTATTTTTAGCCTTTTTTTGCAAGTGGGTGATGCTATTATATTAGTGTGGTCGACATATATATATATATATATATATATATATATATATATATATATATATATATGTATATGTATGTATATATATATATATATATATATATATATATATATATACATATATATATATATATATATATATATATATATATATATATATATATATATATATATATATATGAAGAAATATAGTCTTAGGGTGTGCTATATTTATGGGATAAAGTGCTCAATATCAGAAATAGAGCGTGTGTAAATATAAAAGTGAACGCTGAAGTCAACACTCAGAGGCGACAGTCTGTTTCATGCTAGACGCAATCCTCAGGCCACGGGTGCTGTTATTTTGCTCAGCTATTGATATATATGGGTCAGTGGTGCATTGTGGGTAGTCTATTTTGGCGGTTATTTTACCGAAAGTCGTGTATTTGTGTATTTATTTATATATAACTACAACAATCTATCCCAAAATTGAATAAATAACTTCCCAAACCAAAACGAAAGCATTAAATAAGCGATATAAACAAATTTTTACTACGTTAATAAAAACACCGATTAAAATTAAAATAAAAAAATAAATGTATAAGATAAGAAATAAAAAACAAAAAAATAAAAATAAAAATAAATAAAAACAAGCAAAATAATTTAACCCAAATAAATAAACAAATAAACGACTTCCGGTAAAATAACCGCCAAAATAGACTAGCCACAATGCACCACTGACCCGTATATATAAATAGCCGAGAAAAATTGGCCCGACGATTGCGTCTAGCATGAAACAGACTGTCGCCTCTAAGTGTTGACTTCAATGTTCACTTTTACATATATATATATATATATATATATATATATATATATATATATATATATATATATATATATTATTTTAATTCTATTTTTTTATTTTTACAAGGAGCTAAAATGAAAGTCAACAAGACCTCCAAGCAATTTCTACTGGCGGATCTGCCATAATTATCAGAGAAGACCAACTTACAGGTAATTAACACAAACTTCTTTCATTTCATAATTTATGTCTAAATTGATAACGATCACCGAAGGTAAGCAACGTCGAGCCTGGTCAGTACCGAGATGGGTGACCGCTTGGTAATAACATGTGCTTAAACTTCGCTGTGCGGGTAGTGTAAATAGTTTACGGGCATATCACGTTGGAACACTGGTTCTCGTACGATCACCGAAGGTAAGCAACGTCGAACCTGGTCAGTACCGAGATGGGTGACCGCTTGGTAATAACATGTGCTTAAACTTCGCTGTGCGGGTAGTATAAATAGTTTACGGGCATATCACGTTGGAACACTGGTTCTCGTACGATCACCGAAGGTAAGCAACGTAGAGCCTGGTCAGTACCGAGATGGGTAATACCGGAATATTAATTAAATTTCACGGTCATGCTCGTCTTGACGTTAGTTATCCCCTAAAAAATGATCTGCTTCTCTCGACATAAGGAGGGGCATTTTCAAAGCTATCGCGTAAATATGTCAATCTGTAATTGATTGATAACCCGTAAAAAACAAATCAGTATATATATATATATATATATATATATATATATATATATTCGCGGCACTTATTGGAAAGTGCTCAATATCAGTGATAGAGCTAACATATACGAAGTGCCACAAGAAAAATTGATCAGGAGGTTACAACAGGAAAAGAGATCATCATGTAAACTTAGAGCTAAAGAGATCAATTAGAAAAGATCCAACTCAATCCATAAGACGTTTTAGCACACGAGAGAGAAGTTTCAGTGATGACAGTCCAAAGATCAGTGAAAAAAGACTTGAAAATGAAATCGTCCGTGAAACCTGTGAGGTACCTTGTTACTTCAGGACAGAAAGTTAGAAGGTTAGAGAGAGATTGAGGGCGAAGTTCATATTGAATAAATTGAAAAATGATCGTGAAATTATATATATATATATATATATATATATATATATATATATATATATATATATATATATATATATATATGAACTTAATTTCAATCCTTCAGGAGCTTCCGATCCTTAGCTATGATTAATTAATGATGAACATGTCATTTTCGTTTTTGATCGATTTCATCACGATTCTTCTGTTAAACTTTGAGAGTAATTATACATTCTTACTTAAAGTAAAGTCCAATCGTGTTATAAAACCCCGGAGAATTCCAATAAGATATCTTTAATCATTTCTAAGATACAACGGTTCAGAGCTTAATCTAACAATTGGACAATTTTGCTTTTACACGATTTGGACTTTTTGCTGTTTCATCCGGTACACACACACACACACACACACACACACACACACACACACACACACACACACACACATATATATATATATATATATATATATATATTTCTGTTTTGCTTTGGATACTATTATAAATCCTGCAAACACGCACACACACACACACGTATATATATATATATATATATATATATATATATATATATATATATATATATATATATATATATATGTGTGTGTAATTTGGCAGCAACTTTTCTTTCAAACATGTAGTGTTGAATGTTAAAGACAACATAGTCTTACATATTTTCTTTTGAATTTTCTCATATTCTCTAATGAGACTTTTTATTTGAAAATAGTTCCGAAATATGTATTTTCCATACGATGACCTAGCGCTTTCGAACATCATTGTTCATCTTCAGGGTCAATATTTTAGTCAAAAAATTTTTTTTTTTTTTTTTTTTTTTAAACAAACATTTGCCAATTATCTTGTAGCGTAATCATGTTGCTACTTTTTTACAAACTAAAAACGTTAAATTCCTTTTAAATTCAAAAGACGCGATGATGTTATATCACGTGCATGGCGTAGATTTTTATCATGTGACAGCGTGAATATATATATATATGTATGTATGTATGTATGTAAATTTCATTAAAAATGACAGACTAGGTGCTTTTATTTATTTTTTTATACAATTTCTCATGCGATCTAATAATTTTTATCTTTTCGGGTGATAAATTATATAAAAACTGTCCGAATGTTCTTTTTATCCGAGCGCTTTCGGCTATACATTTAGCCATTTTCAAGGATTATATTTTAACTGTTAAAATAAGAAATAGTTTGTTGTATGTATGTTTTATAAAATGTTTTCATTAAAAAAAAAAACACGGTCAAGATATTATGTCCATGTTCATAGTTAATATTATTAAGTGTTGGTTTGTTTGTTTTTATTAATAAGGCTTCCATTATTTTTAGCCTTTTTGCATGTAAATAATAGAAGCCTTATTAATAAAAAATAAAAAAACGACACTTAATAATATTAACTTTGAACATGGACATAATATCTTGACCGTGTTTTGAAAAAAAAATGAAACATTTTATAAAACATACATACAACAAATTATTTTTTATTCTAACAGTTAAAATATATATATATATATATATATATATATATATATATATATATATATATATATAATTATCAAACTACTAGTATTACTCGGTTGGTAAAAAAAAAAAACTCGAATAGCACAACTTGTAAGTCTATCAAAACAAATTGGTACCAGAGGGGAAAAAAATTGAAGAAGAAAGAAGTAGAAACATCCGAACAGGACGAAATAAATCGTCCAGTGACTTAAGTTTTTAATCCAAAGAAGAAAAACTCCAAACGAGTGATAAAGCTAAAACGTAGAGTGCTCAATACGGTAAGTAGAGCAGGGATAAATAAAATAAATCCTAAAGAGCCAGCAACAACCTACATAGGTTTCACCTAAACGGATCTTCAGGGTAAAATGGCTAAAGAGGAAATGACATGAAACCGTATTTATTGATAAAACCACTAAAAAATAAAAAATAATTACCATAAAACCTCGTGACAGAAGACAAAGAAGATATATATATATATATATATATATGTATATATATCTTACGTTACACCTATCCGATCACAGCTCCATTAGAACCCATTTAAACACACAAATATTTACCAGACTCCATTCGAAATATACTAGTAGAAAACACATATATATTAATTGCTTCCACCTGTAAAAAAAGGTTTTCAAATAATGGAGGCTTTAATAATAAAAAAGAAAAAGCCTACCCTTAACAATATTAACTACGAACAAAGCCACAACGTGCTAACCGTATTTGGAAATTAAAACACCCCTACTACACGCTAAGACATGCACATAATGCACACACTCAATTAAGCTGAAAAATCAAATCATCCTTGATAATGGCTAAAGGTATAGCCGAAAGCGCTCGGAAAAATAAAACATTTGGACAGTTCTTACACACGCTTTGTCCAGCAAAGAAAGCTCTTGTTCGTACACAAGAAAAATTAAATAAAAAACTTAACCGTAGTACCTTGTCTGTCGTTTTTAATGAAACTTGCATATATATATATATATATATATATGTATGTGTGTGTGTGTGTGTGTGTGTGTGTGTGTGTGTGTGTCTTGAACTAGTTAGAAATTAAAGTTTTAGAAAAAAAAATTCATATTTTTGTTTTATTTTCTAATTAGGTTCCTCGATTTGTTTCGACCAGCATGGCCACCATCAGGAAATATGCATGCATGTTAGTAGCAGTGTCTCTGAAGAAGGTGACCTTTGCCCCTGTAGTTTTCGTTTGATTTTGTTTTTTATAGTTAATTCTTGATCACTTCTGGGATTGGTCAAAGCTCTTTTTGAAGTTTTTTTTTTTTTTTTTTTTTTTTTTTAAGGAGAGATCGAAGCATCCGTAAGATCTTTTGTCATTTTGACAGGTTTATTTGTTCCTGGAAAGGGAACGCGTGTGTTATGCGTATGCTATCTTTAAATGTAGGGGGAGTGTGTGTGTGTAATATATGTATGTGTATATATTTGTGTATGCGTGGGTGTGTGAGCGTGTGTATGGGAGACCTCATCACCTCTGTTAGCATTTGTTTCTAGTGTGGCTGAGGGTGGGAGTAGTTAGGGGAGTTAGGTTGGGCTCTTCAAGGGTGGGGTATCATCTCCTATGTATTAGCAGTAGAGTATATTCAACTATACAGAGAGTAATTGCTCCGATGAGCTGCTTTCGCTGGTCCCTAGGCCTCATGAATTTAAACGTCCAACGAGGCTGGCATCCCGTCCCCACCCCTTCACCGTTGAAACTGTTAGATGTAGACGTCTCTTCTACTCCAATAGCTTCATGTCTCGCACATCTCGCCTGTGGAACTCCCTTCCTTATTCCTGTTTCCCTGACAAATACAATCTCCAACGGTTTAAGTGTAACGTCAATCGACATCTCCAGTTGCCTTGATCTATCCACTTCCCTTCTCCACATCCTTTCCCCTTTCATTCCTATCTGCTCTCGCTCCAAATCTTCTGTAACCCCCTTGCCTTGATCGATCCACTATCTTTCTCCACGTCCTCTCCTTTACCACTCCTATCTGCTCTTCCTCCAAACCTTCTGTAACCCCTTGTGTGCTAGTGGCCTCCAGCCTTGCTTGGGGTGATAAGCTTAAAAAAAAAATTATAATGTGTGAAAAAATATGGGTAGGGAAGGGTTGATCTATATGTTTATATATTAATGTTATCAGTGCTATTTGTTGTTGAATTTGTCTGGACAAAGTGTTTTGGGGCGCAAAATCCATTTGTCTTCATTTTCTTCTAGTATTTTTCTATGTTTATCTTTTCTGTCTATTTCTATTCTTTCAATAAAAGTGAATTTTGCATGGCTATTAAAATCATGTTTTTCTCGGCGGAAATGTTGTTTTACAGGTAATCATTTTTCGTGGGGAGCCGGCTTAATCCGATTCAGACAATTATTAATTCTGTAGTGAAATAGGCATTCAGATTTTCCCATATATTGTATCTGGCATCGTCTGTATTCGAATAAGTAAATTGTGTTATGACTTCTACAGTTAGAGTTGTAGTAGATTTAGAAATTATTGGTATGTTTAATGTGGTTACAACATAGGCTCCTTTTGTTGTTACATGGTTGTATATATATATATATATATATATATATATATATATATATATGTGTGTGTGTGTGTGTGTGTGTGTGTGTGTGTATGTGTGTCTGTGTGTCTGTGTCTGTGAAATGTGTATATATATATATATATATATATATATATATATATATATATATATATATATATATATATGTAAAAAATAAAAAGACTGAAACCCTAATATTCCATGGTCATAATTTATTCCATTGGCTGGAAATAAATTTGTAGGTCTGATGAATTGGATCGTATTTACGATTCCAATGGAATAAATTATGACCATGGAATATTAGTGTTTAAGCCTTTTTATTATATCCTTACTCTGTCCTGGACATTGAGTTCTACCTGGATTTTATCCTCTTGGAATTATTTTTTATACATATATGTATGTGTATTTATGTATGTATATATATTAATATTTTAAATATATGATTGCATATGTATGTGTATGTTTACCACTAATATTATCTCTCTCTCTCTCTCTATATATATATATATATATATATATATATATATATATATATATATATATATATATATATATATATATATATATATAATACAGTTATTCAATTAATTTCTGAGGAAGGACCGAGGTGGTCTGAAATATCAAATATATAAAAACATATAAATAATACTTTCGTAAAAAAACACCTTTAATTTGCAACTTTTCAGTTGTTTTATCCATATTATATATATATATATATATATATATATATATATATATATATATATGCAATTTTTTATATATATTATTTATATATGATATATGGGCGGTACTTATTGGAAAGCGCTCAATATTAGTGATAGAGCTAACATATTTAGTTGGATTGATGTGTGTTTGTGACCCTAGGTTTCACGCTATTTGCAATCGTCAGACAAACTCAGAGTTTGTCTGACGATCGCAAATAGCGTGAAACCCAGGGTCACAAACTCACATCAATCCAACTATATATATATATATATATATATATATATATATATATATATATATATATATATTATGCAGCGTTACATTAGAACATGCACATACCCACTACAAAATTGTACATCTTGTTTCAAGTTTGAAAATTTTTTTTAACATTTCATCAGACGGGAAATCACGATGCTACTAATGGGAAATTTAGCTTTTATGGGAAACTTCCCACTGACGGAAGTGAATGTGCTTTGTTAACTGCATTTCGGAATAAAATATTTTAGTAGCATCGTGATTTCCCACCTGATGAAACGTAAAAAAATTTGAACGTTGAATCAAGATGTACAGTTTTGTAGTGGGTATGTGCATGTTCTAATGTAACAGTGCATAATAAATAAATATTTATTGCTCTACTTTTGCATTGAGCTCTGTTTTAAATTAATGTTTTGAGCGCTGAAATTTTACTCTTCGTTCTTTTAGATTTAGGTATATATATATTTAGTTTATTTAATTTTTTTTTAGTCACATGGTCATGTTGTAGGCTATTTATATTTTGTTCTAATGTCACCTCTTTGGCCAGCGTACCCTGACGATCCGCGTAGTTGAAACCTAGGTAGGTTTTCCTGGCTCTTTAGGTTCATAGTTAGATTTGCTCTACTTAGTGTATTAAGCACTTTACTTAGTTACTTTTGCTTTACTCGTTTTGGAGGGATTTTTTCTTTGGACTCTGGGCTTGGATTCTGGACGATTGTTTTCGCCTCAATTACATGTTCTTAGTTCTTTCTTTTTTTATTCCTTATTTTTCCTTGGGCATTGGTTTTTTGTTCAATCACAAGCCGAAACACCTAAGGTTTTTCCAGACGAGCATAATTATATATATATATATATATATATATATATGATGAATTCTCCCGTCGTATTCGATGTATGAGGGTCAAGCAGCTGAGTTGCGAGGAACCAACAACCCAGACACCAACACATATTTGATTATAGTGGTGAAGGCTTTGTGCAGAACCAACGACACTTTTTAAAGGGCTGAATACAGAGACCTGGTGCACTACATGCCACAAGGTCCCCAAATGACCCTCCGTAGGATTTGAATTCAGAATTGTCCTTCTCCTAGACCAATTGCCATCCAAGGCTATAGAACCCAGTCTGTCCTGCTATTTAGCCATAGCTGGAGGGAGAAGAAGAGAATTAATACCTTTCCTAAGGGTTTTGGCACGTTAGTGAATGTAATGGATTCGACTGGAATTCAAACTGGAAGACGCGCGTGTTTTTTCAGGGTATTTTTTCAGGGTATTTTTTCGGGGTATTTTTTTCAGGGTATCTTTTACGAAAAATGTGCGTCTTGTAAGCCGGAAAATACAGTAGTTAGTTTTTCTTCTTTTTTTTTTCTCGTTTTTAATTGAATTATTTTTTTCTCCATTGCAGCCGCCATGAAATTACTTCTTACCAAAGACGAACATTTGTTTACTTGTAAAATCTACGTACCTGACAGAAGGAAAATAAAATATTGGCGTTGAAAAAACCGGATGTATGAAAAGGGCATCAAGGCTTTAAAGAATTGATTTCATTGTATCTTTGTTTTGCATTTGAATCGAAAAGATCCAGCATTTCGACCTGGTGACCGCCAAGGCCATGTTGTATTGTTGTACTCGTAAAATCTCATATATCTTTGTAATCTTTTGCCATCCCAACGAGCATATCTTTGGCTTCAATTTTCAATCACCGAACTGAACCACCTCGGAAAGAGTGGATTGAAACCAACTGCTACCCACTCGATACCAAAGACAAAAACAGACAAGTCGAATTTTGTATATATGCACACTACAGTTCAAAAGTTTGAAGAGACCCCTACTAATTTTTTAAATTGGCCCCAAAAGTAGTTGTTTTGTATTTTAAATAAGAGAAAATTATTATACATTGTTAAAGAAAAAAAAAGAAAAAAAAAGGGAGCCATGATTTCTTATTAGAAATTTTATGGCAAAAAGAAAAAAACTATAATTAAATTTTGCTCTCGTCAAAATAGCCTCCGTCAGCCTTGATTACTGCAGCACAAATTTTTGGCATTCACAGCAAAAGTTTCTCAAAGTATAAGTTTGATATTTGATTCCATTATTTTTTCAGTTACTCTAAGAGCACTTTTTCATTTTTTTTTTTTTCACTCTTCTGTCAAATTTATATATATATATATATATATATATATATATATGTGTGTGTGTGTGTGTCATTCACAGACAGTACTGTTTCGCTGTATCACAGCTCCTCGGTGCGACTAGACTTCCGAATGCCTCAAGCCAGGATTGAAACACAACTAATTTGGTGTCAGCCAGAGCTATCTTCACTCGGTAGAGTTACACAACTAAATCTAGCGCATTGTTTTTACAAATGTAAACAAATGCCAATCAGCCAAAGTGCTCCATTCATTTTACTGAAGAGCTTTGCATTAGTGCAAGTGTAAAAATTGTCTGACGTGTCTATTATTGTCTGAAGCAAGTTCGGTGAATTCTTTAGCCAAATATATCTCACTCTTGTATATTGAAACACTTTATTTAGTTTTTCTCTCTTTTCCTCTCTCACTCTCTCTCTCTCTCTCTCTATATATATATATATATATATATATATATATATATAGATAGATAGATAGATAGATAACTCTCGATCTCTGTTTCCTTAATTTACATCAACTCTCTCTTTCTCTCTCTCTCTCTCTCTCTCTCTCTCTCTCTCTCTCTCTCTCTCCACTGAGTTATTTTCTGTGTCTCTTATTTTTCACTTCTCTGTCTCTTTCTTTATAAAATTAGTAATTCCCCACCTCTCTCTTTCTCTCTCTCTCTCTCTCTCTCTCTCTCTATCTCTCTTTCTATCTCCATCACTCTTTTTCTCTTTTTGTGTCTCTCTCTCTCCATATCTATAAAAATAACGTACAAACAGAAAATATATTAATTGTCGGACTTAATCCATTTCATCATATATATATATATATATATATATATATATATATATATATATATATATATATATATCTGTACTTGCTCTCTTGTATCTTCCTCTCTCTCTCTCTCTCTCTTTCCCTCCCTCCCTCCCTCTCCCAAAATCAACTACAATGTCACTAAAGGCAACTCCTCTTGTGGCCTTCCTCTGCTTCTACCTTCTTCGTGCCACTTGTGCTGAACTCAGAGCTTCGTCCCAACGTCTCGTCGCAACAGGTCAAACATTTCACGCCCTTTGCCATTACGAGCGCGTTGATGTCGACCGATTTCTCTACTGGACCGTCCACACACGCCACAATAAACACGAGGACCAAGAAATCAACGCCAACTTCGGCGGGGTCGATTTCACGACTTGTTCTCCTTTCAGCTTCGACGACTCCAACAGCATTCTCGCTTTCAAGACCGGTCTACGAGGCTTGACCGGTCAGATCACCTGCGATCTAGACGGTGGCCCGATGAGACTGTTTATCGACAAGGTCCGGCCAGAATACAACGGGCTTCGCTTCTCTTGCACCTCCCGCCGCAACGACAACGCTCGGAGCAATGAAGTGACCCTCGTCGTCGGGAAACCTAGATTAGTAACCCTTGAGATAGAGGATTCTGGTGACAAGAACCATACAACCGGCGCTGGTACTGTTCTGAGAGCCACGTGTCGGGTGGACAGGTCGTTGAAGCCGAAGTTCTTATTCTGGGCGACAGATGACGTCGCGAAGAATAAATCGACGTTCGGTGGGATGGTTGTGGAATTCTGTTTCCGGTACAAAGTCCGCGATCCCGTCTACAGGAGAATAGATTTCAACTGTCATGGACCGTCTGACATTGCGTCCACAATAGCGGTTCAATCACTTCCTGTCGGAACAGCCATCTTTTGTTATGCAAAAATCGACAACAAAGATGGCGTCGTCGCTTCAAGAATCGAAAGCAATCGGCTCGCCATTTCTGACAGTGGACGTTTTACCAATCTTGTAATCTCTGCCGGGAAATATTCTGTACCGATAAACGGAACGTTTTACGCAAAATGCCGTTTGTTAAGCTGTAACGGTTTAACGAACAATTGCTCCGACAGGATTCAGTGGCAGGGTGTTTCGAAATTTGGTAAAAGGGCGTATATCTTCAGTAGAGAATGGCAAGAAGATAGCGTATTGTTGATCAGGCCAATTCAAGAAGCTGATAACCAAAGTCAAGTCTATTGTCGTGTTTTACGCGATCCGACAATACCAAGGGAATCGGTTACGATTAAGGTCACACGGAAAATGCCGATGTCTATCGAGCTCTTACGAAACGAATCAACGATTAGGCCCGTGCCGATAAACGGAACATTCCGCGCCGTCTGCTCGTTCAGAAACATCGATGCGCGCGTCGTGCACTGGATTGTCGAGACGGACCACGTCAGCATTGGCAAAATCGTCGTCAGGCCTGACGAATGTCGTACTTACCTCATGATAACAACAACGCCAGCCGTGGACCGGATGCAGTTCTCTTGCAATCTGAGCGCCCAACTAACAACATTCTCAGTCCAGCGGGTCGGAGCCGACGATCACGGAACCGAAGTCTACTGTTCCGCCATTGACCGATACGGTTTTGCCGTTCGCAGCGACTCTGTGAGCATTAAGACGCAAGTCGTCGACAGCTCTGAGAATGCGCTCGCAAAAATTCGACCGGCTTATCGAGAAGCCACGCTCGTGGCTTCCTGCCCGTTTGGAAATGGTACAGAAAACGTATTAATCGTTCATCCGGCAACTGAAAACGGAAACGGAAGTGAGATGTTTAGAACCAGAAGTGAAACCGATTTCACGACTTTTATCCGGCTTGACAGAAACTGCACTGTAATCGATTACGCTTTACACTCGTCCCGGCGGTTTTATGTCGGCTGTGACCCTGACAGCAAATCTCTTACACTCGTTATAGATCCGGTTTACGGTAACGCTTCAGACTCTTTCCGGGTGACGTGCGCCTGGTACGCTTCTCTTCCTTCTTCAAACGCCTCTTCAACGCCGGAACTAAAGATGATGGTTCATAAACGCCAGTACCCGCAAGTGGTCTACCCTGTGTCAAAACCGACGCTGCATTATAGCGGCGGGAAAATTCAAATTAACGAGACCGAGCCTGATATCTCCAGCATGATTTGGTTAGTTCCGGCCCTTCCTGATCAAGAATTGGAATTTTCTTGTAGCTTTGATGCCTCTGAGAATTCGACCTTCAACCTCTCGCTTTACATCCAAATAGAAAACGGCGAGGTTTTTCGGTTTCTCGACAGGAGGAAGCCGAACGGTACGAACCAAAAGTTTGTAATTCGAGGAACGTTTCGCGTGATGACGTCTTATCGTGGTGTTTTTTGCGTAGCGGAGAACATCGTTAGCCGCTGGGAATCGGACTCCGCTGGGATTAAGCTTCGCAACGCCTCTGTTTTCATGGCACTGCACGACCGGGTGCCGTCGAATAGTTCTTTCTTCCTGCGCCATCTAACTCCAACTCGCAAACTGTGCTATGACTTATGCGAGGTCTACGGCAATTGTCACGGAGTTTCCTACCAAGACATGTTATGCTCTCTATCAAACCACAGCTTTCAGGACTTGCAGTTTGTGTCCAATGAAGGTTTTAGCTTCTACCACCGGCTGCCACCAGAAGATATCTTGCAAAAACAAGACTTTTGCTCTAGTGTTTACATTAAGCACGAGAATAGGATGCTGCCTTTTCACGAGGACCTAGAACACCGAACCGGTGTCACAGCAACTCAGTGCCAGTATAGGTGTACGGCAAATGTACTCTGTCGTTCAATAGAGTATAACAGAGCTCTGAATATTTGTCACTTGTCCCGCCTGAAGCCGACAAAGAATGAAACGACGGCCGGAATTGACCGTTTTGACTGGGACGTTTACACAAGGACCAACACACCAGACTCTTTCGTCGTTATCCGAGAACTTTTTCCCGACAAAAATTATCATCCGGTATCTCAGAATGTGCTGACCGGGTTGCAGAACGACCAGGACCAATTGAAAGAATGTGCAGATTCCTGCAGGAACAATGACCACTGTCTCTCATTCGTCAGTATTTATAATGAACTAGGTAAACACATGACGTGCTTTCTGTATGGCGTTAATATTCCCGAAATGCACCTGGTGAAGCCCGTTAAAAATGACCTGAAAAGACGATTCTACGTGCGCGTTAAAAGCGTAAACTTCGAACTGGTTCCAGTTAAACCACGTAAAATGGTCACAATTGCTTGAAAGCATAACAAAAATACCAAAGGCAGAGGCATTTCAAATCTTTCCTGTTGATTTTATTCTCGTTCTCTCTTTACAAATTATTGCGGGGAAATTGCATGAAAGTCCCTAAAAAAAAAATAATAGGATTCTCTTGTATCAAAATATCTAAGGGACATAATTTTCGTCTAAATGTTTCCAGGATTTTTTTTTTTTTTTTTTTTTTTTGTTACTTTCTTGTTACGGAGTTTCAGCCGCTATACTCTCCGGCCTATTTCAGAACACATCGCAGCCAAAAGGTTGTGAACGGCAAAAGACAAAAAAAGATAATGTAAAAAAAAAAAGATAATGTAAAAAAAAAAAAGATAATGTAAAAAAAAAAAACGATAGATAAATGATTAATTTGACGTAATTTTTTCTTTGTTTTTTTTCCTTTTTTTGTTAAAATATACCTAAAAAAGCTTTTTTCTGGTATAAAACAAATCCGTTCTAAAAACTCTCATGGTTTCTATTTGATAAATTCCGAGATGTCCGTCTATATCGCTCTCTGATTTTGTTTTCTTAGAGGACGTCTATCCTCATTGGATACCTGAAGTGTACTACGAAATCGTCTAACAGACGGGCTTTTCAGTCACGATTCAAGCTGCCAAAGTAATATTTGTCAAGCTTTTACTTTTTGTTTTTATCGGAGACACTTTCCTATTAATGGGAAAACCGATGAGGATTGACGTCACTACACAAAAGACTAGTTTGCAAAACGTCCACGGTAAGCAACGGATACGAAACAGGGCGGCTTTCGAGAAAAATGATCTGGATGAAGAAGATGTGCCGTCCTTAAAAACGGAAAATAGAAATCCGGTTTGCTGCATCGTTCTCCGTGACTGAGCGGTAAAGCACACTGGATGAAACGGCGGCTTCCCTTACAAAGGGAGACGCAGTTTCGACCCCTGCCGAAGTCTTCATTGCCATATTCACAACGTTTCGGTCGCTGTCTTCTCCGGCCTTCTTCAATATCTGTCTATATCTCTGAGATGAGGTATTATGATTACTTGCATTATTTACATTATTCGAACTGTTATCTGCATTGCCATATTCACAACGTTTCGACCGTTGTACGCTCTGGACTTTTTCAGTATCCGTCTATATCTCTGCGATGAGGTATTATGATTACTTGCATTATTTATATTATTCGGACTGTTATCCTGATCCTCATTTCGTTTCGGCCGTTGTACGATCCGGCCTTCTTCAGGTGATTTGAATTTCTAATAGAACTCTTTATTTCGTCCACCGGGTTAGATCGAGCTAGTTCCACGTGACACATGACCCATTGGATAAATACGTTGGTTAGATCCAGTGACTAGACCCAAAGAGTTGTGAGTTCAATGCCAAACCACAGCAGTGGTGAACCCAAAAACTTGGAGAGTTGAGTTAAAGAGAAATAAGTGAAACATCCGGAAGAGGCATGGCACATGGAACTAGAACAATCTCTACCCCCCCCCCCGGTGGACGAAATAAATGGTTCGGTTCAAAATTCCAATCACCTGAAGAGGGAGCAAAATCTTGTGGAGATGAGTTACTAAACGTAATTAACTGAAACTGAGATACCCCCGTGGATTATATAAATAGTTCGGTTTGAAATTCCAACAAATATCACCTGAAGAAGGCCAGAGTGTACATTGGCCGAAACATCGTGAATATAGCAATAAAGATGAGGACAACAGTCCAAATGATGTAAATTGTGTAAATAGTTGCAATACCTCATCTCAGAAATATAGACAGATCCTGAAGAAGGTCGAAGTGTACAACAGCCGAAACGTTGTGAATATGACAATATGAGGAAAGCTCATCAGTTGCCATGACAATATTTGTAGAGGGAAGCCAAGTCACGTTGGTGGTGGGAAAGTAACTGAAGTCGAAATGCCTGGTCAGGATCGATTACATTACAGAATGCGTGTTGGGGGAGCATGATAGTTGAGGTGCGTGCGCATATGTAAACAATTATATATATATATATATATATATATATATATATATATATATATATATATATATATATATATAAACTGTAGTGAAACAAATTTCTCAATGTCACTTGGGTATGTCCATTTTCTTTTTCTGGCCCAGGAGTTAGGCCAAGTAAGGATAAGTGTCGTTATAATAGTCGTGCTCATGTCTGAGTTTGAAGAACCGAAGAAAAGATTGTTCTTACTTCATCGGTAGTGTCGACGTGTCTATAATAGCCCAGCACAAGGCTTTGCGCTGAGTTAGAACGACCAAAACAAAGTTGGTACTGATTTCATTGGGGGGAGTGTCGACGTGTCTATAATAGCCCAGCACAAGGCTTTGCGCTGAGTTAGAACGACCAAAACAAAGTTGGTACTGATTTCATTGGGGGGAGTGTCGACGTGTCTATAATAGCCCAGCACAAGGCTTTGCGCTGAGTTAGAACGACCAAAACAAAGTTGGTACTGATTTCATTGGGGGGAGTGTCGACGTGTCTATAATAGCCCATCACAAAGCTTTGCGCTGAGTTAGAACGACCAAAACAAAGTTGGTACTGATTTCATTGGGGGGAGTGTCGACGTGTCTATAATAGCCCAGCACAAGGCTTTGCGCTGAGTTAGAACGACCAAAACAAAGTTGGTACTGATTTCATTGGGGGGAGTGTCGACGTGTCTATAATAGCCCAGCACAAGGCTTTGCGCTGAGTTAGAACGACCAAAACAAAGTTGGTACTGATTTCATTGGGGGGAGTGTCGACGTGTCTATAATAGCCCAGCACAAGGCTTTGCGCTGAGTTAGAACGACCAAAACAAAGTTGGTACTGATTTCATTGGGGGGAGTGTCGACGTGTCTATAATAGCCCAGCACAAGGCTTTGCGCTGAGTTAGAACGACCAAAACAAAGTTGGTACTGATTTCATTGGGGGGAGTGTCGACGTGTCTATAATAGCCCAGCACAAGGCTTTGCGCTGAGTTAGAACGACCAAAACAAAGTTGGTACTGATTTCATTGGGGGGAGTGTCGACGTGTCTATAATAGCCCAGCACAAGGCTTTGCGCTGAGTTAGAACGACCAAAACAAAGTTGGTACTGATTTCATTGGGGGGAGTGTCGACATTACTATAATGGGTTAGCTCAAGGCCTTGCGCTGAGTTAGAACGACCAAAACAAAGTTGGTACTGATTTCATTGGGGGGAGTGTCGACATTACTATAATGGGTTAGCTCAAGGCCTTGCGCTGAGTTAGAACGACCAAAACAAAGTTCGTACTGACTTCATTGGGTGAGTGTCGACATTACTATAATGGATGACCTCAAGGCCTTGCGTTGAGTTAGAACGACCAAAGGAAAGGATGATTTACTTGATCGGTGGATGTTTTTGATGACACGTGCGAGTGCCATGCGTTGGAAAATGAAAAGAGAGTTCAGTCGGCAGCAGACAGGGGAAGCTAATGTTCCTCAGCGGGAACGTAATTAACACGTGTTGCTAGATCTTGAACAAGTAGGAGAAAGAGAGTCAGGAAGGACAATGTTTGTTTTTTTACAAACTTAACTAGCGCCGCCTAACGGCGTTTGACGAAGCCAAGTGGGGTAATCATATTTCTGGTTCCTCCACTAATATCATTATGTGAATATGTATTTCTTTTTCTTTTTTTATTATTCATTTTATTTCATTTTCCCATACCAACTTGATAAATTAAACAACGTCAAGATTCGAACCTTAGTCTCATGATCGGAACACTAACATTATAATCCCACGGCCACAGCGGGAGAGGCTTGTTTGAGCGGATTTTTAAATAGGTGTTGTGTCTTGAAAACACTTTACGGTGCAAAAAGCACACTATGCCTTCTTGGCCACACGTTTTCACCTGGCTTAATGTGTAGTGTCTACATCGAATGAATAACTTCATTAATATCAGATGCAAGATAAATTGGGTCACTGTGTCGTGCCAGAAGATTTTTCACGTCAGAGTCCATCTTGCATATTTACAAATCTACCATTCGTCCGTACATTGAGTACTGTTGCCATATATGGTCTGGCGCCCCAGTCATTCATCTCTAGGTTCTTGATAAAATCCCAAAAAGTGTCTGCAATGTAATCGATCCTGACTTGGTATCTCGACTTCATTCACTTTCTCGCCGACGTGACGTGGCTTCCCTCTGTCTTTTCTACAAATATTTTCATGGCAACTGTTCTGATGAGTTTCTTTCCTTTGGTACCGTGACTACATGAATTTAAGCGTGCTACTTGATTAGGATCCACCCTTTTACAACTGAAATAGCTAAATGCAACCGCCACGTCTACTCCAACAGTTTCTTTCCCCGCCTGTGGAACTATCATCCGTTTACTTGCTTCCCTGATAACTACAATCTTCAAAAATTTAAATGCAATGCCAATCGCCATCTTCTATCTTCTTGAATCCCGTTCGTCTTTTCATCCTTTCCTCACCCCTACTATACCCAGTCTTTTCTCTCACTTTCACTCCTTGTAAACCCTTGTGTACTAGTGAAATTACTGCCTTTCCTGAGGTGAAATGATTAAAAAAAAAAAAAAAAAAAACTTTCCGACAGCCTCTGGCTTTTTCGATGGAAAGTGCTCAGATGAGCCCCATTCCTTAGGTGCACCAGTTCTAACCTTCACGGCTAAGACACACACCCCCCACCTACGCCACATACACTGAATTGATTCATCCTCATTTCCAGAAATGTTGCATTGTAAAACAGAGTCTCGAGATGTTGCTTCCCTGATCGCTACAATCAAAGCAAGGGACAACCATCATCTATCGCTGTTCATCGCTATTCCACATGGCAGACGTTCGGGTGAAGTACATTCCTTGATTCCACCAGTTTAGACTTTCACAAATACGACCCACTCTGTCACGCAACGAACCTTGTAGTGAACCACCCTCATTCCTTTTGTATTCCATTTGGTCCAAATAGCCGGTAGCAATGAAGGCTGTTTCGAATGAGCCGTCGTTGTGCTGACCAACGTGGACAGTTAAAGGCTCCCCTAAGAGGATTGCCGAGTTCAGAAACGACTTTATGAAAATCGAAATCTGTCCCGTTTTGAGGTTCTGAATTTAGAATAAGCCTAGTTATGAATGTAACAGATTTTGAGACTTTTTGCTGTTGTCCTTTTGTAGACAGAGGAATGGTTGCTGTTTTTCATCTATGGTATTCCAGTAGCACCACCTTGTTCATTACTTTGCTTGCTTCCTACCAATCACGATCTCTTATTCCGTACAGAAAAAAAAAGGCGCGCTTAATACTTTCCCACAGATTGTTTTTCTCATTTCCAGAAATGTTGCATTGTAGCACAGAGTCTCGAGATGTTGCTTCCCTGATCGCTACAATCAAAGCAAGGGTCAACCATTATCAATCGCTGTCCATCGCTATTCTACATGGCAGACGTTCGGGTGAAGTAGATTCCTTGATTTCACCAGTTCAGATTTTCACAAACACGATCCACTCTGCCACGCAACGAACCTTGTAGTGAACCACCCTCATTCCTTTTGTATTCTATTTGGTCCAGATAACCGGTAGCAATGAAGGCTGTTTCGAATGAGCCGTCGTTGTGCTGAAAAGCGCTGCACAGTTATAGGCTCCCCTAAGAGGATTGCCGAGATTCAGTCAGCAACAACCTTCTTGCAAAATATTTAAAAAATGTAACAGAAAACTAAACCTATTATGAAAATTGAAATCTGTCCCGTTTTCAGCTTTTGAATTCAGAGTAAGCCAAGTTATGACTTGGAAACTTTTTGTTTTTGTTCTGTTGCAGACAGAGGAATGATTGCTGTTTTTCATCTATGGTATTCCAGTAGCATCATCTTTTTCATTACTTTGCTTGCTTCTTACCAATCACGATCTCTTATTCCGTACAGAAAAGGGCGCGCTTAATCCTTTCCCACTGATTGTTTTTGTGTGAACACCAAGTTGTAGTTTAAATTCCATGAAAGACCATTTCGGTCAACACACGAATACTGAACTCAAGAAAAGCCTACTGGAGAAAAACAGACGACATTGCACTGGGCTTCGTTTGTCAACTCGTTCTCGATAATGCATTGTAAAAGAAAAATGGCTGCCGAGTCGCTGTGCGCGCAAGCGTAAATACTAATACATCAGTCATAAAATTTGATTACAGAGAAGTAAGAAGAAAGAAGGTAAAAAGAAAGAAAAGAAATCAATAATAATAATAATAATAATAATAAAAGAAAACCAAGAGAGAAAGAGAGTGAGAGAGAATAATATTTAAAGGGGGAAGGAAAAATAGAGAGGAAGGAAAGTCGATCAGGAATTTTGATGTAAAATTATCGAAAAACGAACGGAAAGAAGAGAAAAGAAGTAATAAAAACCGAAATAGTCATATTCGAAAGAATATAAAAATATATATAAATCAAATATTAAAATAAGTAAATGTGTTGGTCGCCTACCGTAACGAGACTGGCCCCAATTTTGAAATAAAAAATGCTATTCTGATCAAAGGAGAAAATATATAGAGAGTGCCTTGATTGCAAGATCAACTACAGTAAATTTTGCGTCCTGGCTCTTACAACATTTCGCCATTCCTAGCAGAACTTCTATTATCACAGTGTGCGATATCTATGAACAAAAGTGATGGACAGAAAGAAAAAAGAATCTAAATTAAATCGGTTTACTATTTACATTATTCGGACTGTTGTCTTCATCTTTGTCGCCATATTTATTACAACGCTTCGGCCGTTGTACGCTCCGGCCATCTTCAAGTGGCTGGAATGACGAACTGAACCCTTTCTTTCGCTCACTGGGGTAGACTGTTCTAGTTCCACGTGCCATGTCTAATGGATGTTAGTTATCAGTTATCTCCTGTTAATTCCCCTCTCCAAATTCTCCAGTGCCGTAACCAGATATTGAACTCACAACTCTTTGGGTCCTGTCACTGGGTCTAACAGTGCCAGGACCCAATGACACAGGCGTTGGTTAGATCCAGTGACACTTCGACATTCCAACCAACGTTGTGATAAATATGGCGACAAAGATGAGGACAATAATCCGAATAATGTAGATAGTGTACATAATACCTCACCTCAGAAATATAGACAAACACTGACCTCTCATTTTAACAGATATATGTACCAAAATTACGTTAAAATACTAAAGATTGAATTTATTCGATAAAATCGCCTTTGGCTTCAACCACGGCCTCCACGAGGTATGGGACTCAGACTCTTTGGATCCTGTCACTGGATCTAATCAACGCCTTTATCCACTGTGCCATGTGTCCTTGAGGAAATCGGTGCATGAATTTCTGGGTATTAAAGACCTAATGTCTTCAGCATCGATTTTTTTTACCAGAGCTCATATTGCAATTTTTGTTGTTATTATCGCTTTTCTCTGGCACTCCTTATTACTGGTTCCCATATTGTATTCATTTCTAAATTGGTTTGATAAAATAAATGAATAAATAATTTAAAAATCCCAGCATCCCTCGTTCGTCCGCTAATTTAGTTCAGTGTAGTCCTAAAGGCCGAAAAGCGCCACAAGAAAACTTTTTCCACTTTGTCATACAATGTTCCCAAATATTGTTCTTGATATATATATATATATATATATATATATATATATATATATATAAATGAATATATATATATGCATATTCATTTATATATATATATAAATGAATATATATAAATGTATATATATATATAAATGAATATATATATATATATAAATGAATATATATATATAAATGAATATATATATATATATAAATGAATATATATATATATATAAATGAATATATATATGTATATAAATGAATATATATATATATATAAATGAATAAATATATGTATATAAATGAATATATATATAATATATATATATATATATATATATATATATAATATATATATATAAATGAATATATATATATATAAATGAATATATTTAAAGACATTTATATATTATGTTTAACGTTCTTTTTTATAGATACAAATATTTAAGTAAATGCTCTGTTTTATAATAAACAGTATTAAATAACATTTACCGGCCTGAATGTCCGAGAATGTTATCTAATACTGTTTATTATAAAACAGAGCATTTGCTTAAATACTTGTATCTATAAAAAGAACGTTAAACATAATATAAATGTCTTTAAAATAAATTGTCGGACTATGTCCAATTCTAAAATATATGACGTCATTTGTTTACATTTGATACGCTAGAGCAGATATGAATTGAAGAGATTCATGGAAGATTTAAGTTTAAAGATAGTAAAATCGACCTTGCTAACCAGACGCTCATCTGTGGCCGAAAGGTTAAGGCACATCACGCGAAATGATGGTTCCGTATAGGATACAGGTTCGATTCCTGTCGGAGAGCGAAAATTTTCTATGAAAATTTCTCGGACATTCAGGCCGGTAAATGTTATTTAATACTGTTTATTATAAAACAGAGCATTTGCTTAAATACTTGTATCTATAAAAAGAACGTTAAACATAATATATAAATGTCTTTAAATAAATTGTCGGACTATGTCCAATTCTAAAATATAAATGAATATATATATATATAAATGAATATATATATATATATAAATGAATATATATATATAAATGAATATATATATATATATATATATATATATAAATGAATATATATATATATATATATATATATATATATAAATGAATATATATATATATATATATATATAAATGAATACATATATACATATATATAAATGAATATATATATATATATAAATGAATACATATATATATATATAAATGAATACATATATATATAAATGAATATATATATATATATAAATGAATATATATATATATATAAATGAATATATATATATATATATATATATATATATATATATATATATATATATATATATATATATATCGTTATCTTATAAAATAAGTGTTGACAAGCAACCGTCTTCGAGGCTCCACTCCGGATTTTCTGACTCGATTTACTTAACCTTTTCTGTGTTTTAATTTGGCTGCAAAACAGCGGAGATTTAAAATTGATATATATATATATATTAATATATTATATATATACTATATCTATATATCTTCGCAGATGGTACCAGTTTTCCTCCTTCGCCTATTCACCCGTCTTGGAGCTCGATTAATTCTCAGAGGCTATTTGAGACGCATACCACATTATAATTTTATACACAATAGTAAATTGTCCAATCTATCACCCACGACTACAACAACCTTTGGAACATATATAATGTAGGTATATAAACACTATATGCATTACATGTTTTAGAAGTCCCCTGAAAAATAACGTTTTTTTTTATTTTGGATATGACCGTAAGGGAGCGAAGATTTAAAATCAATGCTTCCCTTCCCCTAGCTCGTGTGTGTCAAACTGGCGGCCCGCGGGCTGCATGCGGCTCTTTACATGCATGTTGGCGGCCCTCAAAAAGGTTTCTATAGCAACGGTTTATCGAGAATTTTGTCTATGTTGGTAATGCAAATTATTAAAAACAGTGAGATTTTTTTTCAATTGGTATGATTAGATTGTTAATTCATTCTCAATGTTTCTTTTTGTTTTTGAATGTCAGCGACTATTTTTAACTTCCGGTTAATCACGTGATCATCCTTGACAACGAAATATGAAGTGAAAACGTTCGTAATTTTGTAATATTTTACCTTAAAAATGTCGATTCTGCTCCATCTCGTAAAAAGAGAAAATCATCTGAAGAATGACGTGTGTTTCAAAAAAAGTGGGAATTACAGTATTTTTGTACCACTATTAATGGAAAGATAAACTGTTTGATTTGCAACCACTGCATGCGATGTCAAAAATATAATGCAGTAAGACATTATGAAGCAAACCATCAATCTTATGATAAATATGAAGGAGTAATATGTCTTTAAAGGTGAAGGGTGGTAATGGAAATGCAAACTGACTCAAGACTCAAGGAAAGTAACTGGAAGTAGGGTACCCGGATTTTTCCATGCCATCCTCAACCATTTAAGAACTTCAAAAAGTTTGCCACAAAGATTAATGGCGATGTTTTGGTTCCACATATGTCTGGAGCAGTTGTTTTTGTTTATGAAGGCCACAAAAACGTCTCGCAGAACCAGATTAACTGATAAGCATTTGTCATCTTTTTATCAAAATGGGACTAGACAGTCATATCGAGAATAGGACACATGGCACAGTGGATAAAGGCGTTGGTTAGATCAGGTGACAGACCCAAAGAGTGTGAGTCAATACCCGTTAAGGCAGTGGAGAACTTTCAGAGGGAAAATTAGCAGGAGATAACTGATAACTGACATCCATCAAACATGGCAGGTGGAACTAGAACAGTCTACCCCAGTGATCGAAATAAAGGGTTCAGTTCGAAATTCCAACCACCTGAAGAAGGCCGGAGCGTACAACGGCCGAAACGTTGTGACAAATATGGCGACAAAGATGAGGACAATAGTCCGACTAATGTAAATACTATATCGAGAATAGTTTGTCATCAGGACTGCATAAAAATGATTAAATTGTACTACCATGTAATTATTTTGTATTTAATGCTTAGATACCACTAGCTGTGATTAATGCAAGGCTGTGCGCAAGTGCGGCCCTCGAGTCTGCAGATATGGCCGATGCGGCCCTCCATATGCCCTCAGTTTGACATGCCTGCCCTAGAGTGACTGTCTTCCTAGGCGGTAGAACTCCATCTAGCCGATCAGCTGGTTATGAGGCGTCAGTTTTCCGCCTTCGCCGGTTGACGCTGGACCTAGTTACCAGAAGTTATTTGAGACGCACACCATGGAGGTATTTTGTAGGCCGTGGAAGCTTGCATTGCCCCCCCCCCCGCTATGACAATCTTTGGATCATATATATATATATATATATATATATATATATATATATATATATATATATATATATATTGGATTGAGGAATCGGAGAGCCGAGTTCGAATTCCAGTCGAATCCATTACATTCACTTACGTGCTAATACCCTTGGGAAAGGTGTGAATCCTCTTCTTCTCCCTCCAACTATAGGTAAATAGCAGGACAGACAGGAGAAGGGCAACTCTGAATTCAAAACTGCGGAGGGTCGTTTGGGGAGCTGGTGGCATTCGCTGCACCAGGTCCCTGTATTCGTCCCCCAAAAAAGTGTGGAGGGCCCTGCACAAAGCCTTCACCACTATAATCAAATCTCATGTGTCGGTGTCGGGCTTTCAGTTTCTAGGAACTGATCTGCCTGACCCTCATACGTCGAATTCGACGGGAGAGTCGATCATATATATATATATATATATATATATATATAATATATATATATATATATATATATGTTTATAATTCTAACTTTAGATATATGGAAGCGGGGATGGCATCATTTTAAAATAAGCCTGAAGGATACGGGTTAAAATTGACGCCTTCGTTTGTCATACGAGGTCTAAATTAACGGGACTGCTTGAGCTTTGCGCGAAAGACGGATAAGCGAATTAGGGTTATGATCTAAAATTATAGCTTGGAAATATAGAACTGTAACCCTAGCTTTATTATATCTACGTAATCTATGTAATCTTATTATTATATCTACGTAATCTATGTAATCTTATTATTTTATCTATGTAATCTTAGCTTTCTGTAACCATTGTATTTTTTTTACATTCTTTTGTGGCAGGTCAAATCGTAACTGCTTCACCACGACAATGCAACTACTCACGACGCCCCGGAGCATCCGGCAAGCAAAAGCCGAAAAGAACCATCGCCGTACTGAAAGAATTTCCCTTTCATCTGATTTTGCTCTGTGTGATTTTCTTCTTTTCCCCAAGCTCAAGGAGATCAGCAAGGAACCCGTTTTGAAGGCGTGTAGTCCATCAAGAGCGCCGTAACGACGAAGCTGAAGGACATCCTAGAAGAATCCTTCCAGCAGTGCATAGAAGCGTGGCAGAGGAGGGTGGAAAAGTGCATATGACTAGAGGGCTGGTAGTTTGGAAGAGAAACCGTGTAGTTTGTTGTTTTGAATTGAAATAAATTGTTTGTGACACCAGACCCGTTATTTCCAGGCAATCCTCGTATATCGTAATTATTTTTTCAAAGTCCGTATTTTTTTGACTACAGAGAAAACCTGGAAATTTTCCAATATACCTCAGTGAAATGTTCACTTCCCAATGTTATAGTTTATAATGTAGTTTAGATAGATTCTATACCTTAAAATAATGTTTTTAAATTTAAAAAGAGAAAAAATATGAAGAACATAGATTAAAATTGAAAAAAACGTGTTCGGAAGCAGGACGGACCGGAACGAGACGAATAATTATGACAAAATAAAACACAACAAAAAAAATGTTAAGAAAAAAGACATTGTATAGAAAAAACAAAATGTATTAAAAATGGCGGAAGATAAGATTTGGGACGCGTGGGAAGAAACCCAAAGTTTAGAAAAAAAAAACAGATAGAGAAACTGTCGATGAGACAACAGTAGTAAAAAATATAATCTTTACAAAATTTTTCGACGTGAAGAAAGAAAACTTTAATAGCAACAAAAAAAAAAAATGTTTGAAGATAATGTTTCAAGATAATCCATTACTTTTCTTGCCGACAGACAAGAATACAAAATGGAAGCGAAAACGGCCACTTTTCGCGCCAATGGACGTAACTCAATTGCCGTCGAGTTTGTTTTTTTTTGTTTTCTGTTTTGGCACGATATTTTTGACTGACAGACAAACGTCATTTTTTTCCCTCTTTAAGAGAATATGTGTGATTATATTATTTTCCTGAAACGGATGCGTAGCTATGAATACAAAATAATAGAGACTCATATAAATACGTGAGTTGTGTAAGTCATTAGTGTGTAATCTATTTTTTCACTTCTGTGTATACGACGGGATGGTGAGAAGTTCTCAGCGAGACTATAAAAAAAAAATGACCAAACATCAGATTTGTTTTTGAAGGGCCTTCTAGTATTTGTCTCACACACACACACACACACACACACACACAACACAACACACACACACACACACACACATATATATGACAGATTCTAGAAGGTCCTTCAGAAACAAATATATAAATATATATATATAATATATATATATATATATATATATATATATATATATATAAGTGCATATTGAAGTCAACACCCAGAGGCAACAGTCTGTTTCAAACGAACAGTCAGACCATTTATATTTACATACGTTTTATCTCTGACATTGAACACTTTATCGTATAAATATAGCATACCTTAAAACTATATTTTATCATATATATATATATATATATATATATATATATATATATATACATATATATATATATATATGTGTGTGTGTGTGTGTGTGTGTGTGTGTGTGTGTGTGTATAGGTAGTAATCCGTTGGTATAATCCAGGCGGGTCCTATTAACACAACATAGTAATTGAAATATATTAAAACTGACTCACAAAAGTTCAATGTTTATATTCATTAAACAGCAAATTTTCTTTACAATTGGAATTGGGTATATATATATATATATATATATATATATATATATATTATATATATATATATATATATTATAAAGAGATAATCATACAAAGAATTAATCAGTTACCATATTAATATAATATTCATTAATCCAAATTCCAACATTAGCACAATGTCATCATCGGGGTGTTCTTTCTAAGACAAAAAATTGTTGTGTGTGTGTGTGTGTGTGTGTGTGTGTGTGTGTGTGTGTGTGTGTGTGTGTGTGTGTGTGTGTGTGTGTGTTTATTACCAATCTGTGATTGGTCGGGATAATTCCAAGAAGGATATTAATCCAGGGTGAGCTCAATGTAAACTACAGCGAATAATAATAATAATAATAATAATAATAATAATAATAATAATAATAATAATAATAAAAAAGAAGAAAAGCCATAAAAATTCATTTCGGCGATAATTTATTTCATGAATATCTATATATTCATCTCTTCAGACCAAAATCTTTTAGTATAAATTTAATATATATATATATATATATATATATATATAAACACGTTTCATTAAAATAAAAAAACCTAATATATATATATATATATATATATATTCATTTAAATATATATATGTATATCCATTTATATATATATATATATATTCATTTAAATATATATATGTATATCCATTTATATATATATATATATATATATATATATATATATATATATATATATTCATTTCGTTTATAATTTATTTTGTGAATATCTATATATCCATCTCTTCAGAGAAAAAATTAATTCCAAGGAGGAGAGAAGAAATTAATATATAGAGTTATTCATTTAAGGTTTTCTTCTTGATTATTATTATCATTATTATTATTATTAATAATAATAACAATAATAACAATAATAATAATTATATATATATATATATATAAGATTATGTTATAGTAACTGGTAAAATATTTTCATGTCTGGAGCGGATTACCCGCACAGAGGTCGACGCTTGTTGGCTTTTACAAGTTTGACGAAATACGTGATATCGTCATCGTATATCGATGGGATAACATGTGCCAAGAGTTTGTTTTTTTTCTTGTTTTTTTTTCATTCATTTTTTTTTCCATCAGCGCGCGTCGTCTGCTGACTCTCCCACTGTTCCTAAGTAACTCCACTAAAGACGAACACAGTTTACCTTCAATTAAATTGAAATGGAATCACTACAACTAAAATCAGCAACAATATATATATATATATATATATATATATATATATGTGTGTGTGTGTGTGTGTGTGTGTGTGTGAGAGAGAGAGAGAGCGACAAATGAACACAAACTGAGATTGATCGATACGTACAGATTGAAATAGAAAAGAAAAGACTGAAATCGATAGCTAGCTAGATATTAACAGATTGTGATTGATAGATAAGAACAGAGATAGATAGATAGATAGATAGATAGATAGATAGATAGATATGAACAGACATAGATAGATAGATAGGTAGATAGATAGATATGAACAGATTAAGATATATAAATAGATAGAAATGAACAGATTGAAATAGATACATAGATAGGTATGAACAGATTGAGATAGATATGAATTGATTGAGATAGATAGATAGATAGATAGATAGATAGATAGATAGATAGATAGATAGATTATCGCTTTTATCTTATGCGTGTGCACGTAAATCTGTGACAAAAACACGCGCGCGAACACACACACACACACACACACATATATATATATATATATATATGTAGTGTGTGTGTGTGTGTGTGTGTGTGTGTGTGTGTGTGTGTGTGTGTGTGTGTGTGTGTGTATTTGCGTGTGTGCTCGTCCATTTTCTATTTTTGCCTGCCCAGGGCCTGTCACACTGCCACACCTTATCTGGTTTGTTAATTAAATTGGATGGCACGACTATCTGGGGAGAAATTGTAGCCGGAGAAAGGGTCAGCTAGGTGAAGTGGGCAAAATCTTTCCTGCGTCGTCGCTTGCATCCCCTCCCCACTCCCCCCCACTCCCGCTCAAATATTTTCTGTGTCTTCTCCTTGAAAATAACTACCCCCCCCCACTTTTTTCTCCCCCCCCCTCATCTCTTGACTCCTTCTCTTCTGTCAATCTTTTACTTCGATTCTTTTCACAATTCTCTTTCCACTTCTCCGCCATTTTTTATCTTTCGTTTTTTGTTGGGGGGGGAGCCATTTTTTTTTTTTTTTTTTTTTTTTTTTTACTAATCATAATCAGTGCTTCAGCTAAGATTTTTTTCAATCTCTCTCTACGCCTTTCTTTTCCACTATCAAATTCTCATTCTTCCTGCTTTTCTCATTTTCATTTTCGCTCTGCTCTTTTTACTCTCTCTCTCTCTCTCATTCTCTCCCTACGCCTTTCTTACACGTTCTATCTCTAAGCTTTTCTCTCTCTCGACCTCTCTCTCTCTCTCTTTCTCTTTCTCTCACTTTTACTTACTTTCATTCTTACTGTCCTTCTCATTCTCATTCAGTCACTACGCCTATCTTTCTCTCTATCTAAATCTCTCTCTGTGCCTTTCTCACTCATTCTGATTATCTCTCTAAGTATTTCGTTCTCTCTATCAAAGTCTCATTCTCTTTCTAAGTTTTTTTACTCATTTTCATTCTCTCTCTTTGCCTTTCTTTCTCTCTCTCTCTCTTTCTAATTCTCTCTGCTTTCTTTCGTTCTCATTCTCTCTCTACACCTTTCGTTCTCTCTCTCTCTCTCTCTCTCTCTCTCTCTCTCTCTTATTCTCCTGCCTTTCTTACTCTCATTCTCTCTCTCTACGCTTTTCTCTCTCTCTCTCTTATTTATTCTGCCTTTCTCATACTCATTCTCTCTCTACGCTTTTTCTCTTCTCCTCTCTCTAATTCTCTCTGACTTTCTCATTCTCACTCTACGCCTTTCTTTCTCTCACTCTCTCTCTCTCTCTCACTCTCTAATTCTCCCCGCCTCTCTTATTCTCCTTCTCTCTCTACACACTTCTTTCTATCTCTCTCTCTCTCTCTAATTATCTCTGTCTTTTCATTCTTATTCTCTCTCTACGTCTTTCTCTCTCTTTTTCTAAATCTCCCCGTCTTTATTATTCTCATTCTCTCTCTACGCCTTTCTTTCTCTCTTTCTCTCTCTCCCTCTAATTCTCCCCGTCTTTCTTATTCTCATTCTCTCTCTACGCCTTTCTTTCTCTCTTTCTCTCTCTCTCTAATTCTTCCTGTCTTTTTCATTCTCATTCTCTCTCTACGCCTTTGTTTCTTTCTCTTTCTCCGTCTGTAATTATCCCTCTCTCTCTCTCTCTCTCTCTCTCTATCATTCTAATCCCTTCTCTGTGCCTCTCTCTCTCTCTCTCTCTCTCTCTCTCTCTGTAATGTGCCAAGTGCATAGTGGAGTTAAAGCTTTAGATAACTTAGGAAGAGTTCTAGGAGGTTCGCCTGACGTCCCGTTGTGTCCAAGTCCCGGATAGGTTCACAGATAACCTTGGTTAGTTCATAGTCGATGGAGGAGTCTCTGTAATATCTGCCTTCATCATCGGTTTTTGTTGAAATGGACTTTATGTTGGATACTGAAGTCACCGTAGATATGAAAGCTGGCCGAGGGGAATTTAGTGAGGGTATTATCAATCTTCTTCAGATATTCGGTCGAAGATTACCGTCCCTTCCTCCTGAGGACAGCAGAGAGCAAAAACGAATGTGGTACTATGGATATACGGGAGTTCGGGTTCTTCGTCTTTTGCGCCCCTGCCACAGAGACGCTCGTCCTTGATGTAGGCTCCGAGTTTGTGGCCGTGGCGATTTAGGGGTTCATGTCTGGCTATAAGAATTGAGAAACCCGGGACTGGGAACTCGCCTATTGCGCATGTGGAGTTGATACCGGTTTCAGAAAGTAAAAAGAGGTTTGGTTTAGATTAGAGAAAGGGAACGAAGCTGGTTCGCTACAAGGTTTCGTTGCCTGCTAGGGTAGGTCTTAGCGGTGTTGGCTAGAACTGGAGGAACTAAGGAATGTAGTTAGTCTGAACATTTTCCATGGAAATAGCGATAAACTAGTCAGAGGCTTGTAACTTATCGTTTAGTGAGAAAGGGTTTTTTTTTCTTATTTTAATCATTT
>OZ038518.1:10105606-10120606 GCA_964036315.1 Acanthosepion esculentum
AATTATTTATTCGAAAATTATAACATGAATATGTTATAAAATCACTAAAAAATAGCCATTTTGTTTCAACACTTCTGGTGTCTTATCAAGTGATGATGTTGAATGTAGAATAAAGGGTTTTAAAAGGTTCAAACCAACCAAACACCCCATCGCTAGGGGAAACGCTATTACATAAGCTGGAATGACCAATCAAAATACAAGTATATGAGAATTCAAAAAACTTGACAACGAACTTTGGTTATAATAATTATTTAATGTCTTAATGTTGGGGTTAGACTAAAATAGAATTCATTCTGACTAATAAATATTAAATTATACAAAATTTGAAATTAAAAATTAAAAATTACCTCTTTTAAAATTTAAATTTAATCTATATTAAGTTTAAAATTATAAAATTACTGAGGAAAAAAGAAAAAATACATATGTTATTCTATTTACTTACTTTTTTATTGAAATTTAGTTGGAGTAAACGTTATGCTCAAATGTTGCTCTGGACTTCATGACAACATCGATATATTTGAATCATAAACAGAGGCTGGGGAGGATGACATCTTACAAAAGACAATACATACACAATCAGTTTATAATACATAAACAGTGAAACACGCGAACGTATTTAGATACATACACACACAAAAAAGCGACGAGAAAGGAAATATCTCCGCGTCCCTCTAAAATACAAAACAAAAGAAACATACATACACAATGAAATGTACACACAAGTGACCGTACACACATACACCGATAAAGACACGTACATACACACACATACATACATACATTGACAAAGACACTCCGATACACCTACCAAGAAATATTCAAGTTTGAAAGTGTTATTGAACGAATTCTAACCAATTATTAAAATAAAACTCAACACGGGCAGAACAGAACACCAAACCTTAGGAAAAGAGAAGACATTCAAAAAGATAGAAATGGACAGAAAAATAGATATATACGCATAAAAATAACACCATGTAATATATAAAAAAAGAAAACTCCACATACAGAAATATATATTAAAATATATTTCATATATACCTATATACGTCCAGAGAGTGACTCCTGGAAAACCTGATGTCTGGCAACAGGACTCTGCACCACGCCACATTAACAGGAGAAACCAATCATAGTTGTCATGCATCTTCTGCGACCACATCATATCTTTCATATATATGCACATACACAAGTACAAAAATATAACAGTAGGTGAAAGAAAATAAAACTACATACAGACATATGTATACACACATTCTTCACTACAGGCAGAAACACAAATAGCTTACCTACAGACAAGCATATACACACATATATATCTATATCTATATATGTATACACATACACACACATACATATACGCATATGCATATATACACATACAGAATCAAGCATAAATATATCAACCCACACAGCAACATAAAAAAGTAAACAAACCATATATATATATATACATATATATATATATATATATATATATATATATATATATATATATAGGAACACACAAACATACATGTATACACACATACAAACATTGGAGAGGAAATGTCGTTGATTGTATAGCCTCTGTTTTCACTTTCCAGTGGATATCCCTATGTATGTTTTTTCGTTGCTGATGTTTTCTTTCGTAAAAATGGTAACTTGGTATACCACATTTTCTGAATTACAGGTACCTCCGACTGGGCTATCGGTCCCGGTTCTACGGTTACAAGACGGCATGTTTTCTGATGTTTTGCGGTCATGGGATGCTTTTAGTATTTGGCTGTTGTGTGTGCTAATAATTTTCTGCGAAATAAATTATAACCGAAATGAATCTTTAAGGTTTTCTTCTTGATTGTAACGCATCCCTTTTCGATCTCTGTTTTACCTCCATCCCTGATTCTTGTCACGCTACGCTGCTCTGCCCTCTTGGCAACTCTGGTGTCTGTTAATAATCTCATTCCACTCTCTCTCCAGCCATGAACCTCCCACTAACAGAATATATTTCTGTTATCAACGCGCAGACTGGGACTCGTTCCGTGATTTCCTTCGCGACTTCCCTTGAAATGCGGTTTTTAATCATCACCGGGATAAAGGCCGGCATCGGGGCTTTCATCCCAGCAAGAAAATACCAAGTTAAATTGTGTTTATCTCCTTGGTTCTCAGGTTCTTGCTCAGCCGCTGTAGCCCATAGGAATCGTTTCTTCCGTCTATATCGGACCGAAATGTCTGATTGCAACAGACGTCTCTTTGTCTCTGCTCGTAATGAGTGCAAGCTTGTCGTCAATGAAGCAAAGTTACTGTTTGCTGATAGAATGAAGCAACGTATTGCATCTCGCAAGTTTGGCTCGAAAAATTATTGGCGGCTCTGCAAGAGTGTGCGGAACAAGAGCAAATCTTCAATCCCTCTTCTATTCAATTAATTCGAAATCCTAGAATCCTCAGCTGATAAGGCTGAAGGCTTTGTTTGGAAATTCTCTTCCAAATCAACACTCGATGAGTCGAGTGTACCCACATCTAATTTCCATCCTAGAACTGAGACTCTACTGAGTGAGATGTGCGTAATCCCGCCGATGGTGTTAGACAGTATCTCTAAATTTGATTCTCATAAAGCAAGTGGTGGTGACGGGTTACCTAAAGAGATGTGCCCGAGTTGGCTCCAGTTCTCCGCAAACTATAAAACTATTGCATCGCCTATTGTTTTCCACCCCGTTGGAAGTCCTCCTCTGTTGTCTCGGCTTTTAAGAACACTCGGGACCCTTCTGACCCATCTACCGTCCTATTAATCTCCTACAACTCTTAGGCTGTCGTCGAGGCTTCAATGTATGCCCAGACTGCGTGAATTTAAGCGTGCTACTAGGTTGTCATCTCGGACCCACACCTTTACTGTCGAAACTTTTAAATGTAACCGTCTATTCTACACCAACAGCAGCTTCTCTCGCACTTCCCTACAGAACTCCCTTCTTATTACTTGCTTGCTTCCCTGATAACTATTATCTTCAAAAATTTAAATGTAATGTCTATCGACATCTTCTGATGCCTTGATCCACGTTCTTTTTATCCTTTCTTCAATCCTCCACCCCTACACCCAGTCTTTTCTCTTACTTTCATTCTCTGTAACCCCTTGCGTACTAGTAGCACTCCTGTCGTTGTGCAGTCTTTGTATTTAATATTTTTCAGTATGTTTGGCGATTAAAAAACAACCATAAGAACCCAACCATTAGTTGGGAGATAATTGAGAAAGTGAAACCAGATTATGGAAAGGGAGACATCTGTAAATTGTGTTTGTTGGAGAAGCTTAATATACTAAAACACTTAAATAACCCCAACTTGCTGAATATGAGAAGCGAATTGATTGCCTCATGTATCCCTAAAACCAAACATCTGCTTCAGCACATTGATCCTGATTAAAACAGATGTCAAAACAGGTCTTATGAATATTAATATATGTAACATCATTAATAACATTTTTGATATATTTATACACAAATATAATCCCATATTAACGTATTCGATTAATTTATAACGTGTGTATGTATAAGTTCACCTTTTTATATAGAAGGCTAGGTTGAAACACATTAAATAGTCTTAACCTATTATTATATAACATCCCGAATACTAAGTTTATTCCATAAGATGTGACTTTAAATGTTATGACGGGATTTTTGCATAAAAAGAGTTATCTCCCTTGGTTCAGAATGTCTTTACATAATTTCAAATTTGTAAAAATAATTTTTAATTATTATTCTTCCAAAATTAAGAATTGGAATGATATAAAACAGAAATAATTAATTATATGTTAGGCAACAATAATAAAATAAACAATTTTTAACACATAATTTTAAATCACGCTTTGACGGTCAATCTGTATATTTCACCTGAAGATTTCACGTTTGCTTGAAACTCAGAGTCATGTTATTAACGGTGAATCCTATATATATATATATTCAGTCATTCGCAGACAGTACTGTTTCGCTGTATCACAACACCTCAGTGCGACGAGACATCCGAATGCGTCAACCCAGGAATGAAACCCGACCGATTTAGTGTCAGTCAGAGTTTCTACCACTGAGCTATTATCATTCAGCAGAGAGAAACCGCTACTGTAAACAGCTTACATAAGCCATTATCAAAGATGACAAGTTTCCCAAACTTAATACTTCTCGTTTTCACTCTCGCGTGGTCATGCGTGACGTCACGAGCTACGACGCGTTTTTCGCTTCCTTGGCTCGTAAATAAGAGTTTGTCGTTACGTTGAGCTTATTCAAACAGCAACGGCGGGCCATTATTGTGGTTTCGTATATGTGTTGTTTGATTTATCAAAATTGTCATCTTTGATAATGGCTTCTGTAAGCCGAAAGCTTAGATTGGATTCAAGCATGTGTCAATATGGTGTTTTCCTTTCGTATTTCAACGAAAATGTGATTAAGCTTATCAGACAATACGAAAAGAACTTACTTAAAATAAATAGACAAAACTTGTCTATATTATTTAATGAAACATGCATTAACATATATATATATATATATATATATATATATATATATATATATATTACTTAAACGTTATGTTTAGGCAGGGGGGAGTACTCGTATATGAGTAGATACTCCATTCATTAATTAAACAGTATATTTTTCATCTACCGGCCGGAGTATTCAAGAAATCTTAATAAAGATAATTATATATTCACACTGGTAAATGAAAATAAATATACTGTTTAAGAAATAAACAGAGCGTCTACTCAAATACGAGTATCCACTAAAAAATAACATTCAAAATGATAAAAATCTGTCGGATTAATAAATAAAAAATCCATCACCTTTCTTTACACACGCAATTATATATATACCCCCCCCCACATATATATATATATATATATATATATATATATATATGGGGGGGTATATGTGTATGTGTACAAATGTGTTTACTAATTCTTCGTAGTGAGACAGTGTATGTATTCAGGGGGAATGTACACACACATATATACACACATGCTGACAGGAACACACGAAAACGGAAATAGATCTAAGAGATCTAAGAACACACAGGGGTTATTAAAACATTAAAAGATAAGACAACCGGATTCATCACTTCTCAAACCAACCTTAATTGTTTTATGACCCTTCGCTCAGAACTCTTCACTACCATTTAAAGAAAGACATTGGAATGACCAACACAAAAACAGAGAATGTCTCATATAGAGAAGATGTAACATTGAAAAACATAAAGGAAAAAAATTAATTATTTTTAATAATTATTTTTAATAATATGTGGAAATCTCCACCCTTTACCTGAAGACGGTCGTGAGACCAGAAACACGTGTTGTAAAACTATGTAAAACTATGAAAAATAAAGAATAATATTTTTTTAAAAACCCACATTACAACCAAAAAAGTTTACGGTACCTCTCTTCTTTTTAATACACACACTTTTCTCTCGTTGGAACCATTATAACCTCTTCATTTCATTTTATATATATATATATATATATATATATATATATATATATATATATACCGTCCTGGGTATGACGATAAACTACATCCGCCTTCCGGGTAAGACAATGAACTACGTTCAACAGCAAGGCCTCTAATCAGGAGGTTTTGAGGAGCGAGGAACCACCTCTTAATTGCTGGTGTTCCCAGGACCCGGGGTGGTAGCACCTGTTAGGGTCCCAGCTATTGGCAAATAGTTAACTCCCAAACTGGGGTCAAAACACTATGAAAGTGTAAAAATAGGTTTTAATACCAGAAATACTTTTTGTAAAAACATTATTGCCAGCAATATATTTTTGAGGAAAAAAAATATTACCAATAATAGATTTATGAAAGGAAAAAATATTACCAGCAACAAAAATTTTGTCGGCATTAAATAACCCATTCAGGTTGATATGCCGTAAAACAAACCAAACACACACACACATATATATATATATATACATATATATATATACATATATATATATATACATATATATATATATATACATATATATATATATATACATATATATATATATATACATATATATATATACATACATATATATATATACATATATATATATACATATATATATATATATACATATATATATATACATATATATATATATATACATATATATATATATATACATATATATATATATATACATATATATATATATATATATATATATACATATATATATATATATACATATATATATATATATACATATATATATATATATACATATATATATATATATACATATATATATATATATATATATATATATATATATATACATACATATATATATATATATATATATATATATATATATATATATATACATATATATATATATATATATATATATATATATATACATATATATATATATATATATATATATATATATATATATATATATATATATATATATATGTATGTATATATATAGTGTATTGGAGCAGAAGATCATTACTTTACTTTGTTGTATTTAAAAAAATTTTTTAAATAGACTGGAAGGAGATTTTTATTTTCTTTTTGAAAAAATAGCTGATTAGCCCCCTTCTTTTATTTTACGATTCAGAGCAGATTTTCGATTAATGGCGTTTCTGTTTTGCAAAAAGAAATTGATGATTTAAATTCTTTAAGCAGTCCGGCTTTTAACTAATATAAATATAAAGAGGCTGGAATTTGTAATTTTTCGAAATTTCATAAAATAAATTGCTGCTAACAGATGTAATATATATATATATATATATATATATATATATATATATATATATATTTCATTCATACATGTTTCATTAAATAATATAGACAAGTGTTGTCTATATATTTTATGTAAGTTCTTTTCATATCGTCTGATAAGCTTAATAACATTATCATTAAACAATGAAAGAAAATCACAATATTGATATGTAAACAAAAACAGACTATCATCAATTTCTTGTTCGTGTATTGTTTAATATATTGTGTAATTGTCATCTTCGATAATGGCTTATGTAAGCCGAAAGCTTAGATTGGATTAAAAAATATGTATCAATATTGTGATTTTCTTTCATTGTTTAATGATAATGTTATTAAGCTTATCAGACGATATGAAAAGAATTTACATAAAATAAATAGACAACACTTGTCTATATTATTTAATGAAACATGCATAAATGAAAAAATGCTGCCTAAATACACACAATATATATATATTTTCTAAAAAAATAAAATTTCAAAAATAATTTCACTCATTTGTGAATAAGTTCTGAAAATTTCTTTAAAATCCAACAATTAATCGATGTTTGAAAAAATTTCCAAAACAATGTTTTTAAATGCCAAGAAAGATGGTAAAAATCCATATACGCACCTCTCATCAACGAACTAATAGAGGCAGGGGTTGCCCGCTTAAGCCGATTGTCCGCTGATCGAAGAAGCACTAATTCGTTACCAATACTTAGGTTTGTAAGCTTCCTTTTTACACTTTCTCTCTGCTTCGATGCCATGATGAGGGTAGAACAATAATTATTAATCAAAATAACAAAAATAATAGATTTCTCACGCAGCCATCTTTGTTTATAACCGAAAGGGCCGCCAAGCGGTCACTTTGAGAACTAATACGACTTGTTTTGTTAAGCCCGCAAATTTTGAAACGTTTTGGAAGTTATTTTTTATCAGCAAATTTCGCCTGTATCATCCGAAGTCCGTTGATTGTGGGGGGGGGGCGTAAATGAGAGGTTTATCCGTACTAATCTTTGCCCCACCCGCTCACACACACACACACACACACACACACACACACACACACACACACACACACACACACACACACAAAGATTTTTAACCAAAATTTCGAAAAGGCTAGGAAGGATTAAAAAAATTAATAAAATAATAAAAAAAAACATTTTGGTCTTTCCTCTTAACATTAAAAAACATTTGGACGATAAAATTTTGTTTTTTGTCAAGTTTGGGGCCATTTTTTTTTTTTTTCATCGTGGTTTGGTTTTCTTTAGAAAATTTTTTGAAGGTACCTAATTTAAATCCTATTAATCGCCATCTTTTATCTACCTGATTCTTTATTCTCCTTTCTCTTCATCTTCCCATTCTCTTTCATTCCCAGAAACCTATTCCGTCTTAGTGACATTAACTCGGATGAAAAGATTTTTTTTTAAAAAAAAAAGAAGAAAAACGGCCAACATGGAGAAGTCCCCCCCCCACACACACCAAAAAAAAATATCGATCCCGGCCGGTTCATAATTTCGGTGTTGAATTAACTAATAACAAGGGAGATTGATTCAAACATGGGAACCCATTAAAAATAACGTGTATAGTCATAAAAATTTATGTCGGGTTCAAAAAATCGATTTAAAAAGATACAGTGTACATCAGCGTAAAAATGAGTTGAGTCTGATGAAGTCTGTCGGAGTTAGCCTCTCCTCAGTTTCCTTAATCCTTCAACAGGGGTCTCTCTCCCCTGGCTATAAATACTGGCTAACCCTTCGCATCGACCTCTTTTTCGACTCAGGCCTTGGGCCGCTACCTCGCGCCGAGGCGAGGTAAAACTTTCTCTTTTTCATTTAGGCCAATATGTGACATCTCACAGATACAGCGTGTCCCATATTCTGGGAACACGCTAAGGACAATACACGTACGTACGGACACTCAACACAACACACACACACATAACTTCTCCATACAAACACTATGTAACTTTTCATGTCTTCGTGTATTAATATATTTGTTTACCCATGTATATCGGTCTTGTTTGTTTTCTTTGGACTGAATTAATGTCCGACATTCTCATGTAGCTGGACCGGCCAGCAGGAAAGTTTAACCTTCTGATATCTCTTCATATCTTCACCCCCACGGTCCTCTACAAGTCCTTTTAATAGCTTTCCCTAAAATAGTTCTTGATATATAAAAATTTATATATCGTTTGGTAAGAGTAACAAACATGGAAACATTTGGAATTCACTGTTTGAGCAGAAAATACTGCTTTAGGTTGAAATTTATAAAATCTTTCTCTGAAAAATATTGTTTTTATGAAAATAAGTTTAAGTCCAGTATCTGTTATTTTTAGTATTGATGGGACTTTCCTTCCTAACCTTTGATTTGAAGTGCTGTGGAATGTCAACATCTTAATTATGTCATTATTTTCTCTTTCAGTTAAAATTTACAAAATCTTTCTCTTAAAACCATTTTGTTCAGGAAAAATAGATTTCTCAAGTCCAGTAGCTGTTATCGCTCTTTCCAGTATTGATGGGAGTTTCCTTCCTAGCTTTTTATTTGAAGTGATGTGGAATGTCAACATCTTGATTATGTCATTATTTTCACTTTCGGATCAATTTTATAAAATCATTCTCTTAAAACAATTTTTCAGAACAAAAAGGTTCTCAAGTCAAGTAGCTGTTATCGCTCTTTGCAGTACTGATGTGTATTTCCCTCCTAACTTTTTATTTGAATCCGTGTGGAATGTCAACATGTTGATTATGTCATTATTTTCTCTTTTGTTTGAAATTTATAAAATCTTTCTCTTAAAACAATTTTTCAGGAAAAATAGGTTTCTTAAGTCCAGTAGCTGTTATTGCTCTTTGCAGTATTGAAGGGGGTTTCCCTCCTAGCCTTTTATTTGAAGTGGTGCGGAATATCAAGATCTCGATGATGTCATTATTTTCTTTCATTTGAAATTTATAAAATAATTCTCTTAAAACAATTTTGTTCAGGACAATAGGTTTCTCAATTTCAGTATCTGTTATCGCTCTTTCCAGTACTGATGGGAGTTTCCTTCCTAACCTTTTGTTTTAATTGGTGTGGAATGTCAACATCTTGATTATATTATTATTTTATCTTTCAGTTGAAATTTACAAAATCTTTCTCTTAAAACAATTTTGTTCAGGAAAATAGGTTTCTCAAGTCCAGTAGCTGTTATTACTCTTTCCAGTATTGATGGGAGTTTCCTTCCTAACCTTTTATTTGAAATGCTGTGGAATGTCTACATCTTCATTATATAATTATTTTCTCTTTGAGTGACCTATGCTATCCATTTTAGTTGTTGCTGGTCTTGCAATTCCTCAAGTGATGTGGTTTCTGTCATTCGGTACAGTTCATTGTTTGTGATTCTTTAGTGCCAGACCCCAATGTTCAAAAATGGATGTCCTTTGCAAATACCCACAAGCTTCACTCGCTCGAAGCATTTTTTGCCTATTGATATTTGCTATTTTTTTCTCCCTATATAGCTTGGGTTGTAGCCAATACGTTCAATTTTCATTCTTCCAAAAATGAATAGACTTATCGAATACTCAAGAACAATCTTCAACCGTGATTCACAGTGCCCTCCTCCATTCAATAAAGCTATTTTCCATGTTGTATAGGTTTTTAAACCGTTCATGTGCAGTCCATTACTGATAGTTTTTTGACATTTCCTCTTAAATTGTCTTGGATCCCCTTCTGAGTGACCATTAGATTTACTTTGACTTAGAATTTTTTGAGTTGCTTCTGAAGAAATTTACCATGGGGCACTAGATTGAGGAATTCTTTTTTAAAGGTACCAATTTTCTACTCCTGAATAATATCATTACAACAATACCATAGCTTAAACCTTAATTACATTGCCTAAATACGTCATTCTTTTGTTTGGTTGTGAACTTTTTTAATGAGGTAATTGTAATATTGGCCCTTATTTAAAACACAGCAGTCTTTTTTATAAGGTAATTGTAATATTGGCCCTTATTTAAAACACAACAGTCTTTTTTATAAGGTAATTGTAATATTGGCCCTTATTTAAAACACAACAGTCTTTTTTATAAGGTAATTGTAATATTAGCCCTTATTTAAAACACAAGTCTTTTTTATAAGGTAATTGTAATATTAGCCCTTATTAAAAAACACAACAGTCTTTTTTATAAGGTAATTGTAATATTAGCCCTTATTTAAAACACAACAGTCTTTTTTATAAGGTAATTGTAATATTAGCCATTATTTAAAACACAACAGTCTTTTTTATAAGGTAATTGTAATATTAGCCATTATTTAAAACACAACAGTCTTTTTTATAAGGTAATTGTAATATTAGCCCTTATTTAAAACACAACAGTCTTTTTTATAAGGTAATTGTAATATTAGCCCTTATTTAAAACACAACAGTCTTTTTTATAAGGTAATTGTAATATTAGCCCTTATTTAAAACACAACAGTCTTTTTGATAAGGTAATTGTAATATTAGCCCTTATTTAAAACACAACAGTCTTTTTTATAAGGTAATTGTAATATTAGCCCTTATTTAAAACACAACAGTCTTTTTGATAAGGTAATTGTAATATTAGCCATTATTTAAAACACAACAGTCTTTTTTATAAGGTAATTGTAATATTAGCCATTATTCTGCAAGGAAACATTTGGAATTCATTAACTAAGCAGCCAGTACTGGTTGAGGTTGAAATTTATAAAATCTTCCTCTTAAAACAATTTTTCAAGAAAACTGTTTCCTATTATTGCTCTTTCCAATATTGATGGAGGTTTCCTTCCTAACATTTTATTTGAAGTAGTGTGGGATGTTAATTATTTTTTTTTTATTTTTACTGATAGAATCAAGATTCATTTACTTAACTATCTCTTCGAGTTACATGTGCTATCCATTTTAGTTGTTGCTGCTGTTGTTAGTCCTCAATTGATGTGGTTTCTGTTATTTGGTACAGTTCTTTGTGATTCTGTAGTATCAGTCAACAATATTCAAAGAAAGATGGTCTTTGTCAAGACATTCAGGCTCCACTCAAAGCCTTTTTTCACCATTGATCTTACGAGGCGGTATAAAACGAACAGTTTAGATATTTCTGAACTGCTTTGGCGTCATGCATGACAAATGTATGCAAGAGTTGATCTGACAAGGCGTAAGGGTTAATTAAACCCAAGAATGTATGAAACTTAATTATTATTCAAATGGTTGATCAAAGCTGACAATAAATATTTGAAACGATTGTTTTTTGTTATTCAATAAGCCACTGACTGCTCACCAAGACGTAACAGGCATGGAGTTTTGATTTAGAAATTTCCAACATTGTGAAAAGTCTCTAAATTCAAGATTGGAAGAACTTAACATTCAAGGAAGTTTGAAACTCTCTGGAAATAGCAAGATGCTAGAGTTTCAAAATATTTCTGTGTTTTCTTGGAGTAAAAATGTCTATTTCTGCTTGTGAAAGATTACGATCCCCACTTGATTTCATCACCACACAATTTTTTTCAATTCAGTGCAATATTATGTCTGGTTGGTACTAGAGTCGACGGGCTGGACGCACGGTGCTAGAGTCGACGGGCTGGACGCACGGAGCTAGAGTCGACGGGATGGACGCACGGAGCTAGAGTCGACGGGATGGACGCACGAAGCTAGAGTCGACGGGATGGACGCACGAAGCTAGAGTCGACGGGATGGACATAGGACGCTAGAGTCGACGGGATGGACATAGGACGCTAGAGTCGACGGGATGGACATAGGACGCTAGAGTCAACAGGATGGACATAGGCACAGCTGACGCTAGAGTTGAAAAGGTTGATGCAGGTCTAGTTTACACTAAAGTCAAAAAGTTTGATGTATGTACAATTTACACAAGAATCAAAAGCGTCCATGTATGCCCGGTTGATATTAGAGTGAAAAAGATTGACATAGATCAGGTTTATGTTAGAATTAAAAAGGTATACAGTGGTCCAGTTTACACTAGAAAAATGTTGACATAGGTCCAGTTTACACGAAAATCGAAAAGGTGGTCATATGGCCAGTTTATATGCCTGGGTAAACTATAAGTTATTCTAAACTGAACTCTTTATTTAATCTATGGAGTAGACTGTTCTCGTTCCTAGACAGAGTCAAAAAAGTGGTCATACGTCTGGTTTACAGTAGACTCAAAACAGTCGACTGGTTTTTATGACTAGGTAGCCTACAGGGAATTCTGAATTGAACTCTTTTTTAATTTGCAAGAGTAGACTGTACTCATTCTTAGATATGGGAAGTGGAACAAGCACAGTTTACTTCTGTAGATTACATGAAGGGTTCAGTTCAGGTGGTTACCCAGACTGATAGACACATGATAAAGGCCAGAGGTTACAGTGGCTGAAATGTTGAGATAACAACAATAGTTTAATACTGCATATAAAAAGTAAAAAAAAAAAAAAAAAATACTTCAACAATTGCATGTGCCACACTTTTCATTCTTAACAATGAATCATGAAAAGAAAAAAGAAAACGTATCCAGTAAATGAGAATTAGAAAGTTTTCATTCATTAATGAAATATAAAAGATATGTAATACAATGAAATCCTGGTTAATTCCAACCAATAGGAATGATGTTATTATAACACAATAAATATTCAACCAATCAGAATAATTTGATAATGATAGAAATGGATATTTTTGACCAATAGGAATGTTTTTTTTTTGTTACAGCGATTTTATTTCTAAGGCCAGTTTTGAGGTATTTTTTTTTATAAAGTTTTGTTCTTATAAAATTTAATTTCTTTTTTATTTTTAGTAAAAAAAAAAAAAAATTAAGGATTTTTTTTCCCAAGAAACATGAAGAATAATATTAACAGTTGCTGAAGGAGGAAAGAGAATGAAAGAAATGAATGAAGAAAGGGAAGAAAATCAAAAAGACAGGAAGGAAATAGAAGAAAGTCAAAAGCAGGTGAGAATGAAATTAAAAAAAAAGCAGATTAATAATAAAAATAATAATGATGAAGATAAAAATAAAATGGGAGAGAAGAAATAAAAATGGAGATAAAAAAAACGAGAATAAAAACAGGAATGAAAAATAGAAAGAGGTAAATAAAAAAAATCAGTGATGAAGAAAGAAAAAGAAAGAAGAGAAAAAATGGAGAAAGCAGAAGGAAAAATGAGGTTGAGAAGAAACTAGAAAAGGGAGACGACCAAGAGGAAAGAGACTAAAAAAGGAAAGAGAAGACAATAAAAAGGGAGAAAAAAAAAGAAAAAATAAGAATTAGAAGAAAGTAAATAAATAAGAGGTTGTGAAGGGAAAAAGGAGAAGAATAAAAATGGAGGAAGTGGAAAAAAGAGGAGGAGAAGAAAATAAAAAGAGACAAAAATAAAAAAAGATAATAAAAAAGGAAGAGAAAAAGAAGAAAATAGAAAAGGAAGAGAAAAAGAAAGGAAAAAATAGAAGAGAAAAAGGAGAAAATAAAAAAGGAAGAAAATAAAAAGGAAGAAGAAAAAAGAAAATAAAAAGGAAGGAGAAAAAGAAAATAAAAAGGAAGGAAAAAAGAAAAAGGAAGGGGAAAAAAAGAAAATAAAAAGGAAGGGGAAAAAAGAAAATAAAAAGGAAGGAGAAAAATAAAATAAAAAGGAAGGAAAAAAAGAAAATAAAAAGGAAGGAAAAAAGAAAATAAAAGGGAAGGAAAAAAAAGAAGAGGAAGGAGAAAAAAGAAAAGAAAAAGGAAGGCGAAAAAAGAAAAGAAAAAGGAAGGCGAAAAAATAAAATTAAAAGGAAGGCGAAAAAAAAAGAAAAAGGAAGGTGAAGAGGAAAATAAAAAGGAAGGAGAAAAAAGAAAATTAAAATGAAGGAAAAAAAGAAAATAAAAAGGAAGGAAAAAAAGAAAATAAAAGGGAAGGAAAAAAGAAAAGAAAAAAGAAAAGAAAAAGGAAGGCGAAAAAAGAAAATAAAAAGGAAGGCGAAAAAAGAAAATTAAAAGGAAGGAGAAAAAAAAAATAAAAAGGAAGGTGAAGAGGAAAATAAAAAGGAAGGAGAAAAAAGAAAATTAAAATGAAGGAGAAAAAAGAAAATAAAAAGGAAGGAAAAAAAGAAAATAAAAAGGAAGGAAAAAAAGAAAATAAAAGGGAAGGAAAAAAAAGAAAAGGAAGGAGAAAAAAGAAAAGAAAAAAGAAAAGAAAAAGGAAGGCGAAAAAAGAAAAGAAAAAGGAAGGCGAAAAAAGAAAAGAAAAAGGAAGACGAAAAAAGAAAAGAAAAAGCAAGGCGAAAAAATAAAATTAAAAGGAAGGAGAAAAAAAAGAAAAAGGAAGGTGAAGAGGAAAAT
>OZ038518.1:10130606-10163106 GCA_964036315.1 Acanthosepion esculentum
CTGATCAGAGGCCTTGCTGCTGGATGCAGTTTAACGTCGCACCCAGGACGCCGTTGCACATTACATACTGAACATATCAAACATGAAACAACTGCAGCAGTTTAAATATCTGGGAAACGTTTTAAGAAAGGATCAAAAATGCAATACTGCAATCCGATGTGCGAAAGAAGCATTCCAAAAGCTAAGTGGGAAATGGAAAAATGTTGTTAGGGTGTGGGAATGCTATGTGAGTGTAATAACAAAGTGAGCAAGAGCAAGCTTTATTCGGCTTAGAATAATTGATACCAGCATAGTGACTATTTATAGTCCGCTACAAACAAAAGAGTTCTCCAAAGGGAGGTAATCATAAAACAAGGGAGATTACTCCCGATTACTTTATCACAGTGATATCCATCCTCTTACAAGGCAGTGAACAATTTCCCCACTGGGGAGGAGAAAACTAGAAGCAGTAGAAATGTGGTTCTACAGAAGGATAGTGAGACTTTCAAAAGATAAGTAAGATGCTGAGAAATGGAAAAGTTTTGTTACAAACAAAGAAAAGAATGCTGGAATGCTATGTGAGGTCCATCCTCTTATATGTCAGTGAACAATTTCCCCCACTGAGGAGGAGAAAACTAGAAGCAGTAGAAATGTGGTTCTACAGAAGGATAGTGAGACTTTCAAAAGATAAGTAAGATGCTGAGAAATGGAAAAGTTTTGTTACAAACAAAGAAAAGAATGCTGGAATGCTATGTGAGGTCCATCCTCTTATATGTCAGTGAACAATTTCCCCCACTGAGGAGGAGAAAACTAGAAGCAGTAGAAATGTGGTTCTACAGAAGGATACTGAGAATTCCATGGATGGAGCAAGTAAGCAAGAAGGAAGTATTAAAATGGCAACAGAAAGAATATGTCTACTCAGATTCAAGACAACTGAAATTCCTTTGACACATAATGAGAAAAGAAGGCTGGGAAAACTTAACCCTCACAGGGTATATTGAGAGCAAGACAGGGTAAAGCAGTGAGCCACTCACCTGACGAGCTTGTGTGAATGGATGCCGGAACAGGAGGTGGGTGCCTTAGCAAAGGGAGAAAACTGCTAAGAGCCAAATCAGAAGTTGTGGAGAGCTATGATTGCTTATGTCTTGAAGGGGTGTGTCACGTGGAAGAAGAATGTTGAGAAGAATTTTTACCATTCTAAGAGATGTTTGAGAGAAAATAATTATTGCAGATTAAACAAACAAAAGTGTGCTGGACGGTTATGTAATATCAATTCTTCTATATGGTAGCGAATGCTTGACTGTCTCCTCACAGATGAAAGGAAAACTAGAGGCTAAAGAAATGCAGTTCTACAGAAGGATGCTAAGAATGCCATGGACGGAGTGCATAAGCAATGACGAAGTCTTAAGAAAAATGGAAACGAAAAGGACAGTTATACTCCGAATCAGGAAGCAACAGCTAAATATCTAGGACATTGTGAGGAAGGAAGGCCTAGAAAAATTGACACCCACATGACATGCTGAAGGCAAAAGCTACATGCAAAGACTGCGGGCACCTAGCTGACAAAGTTGGATGGCGGAATTGTAGCTGGAAAGCATGGCAGAGACACAAATGTTGCTCAGAGCACCAAGAGAGAGGAGGCTGTGGAGAGGCGTGATCACCAACGTCCTGAAGGGACGTGGCACATAGGAGAAGGAGAAACATTCATTGCCCTTTCTCTAGATATTTTTTTATTGTTTTAAAAGTGCCCTGTTCATAATATAAATACAGTGCCAAATCAATTGCTGATTTTTTTCCAGAATCTGTGCTTGTGATTAATAACAACATCCGATCACAAATTGAGGGGGGGGGGGGCGGGGATAACATCAGTACTAGTTTACCAATGCCAGCAGAAATTACGTTACAGACAAAATACATTTGCAGCATCATTTATCTACAGTTTTGTAAAAACGAAAAGAAAAAAAAATTCCTTTGATGCATCAACTTTACGAATTTAAATGCGTTATTTAATGCTGACAAAATTTTTATTGCTGGTAATATTTTTTTTCTTCAAAAATGTATAGCTGATAATTTTTATTATTTTCAAAAATGTATTGCTGGTGAAATTTTTGTTATTTTCAAAAATGTATTGCTGGTAAAATTTTTGTTATTTTCAAAAATGTATTGCTGGTAAAATTTTTGTTATTTTCAAAAATGTATTGCCGGTAAAATTTTTGTTATTTTCAAAAATGTATTGCTGGTAAAATTTTTGTTATTTTCAAAAATGTATTGCTGGTAAAATTTTTGTTATTTTTTAAAAAATATTTGCTGGTTTTAATTTTTTTTCTCTCCAAAGATTTATTGCTGGTAATAATTTTTTACAAAGCATTTCTGGTATTAAAACCTATTTTTACATTTTCATAATGTTTTGATCCCAGTTTGTGGGCTAACTATTTGCCCATAGCTGGGCATATTTACCTTGCTGTTGAACATAGTTTATCGTCTTACCCAGGATGGCTGGCAGGTAGGTCTCACCATTTTACAGTTGAAATTGATGGATGTAACCATAAATTCTATGCCTTTTTTAAAAAAAAAAAAAAAAAAAATCAATTCACCCCAAGCAAGGTGATAATGCCACTATTTAATTTTCTTGTGAGCATTGAAGTAATAAAAATATGAATTATGTTATTCTGCTTTCACAATTGAATACATGGTAGACGATACACAGCTTTTGTGCATATACATGTTTGTGTGGACATAATTACTAGTGGTAGCGATATGTGTGTTTTACATTGTAGTTTTGTGGAGTTTTATTTTGGAATACAGTTTGATATCTTTAACCTTCACCACACTGCAGGCGACAATAGTCGCCATAGAATTCTCTTCCTTAGTACCATCGGTGACTTTTGACACCTGAGACGGTTGCTATAAATAAACACTTGTCAACTGTTATTTCCGGTAAGCTTTTAAGCTGGAAATCACCTACTACTGTTTTGGAACAAGTCTAAACTTCCGTTTTTCAACGCCGTTTTGAATTCTTCTAGACTATTCCTGAGGTGTAACATTGATTAAACTCGTTAATTTTTTCGCGATTTTTTTTTAAACAAAAATGGCCCCGTCAATCTTCAACAAAGCCTTTATTCGGGAGTTTTTCTTTGATTAACACTCCGATGATGATTTTGAAGGCTTTACTCGAATGGATATTGATGGCGAAGTGGTCAGAGACGATAACCAAGATAGTGACGTGGAGGAAAGCAACGATGACCACTAGCGGCTACTATCATCCATACCTGACTAATTTTATGGAAGCTACTGTCGACCATCGATATAACTGATAGGCTTTCAAAAGGTGAATTATTTTGTCTATTTATAAGCAATGGAATAACAACTTTATTCGTCAATGAGACAAATAAAGATGAGTCAGGTGAAAGAAAGAGCAAATAAATGCCAGTGTCTTCTCGTATAAAAACACAAGGAAACACGTCATTTTTTTGACGAAAGGAAAGCCTTCTTAATGATTTTGCTTCTTTTTGCACCCCCAGAACTCCATAAGGAGTAATAAAAGTTAAAGTACATTGAATTATTTATGTATTTTTAAATGTATTTCTTTTTTTATTTAGCATTTCATTTTTTTTTTTGTTTTCAACATGAAAACATGCACGCAAAATGTAATGCATTACATCAAAATATCACTCATTCATTCTTTTATTAGCGTACAAAAATAAAATCTATACGCACAATACAAAGAACGTTATAACAATTTTAAAACAGTAGGTGTTCATGTTTTTGCTCCCTCAAAAAAAAAAATGTAGTGCCAGGGGGGAACAATTCTAGAAAGAAATTAGTGTGGTAAACATTAAAAAAAATCGTAGGATATTATGCAGATTAATGTCATGAAAGAGTTCTTTCCTGCTGGTTGATTTGGCTTAGCGGCATATCAACATCTATGGGTTATTTTCAACACAATAAGCCTTCAACTGTAGATAAAACATATTGCCCGTTACTTTAATTTAAAAATCTACTGTCAGTAATTTTACTATAAATATTTATTGTTGATAAATTTTTAATATACAAATATGTTGCTGGTATTTTTGTAACTTCATAGTATTTTGATTTTTGTTTGGGGGTTCACTATTTGCCCATAGCTGGGACCCTAACAGGTGCTACCACCCCGAGTCAGGGTGGACCTGGGAACAACAGCAATCAAGAGGTGGTTGCATGCTCCTCAAAACCTTCGATCTTCCGATCAGAGGTTTTACTGTCGGAAGCAGTTTATAGTCATACCCAGGACTCAAGATAATTTAAAAAATGCTAGTCAGTTAGTTTTTTTTACTCCTCCTCCTCTCCTTCCTTACTTACTCCTCCTCCTCTACTTCCTTTCTTCTTTTTTACTCCTCCTCCTTTCCTTCCTTTCTTCTTTTTTACTCTTCCTCCTTTCCTTTCTTTCTTCTTTTTTACTTCTCCTCCTCTTTTCCTTCCTTTCTTCCTCCTCCTCCTCCTTATCTCCTTCGTTTCTTCCTCCTCCTCCTCCTCCACCTCTCCTTCCTTTCTTTACTCCTCCTCCTCCTCCTTTCTTTCTTTCTTTCTTCTATTTTTACTCCTCCTCCTTTCCTTCTTTTTTACTTCTCCTTTCCTTTCCTTCTTTTTTACTTCTCCTTTCCTTTCTTTCTTCTGTTTTACTTCTCCTCTACTTCCTTACTTTTTTACTCCTCCTCCTCTACTTCCTTCCTTTTTTACTCCTCCTCCTCTCTTCCTCCTCCTCCTTATTTTTCTCCTTCTCCTTATTTTACTGCTCCTCCTCTCCTTCCTTTCTTCCTCTTCCTCTCTTTCCTCTTTTTTTACTCCTCCTCCTCTCCTTCCTTTCTTCTTTTTTTACTCCTCCTCCACCAGCCTAGTCGACAAGTGACCAGGGGAATATGGTGGATGTGGCAAGGTCTTGTATTCTAAGTAAGTCAGCTTTTGCACTGTCATCTTGCAGATTATTGTCATACCCAGGACTAAGTATACTAAGAGCTACAAAGGATAGGAAGTTGTGGAGGGCCATAATCGCCCACATCCTGATGGGACATGGCACATAGAACAAGAAGTTTAAGTTGGTTAAAAATCAGACAGGCCTCAAATATAAGCACCCTGCAACTCCCATTTTATAATTGATTTTTTGGCCATATATTTCGACTTTTTACATAAGTATGTATGGTAGGCTATAAGTCTTTTGCAACAAGAAGACGCTTTCTTAAAAGCTACCAAGTTCCATGCAGCTGCAGCACTGAAAAAAGTGCATTACAGGCCTTCCCCAAACTGACAAGACACGTCAAGGTATAAGAGAATTTCTGCAAATAGCAAAAATCCCTACTTCCCTGTCAGCTTTCAAGAAAACTGGCCAATGATGTGAAAGAAAACGAACAATATGCAAGACAAGGTTCCAGGAGACTCTGTAGTGACGTTAGCTATCTCCCAGCAGCCACCAACTTTAAAAGAAAAAAAAAAAGAACAAAGAAATTGTGATTACGATGAGTTACCACATTGCAGAAATGAAAAACTTTATGTGCCACGGTCGAGTAATATGTACAATGAGAGCAAGAATACAACAGAACCATTTTCAGTCTTGGTTTCCCCCGACGGATCCATATAAGGGGAATGGTATTGGTACTGTTACGGCTGGTGCAACACAAAATAAGAAGAAACAGATTCATAGAAATTAAGGTTGAAGAAAAGAGATTACATCTAGTAACAAAATGCAAATTTTATTTTACATATATTTTGAACAATAGGGATGAGGTTTAAAACAACGTAAGTTAGTAAATGCTAGCAAGTTACTAAGCATGCGAGAGCCCAGAACGTAGTTGGCTTAACATGTAAACTATACAAGGGAGTGGGAAAGGAAATCCACTGTAGTTAGGATTAAGGCAACGGATGGGAATTCGTCGCTAGTCCAAGAATTATATTATTTTCTTCTTAAGAATAGTTTGATTAATTCACATGAAGAAATATAGTCTTAAAGTGTGCTATATTTATGGAATAAAGTGCTCAATATCAGAGATGGAGCGTGTGTAAATATAAAAGTGGACATGGAAGCCAGCACTTAGAGGCGACATACATATATATATACATATGTATACACATACACACATATATATATATATATATGAAGAAATATAGTCTTAAAGTGTGCTATATTTATGGAATAAAGTGCTCAATATCAGAGATGGAGCCTGTGTAAATATAAAAGTGGACATGGAAGTCAGCACTTAGAGGCGATATATATATATATATATATATATATATATATAAAGAAATATAGTCTTAAAGTGTGCTATATTTATGGAATAAAGTGCTCAATATCAGAGATAGAGCCTGTGTAAAAATAAAAGTGGACATGGATATAATAGAACATAGAGTTGCCTGACGATTACACTAGCATGAAACAGACTGTCGCTTCTAAGTGTTGACTTCTATGTTCACTTTTATATATATATATATATATATATATATATATATAAATAAAAGAGTTTGGTCAATAATATAAAGGAAAGTGGTGAAGTATTTACCAATAGTCTTTTCTTTTCGAGGACTGTAGGAATTTAGATTCTTTCGGTTGAAGCTTTGTTTTTGAATCAAAAGGACCAGAGTCGATCTCAATAGTCATGGCTGAGGGTTCAGGAGGAAACTGGCTAGTTGATACGAACTCCTGTTTATATACGTTTTTTTGAACCCTCTAGAACCCAGTAGAAGTTTCTAGAGACTTCTAGAAAGTTCCATTCTATTGTTACAAAATCTAAAGGGTTTGGTGAATGGGAGCTTTTTGTAAGGTAAAAAAGGTCATCTAGTAGCTACAGATTTAAGTCATCATTTTAAGTTAGATTATTGTATTTTATAGTATAAGCGTAAAGAAATAGGACCAAATGGGGCGTCGTAACAGTACTAGTAATTGGAATCTATAATGGTAATGGTAATATTAGTTTCTGTCTATATCTCTGAGTATTATGATTATTTATATTAGTCGGACTGTTATCCTCATCTTCATCGGCATACTCACAACATTTCAGCTGTTGTAACCTCTAGATGTCTTCAGGTGATTTCATGAGGCATAGCACGTGGAACTAGAACAATTTACCCCGATGGACTAAATAAAGGGTTCGGTTCGAAATTCCAATCTCCCGAAGAAGGCCAGAGTGTGCAGCAGCTGAAATGTTGTGAATATTGCAATGAAGATGAGGATAACAGTCTGAATAATGTAAATAGTAATATTAGTTGTTTCCTTATAAGGAAACATTAGACATTTGTTGACTTAGCAGCCAGTGCTACTCAAGCTAAGCTTTACTTCACTCCCTGGCCTTTGGACTGGGATCAAAGCATAGTATCTGTTCTCCTCACCTCTAATCATATTAGCCTTTTCCTTCTAAGCAAACATTGACCGAGCAGCCAGAGTTACTCAAGCTAAGCTCTTCTTCACTCCCTGGCCATTGAACTGGGATCAAATTGTAGTATCTGTTCACTTTATCTCTAATGATAATTAGTTGTTTCCTTATAAGGAAACATTTGGCGTTCATTGATTAAGCAGTCAGTGCTATTTGAGTTATGGTTTTCTTCATCCTCTAGACGTCAAACTGGAATCAAAATGTAGTATCTGTTCTCCTCATCTCTAATGGAAATAATAAAAAAAATATGCCATTTCCTTCTGCCTACATTTGGCATTTATTCACAAAAAGCCAGCGCTATTGTCAATAACTAATTAAGAGAAATTATACAGTTCTTTTTCTTTTTTTTTTCCCAATCTTCTTCTTCTGGTAGTACTGGCCTTGGATGGGTTCTTATTTAAAAATCACATCTCTGACTGATTATAATCGGGGATCGCAAGGGTGTGGCATCAGCAGAACCCTCAAAAGGCACTGATCTCATTCTCTTTCTGCCGACTAGCAACTGGCTGACTCAAATGCCATTCTGCAGAAGCCATTCTGGGAGTCTGGATTCAATCCAATTTTAATTTCAATCTGGAGATGAGAGATAGGATGATGATAGCAGAGCACCAGAAGGTGTTAAGAAAATTAAAAGACGACAGCTTAGATAATAATAATTGTAGAATAATAATAATAATAATAATAATAATAAATGGATGACAGCTAAGAAACTGGTTCCTGAAAAAGAACGCAATGGGATAATCTATGCAGTTCAAGAGCAGACTTTAAAAACTAATTCTATCAAGTACTCTGTTGATTTACACTTGTGCCAGCTGTGTAGGAAAGCTTCTGAAAATATATATATATATATATATATATATATATTTTTGAATTGGACATAGTCCAACAATTTATTTAAAGACATTTATAATATGTTTAACGTTCTTTTTTTAGATAAAAGTATTTAAGCAAATGCTCTGTTTATATATATATATATATATATATATATATATATATATATATATATATATATATATATATAAAAAGTGGACATGGAAGTCAGCACTTAGAGGTGACAGTCTGTTTCATGCTAGTGCAATCGTCAGGCGACTAGTGCTGTTATTTTTCTCGGCTGTTTATATAAGGGTCAGTGGTGCATTATGGGTTTTATATTTTGGCGGTTACTTTTACCGGAAGTCACTTATTTGTTTATTTATTTATGTCAAATTATTTTGCTTGTTTTTTGTTTGTTTGTTTTTTATTTTTTATCTTATATATTTATTTATTTATTCTTTTATTTTGATCGGTGTTTTTGATTAACGTAGTAAAAATTTGTTTATATAGCTTATTGTTGGTAGTCTATAATGGCCGTCATATATATATATATATATCCAGATAAGATGAGAAAAAATAGCTGTATAGTTTATGTGTCCATTCACATCCACTCATTAGCTGCCAATCTACGGGTCATGACCAATTTATAAAAATCATTTTTTAATTTTTGCTTCTTTGCTTACTTTAAACTTAATGTAGGTCATATTTCATTATTTAATCCAAGTAAAGCCTACAAAACTTATACCCTAATTTTTTTTTTTTCATAAAAAGAGGTTGTATTTTGCATTTAAATCTAAATAAATCATTCACTCATCAGTAATTTACAATCGCCTGATGAGATGCATTGATACGCATTGAAACATGACTGCAATTGTGTAGCATTTTTTACATGTTTTTAGTGTAATATCCTAAAAAATATATATATGTATATATAGTTGCCTGACGATTGCATCTAGCATGAAACAGACTGTCACCTCTAAGTGTTGACTTCTATGTTCACTTTTATATTTACACACGCTCTATCTCTGATATTGAGCACTTTATCCCATAAATATAGCACACTTTAAGACTATATTTCTCCATATATGTATATATATATATATATATGTATGTATTTGAACAAGGTGTTAAAGTGTTTCGACGACATGTTTCCATTCATTTGAGAAGTAGACATTTTCAGATTAGAATTAAAGTATGATAGAATGGCTGTTTTTTTTTTTGCAAAACATAACCAACAATGTGTGTTTGTTAAAAAACAATGTTATTAAAAGCAGGGCCATGTATTTTGTCTCATTTCTCCAAGCTCACGCATGCACACACAAACATAGGTCATCCCATAAGTTCTGTCCGAATTTTGAATAAAGAAAACAAGTGACCAAATGTTACATTTAATTACAGATTCAATCAACAACGTATTTTCCCTGATTATCTATGACTTCCTTCCATCTATTAACAAGCTTACTAATTCCATTACTGTAACATTCTTTTGGCTTTGATTCGAAGAACTCACAAATGTCAGTTTTAACCTCTTCCTGTGTTACAAAAAGCTGTTTCTTCCAAATGATTCTGTAAGCTACGAAACAAATGGTAGTCTGAAGGAGCAAGGTCGGGAGAATAAGGTGGATGAGGAATTTTCTCCCAACCAAGTCCTTCGATCTTTTGTGACGTGATTCTTGCTGTGTGTGGTCGCGCATTGTCCTGATGAAACATCACCCGTTTTCGATTCACTAGAGCAGGTCTTTTTTTCCTCAAAGCTTGGTTCAAACGCTCTAATTGCTGACAGTATATTTGAGCATTAATTGTTGCATTAGGTGGTAAGAATTCAAAGTGGATTATTCCTTGGCAATCCCACCAAATTGAAAGAAGAACCTTTGCCCATGAAGTTCCCTTCTCGGCTGTGGCTGGGGTCCTTCCCCTTTACCAAGCCACAAAATAATTGTGATAGACAAGGTAATTAGCAATTTTCAAATGATTGATTTTACTGTCCCAGATAATACAAGAGTAGACTCCAAAGAAATGCAAAAACTTGAAAAACACCAGGATCTGGTTTGGTTTGTTTTACAGCATATCAACCTCAATAGGTTATTTAATGCCAGCAAAATTTTTATTATTGGTAATATTATTTATCTTAATAAATGTATTGCTGGTAATAATTTTTTGTTTACAAAGTATTTCTGGTTTTAAAACCTATTTTTCACTTTCATAGTGTTTTGACCGCAGTTTGGGGGGGCTTATCTATTTGCCCATAACTGATACCTTAATAGGTACTAACACCCCAGGTCAGGGTGGACTGGGGAACACCAGCAATTAAGAGGTGGTTCCATGCTCCTCAAAACCTCCTGATCAGCGACCTTGCTGCTGGACGTAGTTTATCAACTTACCCAGGATGCAGATGTAGTTTATCATTATACCCAGCACGGTCAGGATCTGGCTTGGCTGGTGAAGAACCTATGGAACATGCTGAAGTAATTCCTGTAGTAATAAGAACACTTGGAACACCACCTGGATATGACAATAAGCAACATCCAGCAGCAAGGCCTCTGGCTGGGAGATTTTGAGTATCATGTAAACGCTTCTTAATTACTGTTGTTCCTAGGTCCACCCTGAATGGGGTAGTAGCAACTGTTAGGGTCCCAACTATGGGCAAATAGTTAACCACCAAACTGCGGTTAAAACACTATGACAGTATAAAAATAGATTTTCATTGTAAAAAAAAGTTTCCATCAATATATTTTTTAAAAGAATTGCTAATGCTCCCAAGAATTGTAAATTTTGGCAGTAAATGACCCATAAAGAGTTGATACATTAAAAACGCATTCTATTGTAGATAGGCGGAAATGACTTAAGGACACATGGCACAGTGGATAAATGTTGTGATAAATATGGCGACAAAGATGAGGACAATAGTCTGAATAATGTAAATAGTGTACATAATACCTCATCTCAGAAATATAGACAGATACTGAATGGCTGAAATGTTGTAATAAATATGGCGACAAAGATGAGGACAATAGTCCGAATAATGTAAATAGTGTACATAATACCTCATCTCAGAAATATAGAAAGATACTGAAAGGCCGGAACGTTGTAATAAATATGGCGACAAAGATGAGGACAATAGTCCGAATAATGCAAATAGTGTACATAATACCTCATCTCAGAAATATAGAAAGATACTGAATGGCTGAAATGTTGTAATAAATATGGCGACAAAGATGAGGACAATAGTCCGAATAATGCAAATAGTGTACATAATACCTCATCTCAGAAATATAGACAGATACTGACAGGCCGAAACGTTGTAATAAATATAGCGATAAATATGAGGACAATAGTCCGAATAATGTAAATAGTGTACATAATACCTCATCTCAGAAATATAGACAGATACTGAATGGCCGAAACGTTGTAATAAATATGGCGACAAAGATGAGGACAATAGTCCGAATAATGTAAACAGTGTACATAATACCTCATCTCAGAAATATAAGACAGATATTGAATGGGCGAAACGTTGTAATAAATATGGCGACAAAGATGAGGACAATAGTCCGAATAATGTAAATAGTTTACATAATACCTCATCTCAGAAATATAGACAGATACTGAAAGGCCGAAACGTAACAAATATGGCGACAAAGATGAGGACAATAGTCCGAATAATGTAAACAGTGTACATAATACCTCATCTCAGAAATATAAGACAGATACTGAATGGGCGAAACGTTGTAATAAATATGGCGACAAAGATGAGGACAATAGTCCGAATAATGCAAATAGTGTACATAATACCTCATCTCAGAAATATAGAAAGATACTGAAAGGCCGAAACGTTGTAATAAATATGGCGACAAAGATGAGGACAATAGTCCGAATAATGTAAACAGTGTACATAATACCTCATCTCAGAAATATAAGACAGATACTGAATGGGCGAAACGTTGTAATAAATATGGCGACAAAGATGAGGACAATAGTCCGAATAATGCAAATAGTGTACATAATACCTCATCTCAGAAATATAGAAAGATACTGAATGGCTGAAATGTTGTAATAAATATGGCGACAAAGATGAGGACAATAGTCCGAATAATGTAAACAGTGTACATAATACCTCATCTCAGAAATATAAGACAGATACTGAATGGGCGAAACGTTGTAATAAATATGGCGACAAAGATGAGGACAATAGTCCGAATAATGCAAATAGTGTACATAATACCTCATCTCAGAAATATAGACAGATACTGAATGGCTGAAATGTTGTAATAAATATGGCGACAAAGATGAGGACAATAGTCCGAATAATGTAAATAGTGTACATAATACCTCATCTCAGAAATATAGAAAGATACTGAAAGGCCGGAACGTTGTAATAAATATGGCGACAAAGATGAGGACAATAGTCCGAATAATGCAAATAGTGTACATAATACCTCATCTCAGAAATATAGAAAGATACTGAATGGCTGAAATGTTGTAATAAATATGGCGACAAAGATGAGTATAATAATCAAAATAATGCAAATAGTGTACATAATACCTCATCTCAGAAATATAGAAAGATACTGAATGGCTGAAATGTTGTAATAAATATGGCGACAAAGATGAGGACAATAGTCCGAATAATGCAAATAGTGTACATAATACCTCATCTCAGAAATATAGACAGATACTGACAGGCCGAAACGTTGTAATAAATATAGCGATAAAGATGAGGACAATAGTCCGAATAATGTAAATAGTGTACATAATACCTCATCTCAGATATATAGACAGATACTGAATGGCCGAAACGTTGTAATAAATATGGCGACAAAGATGAGGACAATAGTCCGAATAATGTAAACAGTGTACATAATACCTCATCTCAGAAATATAAGACAGATACTGAATGGGCGAAACGTTGTAATAAATATGGCGACAAAGATGAGGACAATAGTCCGAATAATGTAAATAGTGTACATAATACTTCATCTCAGAAATATAGACAGATACTGAAAGGCCGAAACGTTGTAATAAATATGGCGACAAAGATGAGGACAATAGTCCGAATAATGTAAATAGTGTACATAATACCTCATCTCAGAAATATAAGACAGATACTGAATGGGCGAAACGTTGTAATAAATATGGCGACAAAGATGAGGACAATAGTCCGAATAATGTAAATAGTTTACATAATACCTCATCTCAGAAATATAGAAAGATACTGAATGGCTGAAATGTTGTAATAAATATGGCGACAAAGATGAGGACAATAGTCCGAATAATGTAAACAGTGTACATAATACCTCATCTCAGAAATATAAGACAGATACTGAATGGGCGAAACGTTGTAATAAATATGGCGACAAAGATGAGGACAATAGTCCGAATAATGCAAATAGTGTACATAATACCTCAACTCAGAAATATAGACAGATACTGAATGGCTGAAATGTTGTAATAAATATGGCGACAAAGATGAGGACAATAGTCCGAATAATGTAAATAGTGTACATAATACCTCATCTCAGAAATATAGAAAGATACTGAAAGGCAGGAACGTTGTAATAAATATGGCGACAAAGATGAGGACAATAGTCCGAATAATGTAAATAGTTTACATAATACCTCATCTCAGAAATATAGAAAGATACTGAAAGGCCGGAACGTTGTAATAAATATGGCGACAAAGACGAGGACAATAGTCCGAATAATGCAAATAGTGTACATAATACCTCATCTCAGAAATATAGAAAGATACTGAAAGGCCGAAACGTTGTAATAAATATGGCGACAAAGATGAGGACAATAGTCCGAATAATGTAAACAGTGTACATAATACCTCATCTCAGAAATATAAGACAGATACTGAATGGGCGAAACGTTGTAATAAATATGGCGACAAAGATGAGGACAATAGTCCGAATAATGTAAATAGTTTACATAATACCTCATCTCAGAAATATAGAAAGATACTGAATGGCCGAAACGTTATAATAAATATGGCGACAAAGATGAGGACAATAGTCCGAATAATGCAAATAGTGTACATAATACCTCATCTCAGAAATATAGACAGATTATTATGGATTACTTGTAATTGCATGCAAAAGTCTCGGTATAAATATTTTTAAATAATTATTGACGGATTTTATCACTGTGATATTTTTTGCCTTACATCAAATATTAAGAATATAGTAACTAGGGTCCTCAAATTGGAGGAGAGAGTTATCAATGATAATGTTCTGACTTCAAATACGTGGTTATCTCCCTTTAACCCTCTCTCTGGACCATCTTTGCCGTAGAGCTGTTCTTGCATTTTTCTGACAAATATCAAAAAAAGGAAAGGCATCTTTGTGTTGATGAGGAGATGAGAGTTTGTTTATCTCAAATTAGGCCTCATATAAAGGAGATTACTCGTCAAAAACAAACTCATACCTTTCGTTAAATTTGTGTACTTTAATCATATTTAAGTTATTTGACGCGTTCAGTGGAGGAGAAGCGTATTCAACATCTGATAATTTTGCGGCAATATACTCTTAGTTTTGAGCAACATTTCTTTTCATGGTTAGCCGTAAAGAATTGTCAATGTAGTACTATCTTATAGTTAAGTAAAATAATAACAATAATAATATTTATTAAGAATTTATTACAGGAAAATATCAAATTTTATGAAATCATCGTTGACAATTCTATATTAAGCTACATAACAAATAAATAAAAAGAATATAAATTTTGATGCTATATTCGATTTGTTGTTAGGTATTTTTCATTTTCTCCTTTTTTATTTGCAGCATTTTAGAATACTTTGGCTGCAATACTAAGTTTCCTAAGTTGAACAAACTGGAGCTATTTCGTTTACGCTTTGTTACATCTCTTTTCCATTGTTGTTTTTAGATCGCTTTCTTCCAGTCATTTTGATAGGCAATAGAGAAATTCTGATATTTATAATGATCTTATTCCATTTCAAAAATAAAGCCTGTAAAAAGGAATATTTTTAATTAATATATGACCAAAAATAAAATACATTTAACAAAAAAACCTTAATGATTTCACTCTAATTATGTAACAATAAATGTAATGATATTCCGCAGAGAAGTCTACGGTTTATGTTACCTCATCTCATTGGATGGCTACGAACTATAAACTTAAATTGAGTTTGAAATATTGTGTAATAAGCTCTAATTTTTTGTAAAATACTTGGATATGATATAATGAATAATTTGAAGTGAAAAAAGCAATTTTCAATTTTTTGTTGAATATACCCCTCCTCCACTGATTAATACACTTTTTTTTTTTTTTTAAAAATGTACTTTTTTTCACATAAAATCTGGCGAGGAACAAGCTAACTTTCATTCCAAAAATGCAGCCCAGAGAAAAAAAATTTGGGACCCACTCTGTTTAAGGAGTAAACAGATTTTCTCATGCACAAACATATTTTGTTATGCGAAAGTGAACCTTTTTTTTTTTTTTTTTTTTGCAATACACCATCAAAGAATTAATACTTTGACCCCCCCCCCAAAAAAAAACATGAAAAAAAACAAAACAAAAAAAACCTGTTGACTGAAGCAAGTATTTTAACATGCTCATTGCCAAGGACATGAATTAACTTTTTCTTTATCAGTTAAGTGAAAAAAAAACAAAAAACACAACTTTTTGTTAGATGCTTCTCACGTAAAAGATGGCAGCCAACAGGGTACATCAGAAAAAAGGGTGGAAATCACATTTGCTGGACCACACAGGAAGACGATTAAGAAAAAAAAATTTGGAAGCTGGAGAAATTGGTGAGGTCGGGGTGGGGTGGGGTGGGGTGTTGTTCCGTGATTGTGGTCACTCTCTTCCTTATCCCCACACTGACAGAGGGACCACACCTGAAGAAGACCCTGAGATAACTGGTTGAAACAAGATACTTGGTTTGGAGATAGTCTTTAAAAAAAAATTATTAGATCTCTGCATAATGTTGAACTTTTTTTTTAAAACCATCTCGAACTGTGTGTGTTTGGGGGGGGATTTAGAGAGATGGGTTGGGAGTGGGGGCTTTATCTTGACCTGTAGTTACACTCCCTTTGTTGTAGCAGATCTATCAATGCCATTTGAGTGTCATTCTCGTATGCATCTTTCCCTCTTGCTTCACCTGTTCCTCTTAGCTTTCATACTCCTACTCCCACTCATTTGCATTCTATCCTTCTCTCTAGCACTGTCCTCCATCTCAAAAAGCCACCCTTCTTTATTCTCATTTAGTTTCTTTCTTATTGCTTACTCTCACTCATTTGCTCCCTTATTCTCTCACTTATAATCATTTTTATTCATACTTCCTCCTCCTTTCTTCTTTTTTTTACTACCCTTCCTCCTTTCCTTCCTTTCTTCTTTTTTACTCCTCCTCCTTTCCTTCTTTTCTTGTTTTTACTCCTCCTCCTTTCCTTCCTTCTTTTTTACTCCTCCTCCTTTCCTTCCTTCTTTTTTACTCCTCCTCCTTTCCTTCCTTATTTTTTACTCCTCCTCCTTTCCTTCCTTATTTTTTATTCCTCCTCCTTTCCTTCCTTATTTTTTACTCCTCCTCCTTTCCTTCCTTACTTCTTTATTACTCCGCCTTCTCCTTACGTTCCTTTCTTCTTTTTCTCCTCCTCCTCCTTTCCTTCCATTCTTTTTTACTCCTCCTCCTTTCCTTCCTTTCTTCTTTTTTACTCCTCCTCCTTTCCTTCCTTTCTTCTTTTTTACTCCTCCTCCTTTCCTTCCTTTCTTCTTTTTTACTCCTCCTCCTTTCCTTCCTTTCTTCTTTTTTACTCCTCCTCCTTTCCTTCCTTTCTTCTTTTTTACTCCTCCTCCTTTCCTTCCTTTCTTCTTTTTTACTCCTCCTCCTTTCCTCTTTTTTACTCCTCCTCCTCCTTTCCTTCCGTTTTTACTCCTCCTCCTCCTTTCCTTCCTTTCTTCTTTTTTACTCCTCCTTTCCTTCCTTTCTTCTTTTTTACTCCTCCTCTTCCCTTCCTTCTGTTTTTACTCCTCCTCCTTTCCTTCCTTTCTTCTTTTTTACTCCTCCTCCTCCTTTCCTTCTGTTTTTACTCCTCCTCCTCCTTTCCTTCCTTTCTTCTTTTTTACTCCTCCTTTCTTTCCTTTCTTCTTTTTTTCTCCTCCTCCACCAGTCCAGTCAGCAAGAGTTCAGGGAAATATGGTGGATGTGACAAAGTCTCGTATCCGAAGTCAGTGAGCTCCTGCAGTGTCATCTTGGCAACAAGTGGCTGAGCATTGTCGAGGAAGCGGAATTGGACCTCATCGATTAACAAGTCCCGGTCGCATTTTGCTTTAATGAATGTGCATTTCATCCAGCCGCTGGTATTATCAACATGACCTGGTATCTCGGCTTCAGTCACTTTCCCACTAACCTAATGTAGCTTCCCTGTGCCTTTTCTAGAAATATTTTCATGGTAATAGTTTGGATGAACTTTTCTCCATGGTAACTATACTTTATGAGTTTAAGCGCAGTATTAGATTGGTGGCAAGACCTCATTATTTTACAGTCAAAATGGCTAGATGCAACTGTAAGTTCTATGCTAACAGTTTCTTCTCTCGCACTTCTCACTTGTGGAACTCTCTTCCGGCTTCTTGCTTTCTAGTTAATGTTGATCTTCAAATATTTATATGCAATGTCAATCGTTATCTTCTATTTTCTAGACTAAAGAAGAATTTGTGATTCTGACAGGATTGACCCTGCACCCGTTTATTTCCATCAGGTGGTGGCATATTTAGGGATGAGGCGAAGACAGAGCAGCTATACATTTCTGCCGTCGAGTTACAAGGTTATTTATGCCTTCAAGATAAAACTCTAAAGGTTTAGACGCTAAGAAATGCTTGAATGCAGTTTTTTGCATCTTCTTTGCAGTGGAATTTCTCTTGGCTTAAAGAAATTGTCAAAATGCAAAAGATCAGGGGACTATGTGGATATGCCAAAGTCTTGTCTCCCAACTCGTATCACCCTGGCAACATGTAGCCAAGCATTATCATACGGAAGAATTTAATGTCATCAATAAACAAGTCCCAGTCACATTTTGCTTAACTAAAAGTGCAATACATCCAGTTGTTGGCAGTAAACTTTAGCAGTTATGCTCCAGCTAGATTCCAGAAAGCTGTTATGGATAACGTCGATGACAAACCACCAGACACTCATGATAATCTTCTGTTAGTGCAATTTCGGTCTTGAGAAGTGTTTGGGTCCTCCGTCGTGATCAAGCCATTGAACCGATTGTTTACGATTGTCATTTCTCATCACAAATTGATCAAGAAATGAATCATTCGATTTTTGTTGATGCTACATCTAACACATTTCAAATTTTCAAACTTTAACTTTTGGTGAGTTCATGTGGAACCCGTTTATTGAGTTTCTTCATCTTGTCAATTTCATTGAGACAATCCAATATTGTTGAAATGCCGGCACCTGTTATCTGAGACGTTTTTCTGGCGTGGGTTTTCTTAAACTTGTGTTTTCAGATACCGATTCTCAATTGCAGATGGACATCCTCTACCAACTAGATCTTCAAAACCTGTGTCCCCACTGGAACTTCAAAAACCAGCACCATACTGCTCACTTATAAGAGGATTCTTCCCTTCATGCCTTGTTAATGTTGGCAGCAGAGTCTGAGAAACATTATTACCAAACTTGAGTCATGCAAAAAAAGTAAATGCATCTCTTCTTTTGCCATGTTCAAGATGCAGAGTATATAATGTTTTAAGTTAAATTCTGAACGAGATTGATATAAAATTAACGAAGACACTTTACTCACTGGGAATGAGTAATAAATTTTTTGTGTAACTCTTGTAATCATATATTAGGATACGATCAAAAGATTTATTCTAAAATCGGACATCATTTTCCGAACAACCTAATACTAGTTTTCAGCGTTTCCCCAGGTACGTCAGATATTTGAGAACATAATTCTGAACGAGATTGATATCAAATTAACAAAGAGGACAATTTATTCACTGGGGATGAGTAATATATTTTTGTGTAACTCTTGTAATCATATATTAGGATATGATCAAAAGGTTTATTCTAAAATCGGACATCATTTTCCGAACAACCTAATACTAGTTTTCAGCGTTTCCCCAGGTACGTCAGATATTTGAGAACATAATTCTGAACGAGATTGATATCAAATTAACAAAGAGGACAATTTATTCACTGGGGATGAGTAATATATTTTTGTGTAACTCTTGTAATCATATATTAGGATACGATCAAAAGGTTTATTCTAAAATCGGACATCATTTTCCGAACAACCTAATACAGTGTAACTCGGATATAAGAGACCCGGATATAAGAGAAACCCGGATATAAGAGAAACTCGGATATAAGAGATATTTTATCTGGTCCCAAATTAGTGTTAATGTATACATAATAGACCAAACCCGGATATAAAAGAAACCCGGATATAAGAGTCTTCTTCTCCGGTCCCGTCAACTCTCTTATATCCGGGTTACACTGTACTAGTTATTCACCTATAACCAGGTACGTCAGGTATTTGAGAACATAATTCTGAACGAGATTGATATCAAATTAACAAAGAGGACAATTTATTCACTGGGGATGAGTAATATATTTTTGTGTAACTCTTGTAATCATATATTAGGATACGATCAAAAGGTTTATTCTAAAATCGGACATCATTTTCCGAACAACCTAATACTAGTTTTCAGCGTTTCCCCAGGTACGTCAGATATTTGAGAACATAATTCTGAACGAGATTGATATCAAATTAACAAAGAGGACAATTTATTCACTGGGGATGAGTAATATATTTTTGTGTAACTCTTGTAATCATATATTAGGATACGATCAAAAGGTTTATTCTAAAATCGGACATCATTTTCCGAACAACCTAATACAGTGTAACTCGGATATAAGAGACCCGGATATAAGAGAAACCCGGATATAAGAGAAACTCGGATATAAGAGATATTTTATCTGGTCCCAAATTAGTGTTAATGTATACATAATAGACCAAACCCGGATATAAAAGAAACCCGGATATAAGAGTCTTCTTCTCCGGTCCCGTCAACTCTCTTATATCCGGGTTACACTGTACTAGTTATTCACCTATAACCAGGTACGTCAGGTATTTGAGAACATAATTCTGAACGAGATTGATATCAAATTAACAAAGAGGACAATTTATTCACTGGGGATGAGTAATATATTTTTGTGTAACTCTTGTAATCATATATTAGGATACGATCAAAAGGTTTATTCTAAAATCGGACATCATTTTCCGAACAACCTAATACTAGTTTTCAGCGTTTCCCCAGGTACGTCAGATATTTGAGAACATAATTCTGAACGAGATTGATATCAAATTAACAAAGAGGACAATTTATTCACTGGGGATGAGTAATATATTTTTGTGTAACTCTTGTAATCATATATTAGGATACGATCAAAAGGTTTATTCTAAAATCGGACATCATTTTCCGAACAACCTAATACTAGTTTTCAGCGTATCCCCAGGGTGCGTCAGATATTTGAGAACAACGTTCTGAATGGGATTGATATCAAATTAACAAAGAGGACACTTTAACCATTAGGAATGAGTGATATATTTTTGTGCAACTATTATAATAATATATTAGAAAACAATAAAAAAAAATGTTTTTTTTTCTAAAATCAGACATTATTTTTAGTGTAACCTAATACTATTTTTAGTGTATATCCAGGGTGTGTCACATACTTGGGGGCAGAATTCAAAAAGAGATGATATAAAATTAACAAAGAGAGCACTTTTATTGTTAGGAATGAATAATAGATATTTGTGCAACTATTATAATAATATATGAAAATATGATTAAAATATTTCTTCTAAAATTCAACATTGTTTTCCAAATAACCCGATATTATTTTTATAATACATTACATATTTGAGAACAAAATTACGAAAGAGATTTAAATAAAATTAACAAAGAGGACAATTTAATCATATAAAGAACAAAATTAAAAGGTTTATTCTAAAATCGGACATCATTTTTCAAACAACCTAATACTAGTTTTTAGAGTATACCTAGGGTGTGTCAGGTATTCGAGAACAGAATTCTGAAAGAGACTGATATGAAATTAACAAAGCAGACACTTTAATCCTTAGGAATGTTTTGTGAAACTATTATAACATATCAGAAGACAACCGGAATCTTTATTCTAAAATCGGACATTATTTCCCCCTACTCCCCCCCAAACCATAATATATTGGAATCCTCTTGGTTACATGTGTAGTGGTATAGGGAAGAACTGCTGGACAGTGAGGAAGTTGAAGGAGACAGCAGCTATCGACCTGTTAAGACAAGCAGATGAGTTCACAATCAAGTGGCTTTCTTTATTTAGCAAAGGTGTTTTGGAACCTACTCTTGTATGGATTAAAATCATCTGAGTAAATATGTGGTTGTAACAGGGAGAACTGCTGGAGTGTGAGGAAATCGAAGGAAGCGACAGATATGAACTTGTCCGCCAAGCAAATGCGTTTTGGAACTTTTCTTCATATAGATTGGCATCATCTGAGTACATCGGCAGTAGTGCAGGAAAGAACTGTTGGAGAGTGAGGAAACTGATGGTGGCAGAAGGTATCGGCTTGTTGGTCAAGCAAGTAAATTGGGCTACAAATTCCAACATGCGTCTTTCTTTGTTTTCAATTCCATGAGAGCGTCTCACTCCACCTTCTTGGCCTCACATTTTCAACTGACTTGAAGTGGAACAAATACATTGAATCAATAGCTGCATCTACTGCAAGGAAAGTAGCTTCACTGTGTCGTGCCAGAAGACATTTCTTGCCAAAGTCCATCTTTGACATCTACTAAATCTATCATTCGTCCTTGCATTGGACACTGCTGCCATATCTGGTTTGGTGCTTCTGCCGTTCGTATCGAGGTTCTCGACAAAATCCAAAGAAGGACCTGTAATGTAATCAATCCTGAATTGGCTTCTCAACTTCGGATGCTCTCTCTCACAAACGTGATGTGGCTTCCCTCTGTCTTTTCTACAAATATTTTCATGGTTACTGCTCTAACAAGTTTTTTTTTCCTTGTGCCTAGACTAGATGAATTTAAGCATGGCCCTAGATTGTCAGGCAGGACCCAACCATTTACTGTTAAAACAGTTAAATGTTACCACCACTTCTACTCAGTTTCTTTTCTCGTTCTTTCCGACATTGGAACTCCATTGCTTCCCTGATAACTACAATCTTCAAAAAAACAAATGCAATGTCAATCGCCATCTTCTGTTGCTTTGATCCCAGTCATTTTTTCCTTTCCCAAATCCACCCTACACTCACTCTTTTTCTGTTTCACTCTCCATAATCCCCTGAGTGCAAGTGGCACTCCTGCCTTTCTTGGGGTGAAATGCTTTTGAAAAATAAAAATAAATTTGTTGGAGTACAAGTGCCAGATCGTGGGTATGTCTGTAAATTATGCTATGTCAACATTTTTTCTGAGGGAATATGATTTTTCCATTTTTTTGGATTACACACTCCATAAAGACTGAAGAATAGTCTGGTTAGGTTTGTTTTACAGCATATCAAATTCAGTAGGTTATTTAATGCCGACAAGATTTTTATTGCTGGTAATAATTTTTTTTTTTTTCAAAAGATACGATTAAAAAAAAAAAAAGAAAATAGATGCCGATTGACATCATATTTAAATTGTTGAAAATCAAAGTTGGCTGGAAGGCATGAAGCTGAAAGAGAGTTCCACAAGCGAGAAGTGCAAGAAAAGAGACTTATGGTTACATTTAGCCAATTTAACTGTGAGTTGACGAGACCTTGTCACCAATCTACTACTGCACTTAAAATTTATAAACTCTAGGTACCATAGTGAAATGTTCATTCAAGCAATTACCGTGAAAATATTCATAGAAAAGGCACAGGGCAACTACATTACTGTGGTGGAAAACTAACTGAAGCCAAGATGCCAGAACAGGAGCAATAATATTTCTGATTCTTCCTTGGATTTTAGATCTTTGGAGTAGTGGACCATATGTGGCAGCAATATTCTAGGCATAGATGGATGGATGGACTTACAAATATGCAAGAGAAAGCGATTGTATACATCTCACAGTTTAGATATTTCTGAATGGGGTCTGGCGCCATGTATGAAAGTCTCGATCTGACGAGGCTATTAAAGAACATGACTCAAGCTTTCAGGTTAATGTTAGGTAGTTATTTGTGGTGTTGGATGAAACTACATCTCGTATAGTGGTTCTCAACCAATTTTTACCATTGAACTACTTTTACTCTTAATTTATTTTTGGTGGACCTCCATAATCATTCAATGAAAAAAAAAAGCTTATTTTATTTTTTACTAATAAATAAGTTTAGGGATTGTATTCTAGAAATAGTAAATGTATATGCTTTATTTTGAAGTAAAAATAATTTAATGAAAATAAAACTTGTATTTAACAACTAAATTCTGTGTGCCATTTATGTAAAAATAGTAAAATAACTCATAATAAACCATTTTAAAATTGACCCCTGTGGACCCCCAGTAATGTTGCCCGCCCCCCCGGTCAGGGTGCATATGGACCCCGGTTGAGAATTTCTGCTCTAGTGCATCACATCCATATTCAATTTCCTCATCTCTTATACTAAATTTGTTTTAACTGATCCATATGCTGAGGTACTTGAAATGTTTAGTATTGACTAATTCTCCATCCCGAATTTTTATGATGGATTCAGGGTAGGTGCCATCATTGCTTTCATTCCAATTCCAGATCATAGTTTCTGTTTTGGAATGGTTTCTCTTGAGGTCCACTTCTTGGAAGACTTTGGTAGTATATAAATAAACAAACAATACATTCTCTTTAAATAAAATAAAATCTTTGGCTGTACAAGATCTTCAAAAGTTAATGAACATGTCTTATTTTGTTTTGAAAACCATTTAAATGTAAAATTATTTTTTTTTATCATTGATCTTAGAAAGCGATTGTATACAGCTGACAGTTTAGATATTTCGGACTGGATTTGGTGCTATGCATGACATCCATATGAAAGTCTCGAACTGACGATGCGATTTAAGAACATGACTCGAGTTTTAAGGTTAATGCTTTGGTTTTGTAGCAACTTGCAGTGTTGTGCAAAACATCCCCACTGAAGCTTATCCTATACTCAAATTTCTTCATCTTTCAGCTATGTGTTAAAGGGACTCTTTATAGCCTTGATTAGCAGCCAGTTTAGGAGAACAATTCAAAATTATAAAATAAAAGTATAATTATAAAATAAAATAAAAATTGATTAAAATAAAATAAAATAAAATAAAATTTCTTCATCTTTCAGCTATGTGTTAAAGGGACTCTCTATAGCCTTGATTAGCAGCCAGTTTAGGAGAACAATTCAAAATTATAAAATAAAAGTATAATTATAAAATAAAATAAAAATTGATTAAAATAAAATAAAATTATAAAGTAAAATTTCTTCATCTTTCAGCTATGTGTTAAAGGGACTCTCTATAGCCTTGATTAGCAGCCAGTTTAGGAGAACAATTCAAAATTATAAAATAAAAGTATAATTATAAAATAAAAAATAAAAATAAAATAAAATTTCTTCATCTTTCAGCTATGTGTTAAAGGGACTCTCTATAGCCTTGATTAGCAGCCAGTTTAGGAGAACAATTCAAAATTCTAAACAAAAGGGAAGGCCAGTCACTATCTTTTCCAACAATTCACAGCAATTAACAAATAAATGGAAGAAAACTGTGGAGAGCCATGATTGCCTGCACCCTGTAGAAACATGGCATTTAAAATAAAAATATGCAGGGAAACAAAGATTCATTAAATAAACAACAGGTTGCAATGTAATTTACAAACAAGCGTCATTACATAAAGTCTTCAAAGAATGAAACATTCAACATACATTTAAAAAAAAAAAAAAAAAAAAACAGAAATGTAGAACATACTCTTCAGACGGCGGAATTCCGTAAGATTTTGGTTGCTGCTAGCTACAACCAGGCTAGTGATGCAAGGATTGGAACCGAATTCTTCAATGTCTTCAACCACACAGCCACCAGTCATTGTAATAAGATTTTTCAGCTGATCTGAAGAAGAAAATAATAACATTGAAGAAAAGGCAAAGTTTAACCTGTTTGGTTTGTTTTATGGCATATCAACACCTCAATGGGTTATTTAATACCGACAAGATTTTTTTTGCTGGTAAAAACTTTTTTTTTCTTTCAAAAATGTATTCCTGGTAATATTTTTTATTTTCAAAAATGTATACCTGGTAATATTTTTTTATTTTCAAAAATGTATTCCTGGTAATATTTTTTTATTTTCAAAAATGTATACCTGGTAATATTTTTTTATTTTCAAAAATGTATTCCTGGTAATATTTTTTTATTTTCAAAAATGTATTCCTGGTAATATTTTTTTATTTTCAAAAATGTATTCCTGGTAATATTTTTTATTTTCAAAAATGTATTCCTGGTAAAAAATTTTTCTTTTCAAAAATGTATACCTGGTAATATTTTTTTATTTTCAAAAATGTATTCATGGTAATATTTTTTATTTTCAAAAATGTATTCCTGGTAAAAAAATTTTATTTTCGAAAATGTATACCTGGTAATATTTTTTTATTTTCAAAAATGTATTACTGGTAATATTTTTTATTTTCAAAAATGTATTCCTGGTAAAAAATTTTTATTTTCAAAAATGTATTCCTGGTAATATTTTTTATTTTCAAAAATGTAATGCAGGTATTAAAACCTATTTTTATACTTTCATCGTGTTTTGACCTCTTTTGTGGGGTTATCTATTTGCCCATAGCTGGAACACCGGATCTGGGTGGACCTGGGACTGGGTGGTTTTCACGCCCCTCAAAACCTTCTGATCAAAAGCATTGTTGTTGGGTGTAGTTTATCGTCATACCCAGGATGGGTTTAACCTGTGTGCTCACAAAAAAAAGCAAAAAGCATGGCGAAAGGATGGTTTTTCTGTTACCCCCGCGATTACTTTAAACTACCGAGACTCCCTCAGTAATGTTTATTTACAAGATTATAAAATATATGCCGACCAGGTGCAATACGATGTTTATTATTTACCATTTATGAAGCTTTATTATTCACCAATTTGGAAATAAATTTTTTATTCAAAATTTTATATTAACTCCAATAGCATGCAGACAGTGGGAAGGGAGGTAGAAGGGTGTGAACCCACCAGGCATCCATATCAGGGGAGGGCATCCAATCAAAAAATGAAATAAATAATTTAGTGTACATTTAATTTGAATAAAGTGTTTATTTCATGTTTCACCTGTTTTTACCTTTCTCAGTACCGTGCCCTACAGCCCACCCACTCGATTCTTAGGGGCATAAAATCAATGTGTTGGCCCCAGGCATCACCAAACCTCTGCATCTACATTTTCAACAAATTGTGTTCTTTGGAATGAGTGGTGAAAACATTGGTGAATTGCCAATCAGTCTGAACTTTATAAAACGGTAAATAATAAAAAATTTAATTATCGTTAATATATTTGTGCGATTTAGTAAATTTTTATAGATTTATGAAAAATTGTTTTAATATTTATTTCTTCATTTATAAATTGGTAAATGATAAACGTTTTATTATCTGCATTTGTAGAATGTTGTAAATATAAAATGCTTCATGTAAATAAACAAACTTCGTCAAACTTAATGCTTTTCATAAACGCTGTCTTCGTTCAATATGTGGTTATACACAGCAGGACAAAATCTCTCACCCTGATCTTCTCATCAAATGTGGAGTCGGTGGTAATGAATCCTCTCTGATGCAATCACACTTCAGATGGCCTGTCATGTCATAAGAACGAGTGATGATCTAATGCCGAAAATACTCATGTATTGCCAACTTTTTCATGGTAAGCATAACGTAGGCCATCCTTGGTTACGCGTCGAGGATAAACTTAAATACGATTGCTGAAAACATCCCTAGAGAGGAGTTCGAACTTGCTGTTGAAAACCGAGCAAACTGGAGAAATACCTGCTACTGAGGTATAACTAACTTTGAAAAGAATCGTCTCAACCATCTGAGAGAATTAAGAATTAACACTAAATCTCGGGCTACTACATTGTGACACTATGAGTTGGATATATGCGCACGCGTGTGTGCGCCCGCACATCTGTATGTGTGTGTATATATACACCCCCACATCTGTGTGTGCGTGCGCACGCACACATATGTGCGAGAAGATTAGTTAGATTTGACCTGGGCATCAAACTTCAAGACCAAATGATTAGATTAGGAATCTAGATAAAAACATGTTTTGGACATATGGTGAAAAGGGTAGATAAGTGTTAAGTACTTGTCAGAATACGACGATAGGAAAAAGACCGGCTCTGGTCAAAACTTAAAAGGGTTTGAATTTAATGTCCCTGAATCGGAGTCAGCTAGGCTAAGAAATATTTTTATGTCCACTTTCTTCAAAGAGAGAAATGGTCATGAAAAAGTTATGGGTTTATTCGTGGGTGTCCCTTGTCCGGAAATGATGAAAGAGGATTCTCCATATATACGGCAGCGCTTTGGGCCACGGGGTAGTTAGACTTAGTTTAGGTTCGAGGAAGGTTGATTTAGGCCGGAGCACGTAACATCGAAGAGCGACCCGTTAGCAGCAGGACATTGTTAGTTAAGATATATATTTTTTTCCGCCAGCCGAGAATCAGCCCAGAGTTATCATCCACAAAAAGATCACACGCCCTCCCTCCTCTTTTCGTCCTACCCAAGTTTGTAGTTGTGTTTTTCTTTTGCCTGTGAGCCTACCTCTCGCTCGATCCGCCGCACAGAAATTCTACGACGTGGGGTTTATATCTTTGTGCAACGAGTTGCAGAGGTGGGTAGTCTCACAACATCAGCCTATATGACGGTCAACCCTTTAGTCCGTCATGTGGACTTGTGTTATCCTTGTGTAGGATTGTTATCTCATACGAAACATAAACATAAAAACTGAACTGAAAGACGATCATACGTCGAAAATGACGGGAGGGTTCATTATTATTATTATTATTATTATTATTAATTAAATAAACAATCTAATAAATACTGTATTTACATTAGTCGGACTATTGTCCTCATCTTTGTCGCCATATTTGTCACAACGTTTCGGCCGTTGTACGCTCCGGCCTTCTTCAGGTGTTTGGAATTTCGAACCGAACCCTTTATTTCGATCACTGGGGTAGACTGTTCTAGTTCCACGAGCCATGTTTGATGGATGTCAGTTATCAGTTATCTCCTGGTAATTTTCCCTCTTTAAGTTCTCCACTGCCTGAACCGGGTATTGAACTCACACTCTTTGGGTCTGTCACTGGATCTAACCAACGCCTTTATCCTTGAGCACACATGGTACAGTGGATAAAGGCGTTGGTTAGATCCAGTGACAGACCCAAAGAGTGTGAGTTCAATACCCGGTTCAGGCAGTGGAGAACTTTCAGAGGGAAAATTACCAGGAGATAACTGATAACTGACATCCATCAAACATGGCTCGTGGAACTAGAACAGTCTACCCCAGTGATCGAAATAAAGGGTTCGGTTCGAAATTCCAACCACCTGAAGAAGGCCGGCGCGTACAACGGCCGAAACGTTGTGACAAATATGGCGACAAAGATGAGGACAATAGTCCGACTAATGTAAATACTGTACATAATACCTCATCTCAGAAATATAGACAGACTAATAAATACTGTTTAATATTTTTGTTAAATTCTCAAAGAACAAAGACAATGTCTAATTTCACTTACATATTATTGGGTTTTATTAAAATTCTAATCCTTGCTTTTTAAAACAAACATTGCCAAGTGAGTGAAACAAGTAGGACAAAATAATAGTGGAGTCAAGAGAAAAACCCGTCCTTTTGAAACACTTTCGTGGACACAAAGGTTAAATATGACTGAAGAAAACTTCTATACACTGGGACAGAGGGAATGTTTCTCCAGACAAACTGAGGCGTGGGGATTGCTTTTCTCGGCACAAATACAAATGCCCCCCCCCCCCCTCTGCAAATGTCAGGCCAGTGGGAATTTATCAACCTAAAAAGTAAGTGTGCCCCGGTTCAAATAAACATTCCACGAAGAGAAAATTTTTAGATAAGCTGAATAAAAATGTACTAGTTTGGATAACAGTGTTGGATTTCACCATGATGATGATATGTTGTGGTGATGGTGGGGGGGGGGGAATTACTTATCTCAATGCAAGCAAGTATTTTTTTTAACCTCTCTTCATACTGGAACATTTTTTTTTTTTTTTTTTTTTTAAATTCTATCCCTACTGGCAGAATAGTATTATTTTCTAAACACCGACAAACAGCAATTTCTTTTCTACAAATTGGCCACAGCGAACTACTTCTTTATGGTTTGCAACAAGGAGATTGCTTCTACATAGACTGGCACCAGGGGGGCTTCTATATAAACGGCTACAAGGGGCTACTTTTGCATAAGCTGGTATTAACGGATTCCTTCTATACATACTGCAACAAAGAAACTACTCCTATATACAATGTCACCAAGGAATTGCTTCTTTATACATTGAAACCAGTAGATTATTTTATATACACTACTACAAGACAACTGCTTCTATATACAATGTCACCAAGGAATTGCTTCTTTATACATTGAAACAAGTAGATTTTTTTTATATACACTACTACAAGACAACTGCTTCTATATACAATGGCACAAGGCGTTACTTCTTTATACATTGTGACAAGGAGACTACTCCTATATATATATATATATATATATATATGTATGTATGTGCACCAAGGTACTTGGTGCATATATATATATATATATATATATATATACATACATATATACATACTGCAACAAGGAGACTACTCCTATATATATATATATATATATATATATTAATGTGCACTTCCTTTACAAATTTTAACAGTTTAATGATTTATCACTCTGATATTTTGTCAGAAATAGTCCAATGTCTTTTGAAACAGACACAAAAATCTGCATTATCATAGGAAATAAAATGTTATTTATGTTTGACAGCACCGCAGAGAAGGATTTGGTCTCGGAACATTTTTCTGTTTTTTTAATTAAGTTACAAAATTTGCTGACATCTGACCAAATGTCTAGGAGTCGTTCACATGTTTGTTTGGTTTACGGCACATCAAAAGCTCAATGGGTTATTTAATGCCGACATAAATTTTCATTGTTGGTAATATTTTTTTTTCCAAAAATCTATTTCTGGTAATAATTTTCCTTCAAAAATCTGTTTCTGGTAATAATTTTCCTTCACTGGTAATATTTTTTTTTCAAAAAACGTATTGCTGGTAATGTTTGTTTTTCAAAAAACGTACTGCTGGTAATGTTTGTTTTTCAAAAAACGTATTGCTGGTAATGTTTGTTTTTCAAAAAACGTATTGTTGGTAATGTTTGTTTTTCAAAAAACGTATTGTTAGTAATGTTTGTTTTTCAAAAAATGTATAGTTGGTAATGTTTGTTTTTCAAAAACGTATTGCTGGTAATGTTTGTTTTTCAAAAAACGTATTGCTGGTAATGTTTGTTTTTCAAAAAACGTACTGCTGGTAATGTTTGTTTTTCAAAAACGTACTGCTGGTAATGTTTGTTTTTCTGGTAACTATTTTTTTTTAACAATATTTCTGGTATTAAAACCTATTCTTACACTTTCATAGTGTTTTGACCAGAGTTTGGTGGTTAACTATTTGCCCATAGCTGGGACCCTAACAGGTGCTACCACCTCAGTCAAGGTGGACCTGGGAACTATAACAATTAAGAGGTGGTTCTACCCTCCTCAAAACCTCATGATCAGAGGCGTTGCTGTTGGACGTAATTTATCATCTTACCCAGGACGTGGATGTAGTTTATCGTCATACCCAGGATGATCACATGTTTGTACATTTTCTAGCCCTCTACGGCAGAAAGACGAAAGTGAAAAGGACAGGTTTGCCAGATTGAGCTTTTGAAGCCAGGGAATAAAAGCCAAATAAGTTTTAATATATTTCATTATTTTTTTCACACTTACAACAAAAGCGAGAGATACAGGTCATTGTTAGCCTGCAAATTTAAAAAATAACATTCTTCTTATTTTTTTCAAAGACGCATTTCCTATCCCATCCAAAGAAACATCAAAGTCGCATTTTCTATCATCCGTCCCGGCGGCACTTTCTTTTGAGTCAAATTTGATTCTCAAACTTATTATTTTTCGCAACAATTTAGACAAACGTAATTTTCACAGAGATGCACGTTGACACGGGATGTGTAAAGTATCAATTTTTTTCAGCATGAACTCACCAACTGCTTGTTCAAATTTAAAGAAAAAAACAAAAAAACACTGACAAATTTTTCAAAATTCTACTAAAATATATTTTATTACTGTCAGCCATTTATGTGCCATGTATAATACACACTCAGGCGATCATGTATCTTTCGATACATGACTGACGAGGAAGATGTTTTTTTTCTTCCCCACAGTAGGCTGCCATTTATTTCTGCGGTAGACTAGTTTCCATCCAAGGCTATAGAAACTGGTCTGTCTTGCTATTTACGCATAGCTGGGGAGAGAAGAAGACAATTCAAGGGTATTAGCACATCAGTCAGTCAGTTATGTGTCATGCGTGATACACGCTTAGGCGATCATGTATCTTTCGATACATGACTGACGAGGCAGATTTTTTCCCCGCAGTAGGTTGCCATTTCTTTCTGTGGTAGACCAGTAGCCATCCAAGGCTATAGAACCCGGTCTGTCCTGCTATTTACCCATAGCTAGGAGGGGGAGAAGAAGAGGATTCATACCTTTCCCAAGGGTATTAGCATGTAAGTGAATGTAATGGAGTCGACTGGAATTCAAACTCTGATTCCTCAATCCGAGCCTCTATCCACTACTCCACCATGCCTCCCATAAAATAAATTATTATTTTCCTACAAATTTAATGAGCGCAAATTAATTTATCTTTGACAGAGATGTTTACTTGTCTCCGACATCTTATCTTTGCTTTTCCTCTTCTCTTGTTGAGTGAGGGTAGCAGCTAGAAGACACACCTTCAGATTCTTTCTCATCGTCACTGTTTGCAATAATTGCCAAATATTACTGATGACTAAAAAAATAAATTTTTCTTAAAGGACAATTTTGTTTGTAAAAATGTCAGATTACTGGGATTTGGCATTTTGATTTTCATCAAGAGAGAAAAGAGATATATGTCGGCAGCCCAATTTAGAAAATTCCAGGACTCTTCAAGGTTTTGAGGACCTGTACGAACTCTGTTCTATATACGCAGTAAAAATAGGACTGCTTCTAAATACACTGCAAGAATAGGACTGCTTCTATATATGCAGCAATGAGGGGACTCCTATACATGCAG
>OZ038518.1:10173106-10200606 GCA_964036315.1 Acanthosepion esculentum
ATATATACACAATATATATATATATATATACACAATATATATATATATATATATACAATATATATATATATATATACACAATATATATATATATATATATACAATATATATATATATATATATATATATATATATATATATATATATATACAATATATACAATATATTTGATTTAAATTAAATTTGAACAAGGGAATGATTCCTATCCACAATATGGAAGGAGAAAGCCAGAAGATGGAGGTTACATCAGCAAGACCATTCAGTAATATTGAAATGCATAATTTTTCTCCACAAATTATAACAATGATTTAAAATCAATCATCATTTTTTTACAAAAAAAAAATGTGACATGCAGTAAGGCATGGGTAATTCAGCTAGTATATGATAAAACTCTTCAGGTAGAAAAACTCTCCCGAGCCTGAAGTGAACTAGTGCACTATTTCTGAAAATAAAAAAAGCCATGCAAACTTCATTTTTGAGGCAATTTTTCAAAATCCTGATGGTGTGCACAACCTATTGGCCGAAAGAGTATAAGTGTACTTTCCGTTTGCATTTCCCTGGAAACCTCAAGAGTTTGGTTAGAAGAGAGAAATAAAAGACGAGACGGAAATCAAATTCTAGTTGCTAAGTAATGGAGTAAAAAGATTTTTTTTTTGGTCAACTTAAAAAGAAAAATTAGTTTCCTTCTTTCTAATATCAGAGATGGAATCATTTCAATGCATTTTTCTGATTTATTTGAAGCCAATTTTTTAAATATATATTATTTTTTTTTATTTTTATTTAATCTATTTCACCAGATGCAAATAAAGCCACTAAGACATGATGGGTTACTAGGTGCGGAAGAATTAGAAACAGAAACATTACTGATGAGCAGGAACAAAAAAAAAAGAAAAAAAAGAAGAGTAATCAGTAGATAGTGATTGACATTGCAATTAAAGTTTTCACAATAAAGATAGATAGATAGATTGTTTGTTTAACCAGCATATTGACCTTCGTTGGGCCATTTAATGCTGAAAAGGTTTTTTTTTCCAACCTCTTTTTTCAAAAAAGTATAGCTGGTAATATTGTTTTTCAAAAAAGTGTAGCTGGTAATATTGTTTTTCAAAATAGTGTAGCTGGTAATATTATTTTTCAAAAAAGTGTAGCTGGTAATATTGTTTTTCAAAAAAGTGTAGCTGATAATATTGTTTTTCAAAATAGTGTAGCTGGTAATATTGTTTTTCAAAATAGTGTAGCTGGTAATATTGTTTTTCAAAAAAGTGTAGCTGGTAATATTGTTTTTCAAAATAGTGTAGCTGGTAATATTATTTTTCAAAAAAGTGTAGCTGGTAATATTGTTTTTCAAAAAAGTGTAGCTGGTAATATTGTTTTTCAAAATAGTGTAGCTGGTAATATTGTTTTTCAAAAAAGTGTAGCTGGTAATATTGTTTTTCAAAATAGTGTAGCTGGTAATATTATTTTTCCAAAAACGTATAGCTGGTAATAATATTTTTTTAAAAACGTATAGCTGGTAATAATATTTTTTCAAAAATGTACAGCTGGTAATAATATTGTTTTTCAAAAAAGTATAGCTGGTAATATTGTTTTTAAAAAAAGTATAGCTGGTAATATTATTTTCCCAAAAACGTATAGCTGGTAATAATATTTTTTCAAAAACGTATAGCTGGTAATAATATTTTTTCAAAAACGTATAGCTGGTAATAATATTTTTTTAAAAACGTATAGCTGGTAATAATATTTTTTCAAAAACCTATAGCTGGTAATAATATTTTTTCGAAAAGAAATGTGCTGGAAAAGACCTGGAAGTTCACTATTTGCCCATAGCTGGGACCCCAACAGGTGCTACCACCTCGGGTCAGGGTGGACCTGGGAACACCAGCAATTAAGAGGTGGTTCCACGCTTCCTCAAAACCTCCTGATCAGAAGCCTTGCTGCTGGATGCAGTTTAACGTCGTACCCAGGATGTGGACAGAAAGCATCGAACTGAAAGGGAGTTAAACAAGTGAGAAAAGAAACTGTTAGCATAGAAATTACGGTTCCATCTAGTCAGCTTAACTGTAAATCGATGAGACCTTGCCGCCAATCTATAAGGCCGTGGATGTAATACCGTGAGAGAGAAGAAACTGTTAGCATAGAATTTACGATTACATCTATCAAGCTGAACTGTAAATTGATGAGATCTCGACGCCAGTCTAGTACTGTGCTTAAATTCAAAAAGTTTACGTATGATAGCGAAGAGCTCATCCGAACCATTATCATGAAAATATTTTTTTCTTTTTTTTTTTTTAAAGCAAATCACCCCGAGCAAGGCAGGAGTGCCACTAGCACAGAGAGTAAAAGTAAGAGTAAAGAGGAGTGTTTGGGAAAAGGATAAAGAGAAGGACAGGGATCAAGGTCAAGGCATCAGAAGATGTCGATTGACATTACATTTGAATATTTGATGATTATAGCTAACAGGGGAGCAAGTAAGAGGAAGGGAGTTCCACTGTCGGGAAGTGCGAGATGAGAAACTGCTGGAGTAGAAGAGATGGTTACATTTAGCCATTTCGACAGTGAAAGGGTGAGATATTTAGTTTTCAAAAATGTATTGATGGTAATAATTTTTTTTTTTTTTTTACAAAGAATTTCTGGTATTAAAACCTATTTTTACACTTTCATAGTGTTTTGACCCCAGTTGCAATTCCATTGAATAAGGTTTTGTTAAAAAAACGTATAGCTGGTAATATTTTTCTTTTTTTTTTAAACGTATAGCTGGTAATATTATTTTCCAAAAATGTACAGCTGGTAATATTTTAAAAAAATGTACAGCTGGTGATATTTTTTCCAAAAACATATAGCTGCTAATATCGTTTTTCAAAAGCGCACTGCTGGCAACATTATTCCTTCGAAAACATATAGCCGACAACCTTATATTTAAAAAAACGGCCTTTCTGTTGGATGTAGTTTATCGCCATACCAAGGACACAGATGTAGTTTACTATCGTACCCATGGATGCAGATACAGTTTACTATCATACCAATGGACTCGGATGCAGTTTACTGTCATACCCAGGACGTGAGCTAAACTGGGAGTTCACTATTTGCCCATAGCTGGGACCCTAAAAGGTGCTACAACCCCGAGTCAGGGTGGACCAGGGAACACCAGCAATTAGGATGTGGTTCCATGCTCCTCAAAACCTCCTGATCAGAAGCCTTGCTGTTGCATGCAGTTTAACGTCATACTCAGGATAGCTAAATGGTGGGAAACAGAGAGGGAATCAGTAAATCCAGTAAATGAATAAAAGACATCAGATATTTATGAAAAAAAATGTCTCCAGTCACAATGGTTTTTCCCAAAACAAAGTTTTCAGGCAATCTATTGAATAGGGCCGTCCTGGGTATGACAATAAACTACATCTGCATTCTGGGTAAGACGATAAACTACATCCAGCAGCAAGGCCTCTGATCAGGAGGTTTTGAGGAGTGTGGAACCACCTGTTAATTGCTGGTGTTCCAAGGTCCACCCAGGCCCAAGTGGTGGCACCTGTTAGGGTCCCAGGTATGGGCAAATAGTTAATCCCGAAACTGGGGTAAAAATGGGTTTTAATACCAGGAATACTTTAAAAAAAAAAAAAAAAAAATTATTATCAGCAATAGATTTTTGAAGAAAACAAAACTATTACCAGCAATACATTTTTGAAAAAAAAAAATATTACCAACAATATATTTTTGAAAAAAATATTACCAGGAATACATTTTTGAGGAAAAAAAAATATTACCAACATACATTTTTGAGGGAAAAAATTATTACCAGAAATAGATTTTTGACAAAACAGAATATTACCAGCAATAAAAAATGTTGTCGGCATTAAATAACCCATTGAGGTTGATATGCCGTAAAACAAAATAAACTAAACCAATCTAAACGAAAGAATACATATTCTGTTCATACGAATCTATCCTAAAAATGTTGTCGGCATTAAATAACCCATTGAGGTGTTGATATGCTGTAAAACACAACAAACCAATACAAACCAACTGTTTTCACTAATCAAAAAAGGAGTATCCTAATAAACTTTGTTTGTTTTGTTTTATGGCATATCAACCTCAATGGGTTATTTAATGCCGACAAAATTTTTATTGCTGGTAATATTTTTTCCCTTCAAAAATCTATTTCTGGTAATATATTTTCTTCAAAATTTTTTTTTTTTTCAAAGATTATAGCTGGTAATAATTTTTTTCTTCAAAAACTTATTGCTGGTAATAACTTTTTTTTTTTTTTTTTTTTTACAAAGTATTTCTGGTATTAAGACCTATTTTTACACTTTCATAGTGTTTTGACCCCAGTTTGGAGGTTAACTAATTGGACCTGGGAACACCAGCAATTAAGAGGTGGTTCCACACTCCTCAAAACCTTCAAAAGGCAGTGGAGAACTTGGAAAGGGGAATTAACAGGAGATAACTGATAACTGACATCCATTAGACATGGCATGTGGAACTAGAACAGTCTATCGCAGTGAGCGAAATAAAGGGTTCAGTTTGAAATTCCAATCACCTGAAGAAGGCGGGAGTGTACAACGGCCGAAACGTTGTAATAAATATAGCGACAAAGATGAGTATAATGTAAATAGTATTTATAATAATATTTTAAATTTTGAAATCATTTGTTTTTAGCAGATGAATTTTTTTATATTGTTTGTAAATCTTTGTCTTTCAATCATTCCCCCTCACCAGCTATCCTCTTCTGCCACGCCTATGAAGTGCACCGCACCATTTGGGAACCACTGGTTAAGCTAATAGCAGTCGGATAGAGATGAAACTGACACCTTGACTTTGCCATATACTTTTGACCATTTTCCTGATTCAAATGAAAACCTGGAAATTCTTCAACATATTTCAGTGAAATTTGCACCTTGCAAAATTATGGTTTATGATCATACAAGAAAGCATCAGTTTAACACCTCTCTTCAAGGTGTCACTTTAAACAGATCTCGTCTTCCATATATCAAAACTATAGCTGTGAACCATGATTTTGGAAAGTGAAAATTTCACAGAAATATGCCGGAAAATTTACCATTTTGGATTTTTGGATTTCAGGTTTTACAGCCATATCATGCTTTGAAACGTTTCTTTGATTTGTTTGTTTCATGACACATCAACTCTTCATGGGTCATTTAAAGCTGAAATTTAATTTCTACTTGGGGGCTTTGAAGTAATAAAAATATGTTATTCCGCTTTCACAATTGATTCCATGGTAGATGATACTCAGCTTTCGTGCACCTACATGTTCATGCGAACATAATTACTAGAGGCAGTGATATATGCGTCTTATGTTGCAGTCTTGTTAAATTTATATTTTGGAATACAGTTTGTTTTTTTTAAGAAATTGTAGGCTATATGGATTAATGTCACAGAAAAGTTCTTTCATGTTGGTTGTTTTGCTGATTCTGTTTAGTGGCATATTAACACCTCTATGGGTCATTAAATGCCAAAATCTAAATATTTGTAACAATTGTTTGGCTTCAACCTCACGAGGCTGGCATCCCGTTCCCACCCCTTCACCGTTGAAACTGTTAGATGTAGACGTCTCTTCTACGCCAATAGCTTCATGTCTCGCACATCTCGCCTGTGGAACTCCCTTCCTTATTCCTGTTTCCCTGACAAATACAATCTCCAACTATTTAAGTGTAACGTCAATCGACATCTCCAGTTGCCTTGATCTATCCACTTCCCTTCTCCACATCCTTTCACCTTTCATTCCTATCTGCTCTCGCTCCAAATCTTCTGTAACCCCCTTGCCTTGATCGATCCACTGTCTTTCTCCACATCCTCTCCTTTACCACTCCTATCTGCTCTTCCTCCAAACCTATTTCTTGAGATGGTCCGATATTGTTGAAATACAGACCCCCATTATCCAATACATTTCTCTGACATTTTGATGTGGGGGTTTGTGCAACTAGAAGTTTCAGAAGTCGTCAATTGCAGATGAACATCCTCAACCATCTTGATCTTCAAGACTCATATCCCCACTGCTGAACTTCAGAAACCAACGCTATCCTGTTCGACCACAAACATATCCTAGCTCCCCACCCCATGCCCTGTTAATGCCGGGAGCAGTTTGAGAAGCATTAGGATCAAGCTTGAACTGACGTCATCAGAAAGTTGAAATTTCTAGGGCACATAATGAGGAAAGAAGGATCAGAAAATTTGACACCCACACAGCATATTGAAGGCAAGAGGGACACTTTGGGTGATTGTTTTGTTTTATGGCATATCAACCTCAGTAGGTCATTTAATGCCAATAAAATTCTTGAAAAAGATTCATAGCGCTAGTTTGGAAAAGAAGTTGTATATGTATACGTATATATTTGAACCATTTTTCAATTACTCTTATTTTTCAGTACAATCACATGTATTGCTGGTAATATTATTTTTTCAAAAATATATTGCTGGTAATAGTTTTTTTTTTTTTTTTCAAAAATTTATTCCCGGTAATAATTTTTTTCAAAGTATTAAAACCTATTTTTACACTTTTATAATGCTTTTTACCTCAGTTTCAGGGTTAACTATTTGCCCATAGCTGGGACCCTAACAGGTGCTACCACCCCGAGCGATTAAGAGGTGGTTCCACACTCCTCAAAACATCCTTCTCAGAGGTCTTGCTGTTGGACGTAGTTTATCGTCTTAACCAGGACACGGATGTAGTTTATTGTCATACCCAGATTTCACCGCTCTGCCGAGATGCAGTTGGCGTATTCTACAGCCCCAGCCAACAGGGTGGACAAGAGGTGCAAAGGAAAGCTGTGTATAACCTACCAAATGAGCTAAATAGGAAAGGAAGTTGTGGAGAGCCATGATAAATTTAATCAAAAATGTATAATGGAAATACTTCATTCCAGAATCAAGATAAATTTTTTTTTTTGGTTTATTTGCTGGCAAAATTTTTTTTTTTTTATATTTTATACGACCATCTCCTATGAAAGTATTAGCATTCAAACTCATGTCAAACAAAGAGCCAGTTGTTATGAAAACAGTTTGGCAAGGTTTTAAACACTTGTTAAAAAATAAATAAATAAAAAGGGGAAAAAAAAAAAACAAAAAAAAACAAACTTTTCTTGTTTGTTTATCTAGATTGCTCAGTGTTTTGCTTGGGGAATTTTTAAAATCTGGCCGAGGCTGACTAATAACAACAACATCCCCACCTCGACAGAATTACAGACACTAGATCTGCCAAAATCAATGGAGGAATAAATTTATATTGATGCTAACTTTGTGAAGACTTATTTACATTCCATACATTGCTTGGACAATTGAATTCCTTTATGTCGTTAATAATGTTCCAACGTTTTGGTTGAATGATTTTTTATTCTTTTTCAGTTGAATAATGCATAAAATGATCCATTTTTACCTTTAACATGGAAAACAACAGTAAATGCTTGAGAGAATACCAATATATATATATTTTACCTATATTTTAATCATTTCACCCGAAGCAAGGCAATAAGGCCACTAAGATGCAACAAATCCCTGAGTGTTAGAGAATATGATTAAAAAAAAACAGTATCAAAGAGAAAGATGACAGAAGAAAGACAGCAGATAACAATTACATCCACGACCAATCTATAAGACCGTTGAAAAAATACCGTGAGAGAGAAGAAACTGTTTGCATAGAACTTATGGTGACATCTATTTCAACTGTAAAATGATGAGACCTTGCCGCCAATCTATAAGGCCGTGGATGTAATACCGTGAGAGAGAAGGAACTGTTAGCATAGAACTTACGGTTATATCTAACCATTTCAAATATAAAATGATGAGACCTTGCCGCCAATCTATAAGGCCGTGGATGTAATACCGTGAGAGAGAAGAAACTGTTCGCATAGAACTTACGGTTACATCTAGCCATTTCAACTGTAAAATGATGAGACCTTGCCGCCAATCTATAAGGCCGTGGATGTAATACCGTGAGAGAGAAGAAACTGTTCGCATAGAACTCACGGTTACATCTAGCCATTTCAACTGTAAAATGATGAGACCTTGCCGCCAATCTATAAGGCTGTGGATGCAATACCGTGAGAGAGAAGAAACTGTTAGCATAGAACGTACGGTTACATCTAGCCATTTCAACTGTAAAATGACGAGACCTTGCCAATTTTGCACTGTACTCAAATTTGTAAATGGAAAAGTTCCTCAGATTAATTACCATGAAAGAATTTGTAGAAAAGGCACGGGGAAGACAAATTACAGTGATGGAAAAGTGATTGAAGCTGAGTTACCAGATCAGAACCAAAAACATGGCATAAATATATAGCATAAGCACCAAATCTGGTGTGACTGCAATATTCAAAGCAAGGACAAATGGTGCGAAAATTTGTCATAGCAGTAGACCTAACAATTGATTTAATTAAATACATATATACATATATATAATTAAATCAAGCCCTATCCACATTTCTCACCGACACAAGACAGAGGTGTTGAGGTCTCACACTTATACAGACACATACTAATATATACACATACACACATCATGTACACTCCCAAAGAACTAAAAAATACATTTAACACATACATCCCATTCCCAGCAACCAATAAAACTGTCAAAATGACCAAGGAGGAAATTCTTAAAGTTTCCTATCTTCTATCTGAAGAACCACTTGAAAGAGGTCATGTGACCAACACAAGGACTAACCAAAATGAACATAAAAAACAAAAAACAAATGAAAACTACCGATAAAGTTCACTTTATTCAGAAACAATCCTGTAGTTCACTGCGACTAACAAGCAGAATTTTTTTCTTCTGATGATGATAGCCATACTGGCCGAAACTAGTTGAGGAACCTAATTGAGATAATAAAACGATACAGATATTAATATACAACCAGTGTGTCTGAAAATGTTAATTTTTTAATATATTTTATTGTCCAAAACACTCACATATGCGATGAGAACGAAAGTAATATATAAATTCCAACGTTCGCAGCGTTAATTAAAAAAAGAGCTCGATACCGATAGTAGAGCGATAATTATTTATTTATTATAATTTGATCATATAGACAAAACCATTTTACTCACTACAAAGATGCAACTTGGTTTCAGTGCATTTCAACTGCACATCTACAGGTGAGGGTCGAAAATGGTTATGAACAATAAACTTAATTCACATTTAAAATTAAACCAAGTTATTGGAACACTATATATATATATATATATATATATATATATATTTTAAATGCCGAAGACAACTTAGTCCTGCTGATTTTCTTTTGTATTTTCTCATATTTTCGAATGAGACTTTTTATTTCAAAATTATATTGATATATATATTTTCCAAAAGACAACCGAGTACTTTCGAACGTCATCGTTCATCATCAGGGTCAAATTTTTAACTTTAGCCAATTGCCTTGCATCGGAATCGTATTGCTACATTTATAAGAACCAAATAAACGTTACGAATTATTTTTAATTCAAGAGAAGCGTTAATGTTATCACGTGCAGGTGAAACCATGTGATCGTATGAAGGGCTGAAAAAGATTTTTTATTGTAAATACCTAAAGAACAAAAATACGTTATGGAATTTAAAAAAAAATTTGAAAGTACTCGGTTGTCTTTTGGAAAATATATATATCAATATAATTTTGAAATAAAAAGTCTCATTCGAAAATATGAGAAAATACAAAAGAAAATCAGCAGGACTAAGTTGTCTTTGGCGTTTCATACGTGTTTAAAAGAAAGGATGCTGCCTAAGTATACATATATATTAATCGCATAGATTACAATATTTCTGGAAACATCCTTCAATGTTTATAATATATTTCTATATAATTAGATACACCACATAACCATTTCCTTTGAACTTTTAAAATTTCATAACGTATTCTTCGATCTTTTGGCTTGTATAATAAAAAATCTTTTTCACGCCTTCACATGATTAAAGATCTTCGCCATGCACGTGATAACATCATCACGTCTTTTGAAATTAAAATGATTTTGTAGCGTTTATTTAGTTTGTAAAAAATAAAATGTAGCAACATGATTCTGCTACAAGACAATTTGCAAATGTTTTAAAAGAAAAAAATTGACTCTACATATCTATAAGACATTGTTAAAAAATTTTGACCCTGAAGATGAACAATGATGTTCGAAAGTACTCGGTTATCTTACGGACAATATTTATATCGATGTAATTTTCAAATAAAAAGTCTCATTAGAAAATATGAGAAAATTCAAAAGAGAATATGCAAGACTATGTTGTCTTTGACATTCAACACAACATGTTTAAAAGAATATATATATATATATATATATATATATATACTCTGCCTCAAAAAGAAAATATATGCTTGATTATATTGATGCAGGTGGGAGGAGAAGGAAAAAAAAGAAAAGAGGAACCATTATATCCTATGCACATCAGTTTTTTACTTTCGTTACTTACATTCAGACTATTGTCCTTATCTTTGTTGTTATCACAACGTTTCAACCATGCTCTCTGATTTTCATCAGATGCATATCAATCTGAATTCCATATACACAGGTAAGGCAGATTCTCATTCCTTTCATACTCCTTTGATAAGAAGGACGTTATACTCAAACAGCTTCTTGTTAAGAAGAACATTCATTTTATGGAACTGGCTCCTGAGACGACTATAAACTTAACCGTTTCAAGTCTAGGGTCAATCATTATGTAACCTACATATCCTCATAACTTTTTACATTCGCCCTTTGCACTTTGTAAGTCCCTCACATTTAGTAAACCTATACCTTCGGGCTTATAGTCGCATCACGTTGAAACACTGATTCTTGTATGATCACTGAAGTTAAGCAACATCAAGGCTGGGTCAGTATCTATATGGGGGACCACTTGGGAATACCAGGAGCTGTAAGCATGGAGGTGTAATGGATAATGGTTTGAAATCGTTAACTGGGGAGCTGAGTTCCAATTTCAGTTGGGTTCATTATATTCACTAAAAGCGCAAATATGGGAAAGGCATGAATCCACTTCTCCCATGTTAGTAATTGGTTAATTAGTAAAAACTGGTATCACTAAACTATTATTATCTTGGAAAAAAAAAAAATTTCTTACAATCTAAAACATTTTCTGGCTTTAAATAATCTGCAAAGGGCTGATAAGCCACAGAAAATGGATTCATCAATTTCTTTCTTTCTTATTTCAAGACTTTCTTTCTTTCTTTATTTGATTATTCTCTTTCTTTCTTATTTGATTATTCTTGTTCTTTCTTATTTGCTTATTCTCCTTCTTTATTTCTTTCATATTTGATTATTCTCGTTCTTTATTTCTTATTTGATTATTCTCGTTCTTTCTTATTTAATTATTCTTGTTCTTTCTTTCTTTCTTATTTGGTTATTCTCGTTCTTTCTTATTTGATTATTCTCGTTCTTTCTTTCTTATTTGGTTTTTCTTGTTCTTTCTTATTTGGTTATTCTTGTTCTTTATTTCTTTCATATTTGATTATTCTCCTTCTTTATTTCTTTCATATTTGATTATTCTCGTTCTTTCTTATTTAATTATTCTCGTTCTTTCTTATTTAATTATTCTCGTTCTTTCTTATTTGGTTATTCTCGTTCTTTCTTATTTGGTTATTCTCGTTCTTTCTTATTTGGTTATACTCGTTCTTTCTTATTTGATTATTCTCGTTCTTTCTTATTTGATTATTCTCGTTCTTTCTTTCTTATTTGGTTTTTCCTGTTGTTTCTTATTTGGTTATTCTTGTTCTTTCTTATTTGATTATTCTCGTTCTTTCTTATTTAATTATTCTCGTTCTTTCTTTCTTTCTTATTTGGTTATTCTCGTTCTTTCTTATTTGATTATTCTCGTTCTTTCTTATTTAATTATTCTCGTTCTTTCTTTCTTATTTGGTTTTTCTTGTTCTTTCTTATTTGGTTATTCTTGTTCTTTATTTCTTTCATATTTGATTATTCTTGTTCTTTATTTCTTATTTGATTATTCTCGTTCTTTCTTATTTAATTATTCTCGTTCTTTCTTTCTTATTTGGTTATTCTTGTTCTTTCTTATTTGGTTATTCTCGTTCTTTCTTATTTGGTTATTCTTGTTCTTTCTTATTTGATTATTCTCGTTCTTTCTTATTTGATTATTCTCGTTCTTTATTTCTTTCATATTTGATTATTCTCCTTCTTTATTTCTTATTTGATTATTCTCCTTCTTTCTTTCATATTTGATTATTCTCGTTATTTCTTTCTTATTTGGTTATTCTTGTTCTTTCTTATTTGATTATTCTCGTTCTTTCATATTTGATTATTCTTGCTCTTTATTTCTTATTTGATTATTCTCGTTCTTTATTTCATATTTGATTATTCTCGTTCTTTATTTCATATTTGATTATTCTCGTTCTTTCTTTCTTATTTGATTATTCTCGTTCTTTCTTATTTAATTATTCTTCTTCTTTCTTTCTTAATTGGTTATTCTTGTTCTTTCTTATTTGATTATTCTCGTTCTTTCTTATTTGATTATTCTCGTTCTTTCTTATTTGATTATTCTCGTTCTTTCTTATTTGATTATTCTCGTTCTTTCTTATTTGATTATTCTCGTTCTTTCTTATTTGATTATTCTCGTTCTTTCTTATTTGATTATTCTCGTTCTTTCTTTCTTATTTGGTTATTCTTGTTCTTTCTTATTTGATTATTCTCGTTCTTTCTTATTTAATTATTCTCGTTCTTTCTTATTTAATTATTCTCGTTCTTTCTTTCTTATTTGGTTATTCTTGTTCTTTCATATTTGATTATTCTCCTTCTTTCTTTCATATCATGATACTATCTTTGGTAGTTTTTTTTTTCGATTTATCTTCTTTCTTTCATGTCTTTTCGATTTATTTACATTCTCGAGGATATAAAAACTCCAGTGGCCATAAAGTGAGAGATAATTTTATATATTGATCATAATATAGAATTGAACTCCCACTTATATTCACATTATAATTTCTTGTTTGTTTATCACATTCTAATTAGGTATGTATCCACCTCATCTCCCTACAGCTATGGGTTAATTAGTAAGACCTGTATCAATAAACCATTATTACCTCTAAAAAAAAAAAAAAAAAAAAAAAAAGAAATTCTTACCATCTAAAAATATTTGCTGGCTTTCTGCAAAGGGTTGATAAACCATAAAAATTGGGTGAATAATAGTATTACAAAAAACAACTAAAAAAAATGGTTAGTCTAAGAATAGTAGGGTGAGTGTTACCATCAATACCAGCATAAAAAAACGGTTGGGTGAAGTTGCCAGGCAGAATGTTTGAACTAAGTCCTGAAAAATCTCCCCACCTAGAAGAGCCGGTGACTGAGCAGAATATCCTCACAAAGCCCACCCCCTGATCTGACCTACTCCAAAAAACAAAGAAACACTGGCCTATCAGTCATATACTTAGTGGATACTTGTATATACATACGTACATTCTGATATACTGAAAATAGATGATATGCACGGAAAGGAGGGCAGCTTTTCCGGGGGGGGGGGGTAGGTGGTTAAGGAGGGTGTTGAAATGTGCCTGTTGACTTTCCTGTGTCAAGGCACACAGTATGCTTCCATTGGTAAATGGTTGGAGTTGGAAAGAGGTTTGTTTTAAAAAGCCACCATTACCTATATTTATCCAGCCATCTTCTGACTTATTAATTAACTGAGACTAACAGGCTATATATATATATATATATATATATATATGCACAGGCAGGCACACGTGCCTGTATGTGTGTGTGTATATATATATATATATATATATATATGTATGTGTGTGTGTGTGTGTGTGTGTGTGTGTGTGTGTGTGAAGTGTTTGTGGTAATGTATTTGTCAATATCTGTATCTCATCGTCATCATTCAACTTTTAAGATCTCAAATACACAATGACACAAATATGAAAAATATTTATCTATACACAAATATGGACTTCCTAAAAGTTAATCAGTCAATATATATATATATATATATATTCATCTGTCTAAGTGCTGACTTCCATGTCCACTTTTATATTTACAAACGCTCTATCTCTGATATTGAGCACTTTACCCCATAAATATAGCACACTTTAAGACTATATTTCTTCATATTCATATATATATATATATTCACACATGGATACACAGGCATGCATGTATACACACACACACACACATATATATATATATATATATATATATATATATAAAAATACACACAAATGCACATATATAAAAACACACAGGCACATACATATAAAACAAACACACACAGACATATATAAATACACAAACATTATATATAAACATACACATATATAAAAACATCTATAAACACATACACACATATATAAACAGGTACAAACATCTGTATGTGAGTAAATATATATATATATATACACACACAAACATATATTCACATATGCACATTTATGTAAACAAGAATACAGATACACAGACTTTTATATAAGTACACACACACACCTAAATACAAAAACACATACACATGTATTATATATTCCTATACAGACATGTATATAAACACAGAAGCATGTACACACACAAGCTCACACTTCGACATGAACAATAGTTTATAATTCTCAGAGAAATCAAAATTACTACAGATGTAGAAAAAACAATGGGTTATTCATATATATATATACACACACATACATTCATATATATACACATACACACATATTCATATATGTATATATATATACACACACACACACATTCATATATGTATATATATATATATATATACACACACACACATATTCATATATGTATATATATATACACACACACATGCATATTCATATATATATACACACACATGCATATTCATGTATATATATATACACACACACATGCATATTCATGTATATATATATACACACACATGCATATTCATATATATATATATACACACACATGCATATTCATGTATATATATATATACACATGCATGCATATATATATATATATATACACACACACACATATTCATATATATATATATATACACACACATGCATGCATATTCATATATATATATATATATATACACATACACGAACACACACATGCATGCATGCATATTCATATATATATATATATACACATGCACGCACGCAGACATGATGCTGTATTGAAAAGGTCTTATGACTGGCTCACCTGCTAAAATTTGACCAAATAAGAAAAAAAGACAGGCTCTATTAAATTAAGCCTCACTTCAGCCAAGATTTTCTACCCATAGCAGCTGTATATGACTTTTATTGCCACATGTGAGATTGATACCTACAGTTTCTTTCAATGTGAGCACCTTATTGAATTTCTGGATAATTTGCTTATATTGCTTGATTTCATGAAACATCAAACTCTGGAGGGTCACATTCTGTGTCCAGAGTCTTATTTTTTTTCTGATTATCCGGAACCAAATATCCAAGTCAGAGAATTAATAGTTCCAATGTTAGTGTCAAGAAGGTTACCATTATTTTTGGCTTTTGTTTTTTTTGACAGGAAATTGTGGAGATGTATGATTGCCAATGTACTGAAGGGTCACTGCACATTTTTCTTTTTTCTTAAATCGGTATCACCCTATGCAAGGCAGTACAGCCACCCAAACGCAACAAGGGGTTACAGAATGTGGAGGAATTAGGAACAAAAACATTAATGATGAACAAAAAGAGAAAAGAGCAATCAGGTGAACAGCAGAGAGCAATTGACATTGCATTTAAATTTTTGCAGATTAAAGTTGGCTGGAAAGCATGGAGCCGGAAGGGAGTCCCACAAGTGAGAAATGCAAGGAAAGAAACTGCTAGCACAGATCTTACAGCTACATCTAGCCAGATCAACTGTAAACTGATGAGACCTAAATGCCAATCGAGTACTGCCCTTATATTCATAGTCTAGGCACCATAGCGAAGAGCAATATTTCTAAAATTTACAAAATGTAGCACAAATGGGGAAAAGGACTGTCTTCTTCTGTCTTAATATTAAACTTAGCTACCCACAAACACTGACCCAAACATACCACAATATACCTAACACCAAAACAACACATTCTTACTTACCTTACTTACTACACCTACCATAATACCTCATTGTCTCTATGAAAATCCTAACTCGTCTCCATATGTACAATTTCATTGTCGGTGTGGGGAGGGGAATAAAATAATTTTTAAAATCTAAACCCCCAATGAATATTTAAAAATGTCATAGCGAAAAACTAATCTGAAGGTATTTATAAAAAAGGCACACAGAGGCAACCTTATGGCGGTGGGCAACATAGAAGATATATTTTTAGTAAATAGTTTTACTAAATTTATATTAGTGTGTACATCTTTTTATTGAACATGGATCTTGGGAGGATGTGAGAGGCTTTATCTTTTCCCTCTCAGTTGGGGTGTTTATATATCTACATGCCATCTGGAAAACCATCAAACATAATGTCTACTAGATACACACACACACACACACTTATGAATACAGATTATCATCTGAATCCCACATCGACTAGAATTATTATACAATTAAACCTGACTGCAAACCCATTAATATTGCTTTATCAATATTAATGGGTTTGCAATCCATTAATTTCTCTAAACTTTAAAAGACACATCGTCCTTCTATGAATTTGGATTGGTTTGTTTTGTTTTATGGCATATCAACCTCAATGGGTTATTTAATGCCAACAAAATTTTTACTACTGGTAATATTTTCTTTTTTTTTGTCAAAAATCTATTACTGGTAATATTTTTCCTTCAAAAATGTGTTGCTGGTAATAATTTTTTCCAAAAAACTATTGCTGGTAATATTTTTTTTTTCAAAGATATATTGCTGGTAATATTTTTTTTTTCAAAGATATATTGCTGGTAATATTTTTTTTTTCAAAGATATATTGCTGGTAATATTTTTTTTTTCAAAGATATATTGCTGGTAATATTTTTTTTTTCAAAGATATATTGCTGGTAATATTTTTTTTTTCAAAGATATATTGCTGGTAATATTTTTTTTTTCAAAGATATATTGCTGGTAATATATTTTTTTTCAAAGATATATTGCTGGTAATATTTTTTTTTTTTCTTGAAAAAATTTATTGCTGGTAATAATTTTATTTTCTTCAAAAATATATTGCTGGAAATAATTTTTTACGAGGTATTTCTGGTATTAAACCCTATTTTTACACTTTTGTAGTGTTTTTACCCCAGTTTCAGGGTTAACTATTTGCCCATGGTTGGGACCCTAACAAGTGCTACCACCCCAGGTCAGGGTGGACCTGGGAACACCAGCAATTAAGACGTGGTTCCACGCTCCTCAAAACCTCTCGGAGGACTTGCTGTTGGACGTAGTTCATCGTCCTACCCAGGATGCCGGATGTAGTTTATCGTCATACCCAGGACGGCTTTGAATTTGGAACGCCGTAAATTATACTAACATTTGTTTAACAAGTTAACTGTTATAATTATATTAAAATTTTAAATTAATCCGTTGCAGCTATGAAATTTTTTGCAAAACACGCATCCGAATATAATTTAAAATTTTTAAATAATTATAACAGAGCTGGTTTATCTGTCTATATTTCTGAGATGAGGTATTATGCACATTATTTGCATTATTCAGACTATTGTCCTCATCTTTGTTGCCATATTTATTACGTTTCGACCGTTGTACACTCCGGCCTTCAAGGACACATGGCACAGTTGATAAAGGCATTGGTTAGATCCAGTGACAGGACCCAAAGAGTGTGAGTTCAATACCAGGTTAAGGCATTGGAGAACTTTCAGAGGGAAAATTAACAGGAGATAACTGATAACTGACATCCATTAAACATGGCACGTGGAACTAGAACATTCTACTCCAGTGAGTGAAATAAAGGGTTCAGTTCGACATTCCACCCACCTGAAGAAAGCCAGAGCATACAACGGCCGAAACGTTGTAATAAATATGGCGACAAAGATGAGGACAATAGTCTGAATAATGTAAATAATAGAGCCTGTTTATATGTGTTTTTAAAAATCACCATCACAACAATCACAGTTACAATGAGTTTGTTTTTGTAATTCATTCCTGAGGCTGATCTTGGAGGAGATCGAAAGTACTTGGATAAGAAAAAACTATGGCACCTTCCTTGATGAATTTCATTTTATCATTAAGATACTAATTAGAGAATTGGAAAGGATGAGTATAAAAAAAGACAAAATTATATTATTCCATGAAGGAAGATAATACCCCCCCCCACATACACATATATAGGTGTTGGACAAAATAATTGAAACACTTGTTAAATTTAAAGAAAATTTATTTAATATGGAGTTGGCCTTCCGTTAGCCTCACAGACAGCTTTAATACGTCTACAAATGGAATCATACAGCTTCCTGACTTCATCCAGAGGAATTTTCAGCCATTCGTCCATTAACACCTGCTCCAGCTCTTTAACACACGATGGTGGAGGATAACGGCTACTAACCTGTCCCTCCAAAATGTACCATAAATGTTTAATAATATTGATATCTGGAGATTGGGGAGGCCACTCCATATGTTCTAGCTCACTTTCATGCTCTTCATACCAATTCTTAACCACTCGAGCGGTGTGTATTGGAGCATTATCGTCCTGGAAGATGCAGTCACCATCAGGGAATAAAGATGAATGATTGGATGAACATGATCTCCCAAAATTTTCAAGTTATCTTTGTTGTGATCTGGGCATCTATTGGACCGAGACATTTCCATGATATGGCGGTCCAAACTATCACTGATCCACCTCCATGCTTCACTGTTAGAAGAAAGCAGTCAGGGTTGTACGCTTCTTTGGGCTGCCTCCACACATAAACTCGCCCTGAAGTTGGAAAAAGAGAAAAACTGGACTCGTCTGAGAATATGACTTGCTTCCATTGGTCTACAGACCAGGCATTGTGATCTCTGCACCACTTCAACCTCTTTTGAATGTTGCGAGTGGAGAGAAGAGGTTTCCTTACGGCGGCTCTTCCATCATATGCAGCCTTATGGAGCTCACGACAAACAGTTTTAGTAGAAACTGGACTATTCAGATGATTATTCAACTCAGCAGTCACTTTAGTCTCAGTTAGTCCGATGATTTTTTTGCCACATTGCCTTTCAATACACGTCGGTCCCTGTCAGTACGTTTGCAAGTCCGGCCCGAATTTCTACAGTTGCTAGAGGTTTTGCCCTGTTTCTTGAATTGTGTCATAGTTCTAGATAGGGTAGCTCTTGAAAAACCAAACATTTCAGCAACCTTAGTGATCAAGGCTCCTGACATGCAAGCTCCAACAATTTGACTCTTTTTCGAACTCGGAGAGGTCACGCATTTAGCTTAAATTTTACTAAATTCCAAAAATAAGTAAGACAAAGACAGTAAATTAGATAAATAAACGTATTTACAATATATATAACCTGCAATTACGAAGTTTTAGTTAAAGTTCTTAATATAATAGGTCTTTGAAATATAGGAGTGGAATTTGCACCGGTTCCAATTATTTTGTCCAACCCTTGTACATATATGTATTATTACATATTGAGGCAGCAATCCTTCATTTATACATGTTTCATTAAAGACAACAGACAAGGTACTGTATTTAAGCTTTTTATTTAATTTTTCTTGTGTTTGAACAAGTGTTTTCTTTTTTAGACACAGAGTGTGTAGAAACTGTTCAAATGTCCTGTAATACTGAGCGCTTTCGGCTATACTTTTAATAATTACCAAGGATGATTTTAATTTTGCTTTTTAATTGTGTGTATGTTTCTGGATTTTTGGGATGTTTTATTTTTCGAATACAGCACACTGTGGCTGTGTTAGTAGTTAATATTATTGAGTGTTGGCTTTTACATTTTATTATTAAGGCTTCCATTATTTTTAATCTTTTTTTACATTTGGATGAGGTTATTATGTTTGTAGTTTCTACAAGTATGATTCAAATGGAGCCTGTTAAGTTTGTGTGTGTGTTTAAATGAATTCTAATAGAGTTGTGGTCAGATAGGTGTAACGTAAACTGTCTGGATAAGCATGTAGTCGTGTGACCTATGTAATTATTTATGAATTCGGTTTGATCAGAAACACAGTTCCTTAAACTCATGCATAATGTTTGTTCGTCGTAATTTTTATTTTGCTGGTGTGCTGTTATTTTTGAGGATAAGGTTAGATGTTTTAAATTTTTTGTAGTAGATTATTTGATTTTTTTTTTTTTTATTCGGGTCCATTAGGGTAGTGTATTTTTTTCTATTTCTAAGTGAAGATTCATCTTGTTTGTACTTGATGTATATTTATATTATTTTTGACACAGTGTTCACTATCATAGTTATTCAGTTTGGGAAGAAATAGTCTAATTTGGTGGCCTATAAGGTGGTTAGGGAAGCCATTGTTAACTAGTGTCTGTTTTGTATTGTTGAGATCTTTAGGGAAGAGTAGACGAGAGGAGGCACGGTAGAGCAATGGATAGTGGCTCGGATTGAGGAATCGGAGAGCTGAGTTTGAATTCCAGTCAAATCCATTACATTCACTTACGTGCTAATACCCTTGGGAAAGGAATGGACCTTCCTCTTCTCCCCCCAGCTATGGGTAAATAGCAGGACAGACCGGGTTCTATAGCCTTGGACGGCAACTGGTCTAATGAAGAAAGAAATGGCAACCTACTGCAGGAAAAAATCTGCCTCATCAGTCATGTATCGAAAGATACATGATCGTCTAAGTGTGTATCACGCATGGCACATAACTGATTGATATGAGAGGATGAATTCTGGTCTGCTCTTTTTAGGAAGATTTTTATCACTCCTATTTTCTATCTGAGTGGCATTCACTCTTAAAGTTAAGGTAGCAAGAGTAGGTTTTTGATACAATGAAGTGGTAAAAGTAGTTACTATATTCTACAAGACTATCTAAGAATGTGTGTGTGTGTGTGTGTATATATATATATATATATATATGTATATATACATGTATATATATATGTGTGCGGGTATGCAGAAAAATAGGAAAGAACACGTTAGGTAAATAATCCGTAGTTCTTTAGTATTTTTGTTTTTATATTTAAAAAGACAGTGCACCATACAGAAGTAGAGCTTATATTATAATATTTTTTTAAAAATATTATAATTATATATATATATATATATATATATATATATATATATATATTGATGCACGTTTCATTAAATAATATAGACAAGTTTTGTCTATTTTAAGTAAATTCCTTTCATATTGTCTGCTAAGCTTCATAACATTATCATTGAAAGATGAAAGAAAATCACAATATTGATACATGTTTTTTAATTCTAATTTACATAAGCCATTATCAAAGATGACAATTATATTTCAATATATTAAACAATACACGGACAAAACAATAATGATCGTCTGTTTTTGTATACACGAGTTTGTCGTGGCTTGGAAATCTTTCATGCAACAAAAACAGACTATCATTATTGTTTTGTCCGTGTATTGTTTAATATATTGAAATATAATCGTCATCTTTGATAATGGCTGATGCAAGCCGAAAGCTTAGATAGAATTAAAAAACATCTATCAATATGGTGTTTTTCTTTCATTTTTAATGATAATGTTATTAAGCTTATCAGACGATATGAAAGGAACTTACTTAGACAAAACTTGTCTATATTATTTAATGAAACATGCACCAACGAAAAAAATGCTGCCTGAATATATATATGATTAAAATGAAAGGTGGTCTACATGTGCCCCTTATGTAGGATAAATAGTCCGCTTAATGAAATTTGAAGGATAGAAAGCCAATGAAATGATACCAATATTGTAAATAATATTGACGTTTATTATATATTAACGATTTAACTGAAACAAAGCAATGAAGAGATAAATTTTAAAGTCGGAATTTTCGAATACGTCTGCGTTCTTTTTTCAATGATGCAAGGAATAAACGAAGAAGTAGGATTTACTCCTTCGAGGAATGTCGTTGGCTGGAGGTCTCTTTGGGAAAGTTATACTAAGAGAGTATAACTTTCACAGCATTGTTGAAAAAGAATACAGGTCTGCCTGAAAATTCCAACATTAAAATTTATTGCTTTGTGCTTCGTTTCAGTCAAAATGTGATAAATATCAATTTTATTGACAACATTGGTATCATTTTGTTGGCTTTTTATACTTCAAATTTCATTAACCAGCCTATTAAATATACGAGGGTCATTCAATAAAAAAGGTGAATTTTTCGGTATAAGGACTTCTAATACAGATAGAAGCTTACTCTTTTTAATTTTTTTTGTTTTACTTCTTTATTTACTTTTTTTTAGACCAATAGGATAGCCAGTGGCATAGTCCAATGGGCATTGTCATCTAGACTTCTCTGACTTGGTCTCTCTGTCAGTCTGTAATTATGACTGACATCAGCCAATCATATTCCAGTGAGGGGGAACACAGGTGTATGAATATTCCATTATATCATATCATATATATATCTATATATATAACATTAGGCAGCAGGTATTTTATATACAAAGAAATAATCACACATAGAATCAATCAGCAATATTATAATTGTATATATATATATATATATATACATACACACGAGGGTCATTCAATAAATAAGTTGAATTTTTCGGTATAAGGACTTCTAATACAGATAGAAGCTTACCTTTTTTATTTTTTTTTGTTTTACTTCTTTTTCACATGGATTTAATTTCTTTTGCAGATTAAAAAAAAAAACTTTGAGAGTTTTGGCGATTAACAAAGATGGCCGACCAAGAAGCATGCTCCAGGATTGAACAGCGGTCAGTTATCAAGTTTTTGGTTGCTGAAGGGTGCAAACCAGTTGAAATAGGAGAATGTCAACTGTGTATGGTGCCACATGTTTCAGCCAAAAAAATGTCTACAAGTGGGCTAAATTGTTTAAAGAAGGACGGAGCAGTGTTGAGGATGAAGACAGGCCTGGGCGGCCTACAGAAGTGAGGTCTCCTGAGGTGATCAAATCAGTCAATGACCTCATTCAGTCTGACAGAAGGGTGACAGTGGATGACATTGCAAGGACTTTGAGCTAATCTGTTGGGACAAATGCAGGGGTCATCAGTCAGAAGGAGTCATCTTGCATCATGACAACGCAAGGCCTCACACAGCAGCCCAAACAGTGCAGACCATCAACGAGCTGGGCTGGGAAATGCTCCCTCGTCCCCCTTACAGCCCAGACCTTGCCCCTTCAGACTTTCACCTGTTTGGTCCCTTGAAAGCGTCCACGAGAGGCACGAAGTTTAAAAGTGACAATGAAGTCAAAAGTGTTGTGAGCGACTGGCTGAGACGTCAGTCCAAAGATTTTTACGCTGAGGAAATACGGAAGCTTGTGCACAGATGGGAAAAGTGTGTGACAGTGATGGGAGACTACGTTGAAAAATAATAAAAAAAGTAAGCTTCTATCTGTATTAGAAGTCATTATACCGAAAAATTCACCTTGTTTATTGAATGACCCTCATATATATATATATATATATATATATATATATATATGCTCCTGAAAAATTTATTTCAGTTGAGCTCTTTGGGGAGGAAGTGTGAGTTTGTAAACAGTGACTATTATGGCTAATAATGCAAGACTCTTTGGTAAAGCGAACCGAGTTCTCTCAGTCACTGTGTGTTTATCTAAAAATAAATATGCTTAAATTCACATTCATCCCTGGCATGCGCCAAAGGCTTAGGAATAGAATCTCCGAATTTAGCCGGGTTTCGATCCTAGCTAGAGGCAACCAGATGTCTAACCACACTGATGAGCTGTGATACAGCGAAACAGTCTGTCTGTGAATAACAATATATATATATATATATATATATATATATATATATATATATATATACGTAAAGGTTAATGGTTGGAAGTTCTGTGGAGGCTGAAAGAGGGTTTTCTGTGATAGACATAATTTATTCTGACAGAATAAATTGTTTTGAAATCTTCTAGTCATAAATTTGATAGGTCTTGGATCTTTGGGACTGCGGTGATTCCATTCAAATGTGGTTAAGAAACCATAAGACAACTGATGACACTGGAGTCAAAAAGCATCGTACTTCTAAACAGAAATATGAAGAGAACAGAATTTCTGGAAATCTGGAAATATTTTAATAAATAAATGTTTTCTATTAAATTATCAAAATGGTTTCATTCTTTTTCATACTATAAAGGGATTTGTTTCCATTCTCGGATTGAAAAGAAAATAAGCAGAATAGGTTCTTAAAAATTACCCGCCTTTTTAGACCAGGTTCCTGAAAATTTTGGATGCCATTATTGTGTGTGTGTGTGTGTGTGTGTGTGTGTGTGTGTGTGTGTGTTAAATTTCTCCACACATTGAAATTTATTCCTTCCGAAAATGTTGAATTCAATGGCATCTAATGTGCTCAACCTCAACCCTCTATTCCAATACGAACCTTTAAACATGCATTCCTCTACAAACATACAGGCATGCTTATCGAAAAATTCAACAAGCTTGTGGCAAAAATAAGCTCAAAGTTGGAGAAACAAAATTATAAACAAATATATTCTACTGTCCTGTAGCTGTCTATTCCTCACATTTTATTACTTAAATGTTATTTTTAGTGGATGCCCATATATGAGTAGACGATCCGTTTATTTATTAAACAATATATTTAGTTATTTCCATCTACTGGCTTGAATATTCCCCCTCTACTCAAATATGGGTAGCCACTAAGAATAATGTTTAAGTAATAAAATCTGTCAGGTTAATGAATAAAAATCCATCACTTCTTTAGAAATTTATATATATATATATATATATATATATATTTATATATATATATATTTATATATATATATATTTATATATATATATATATATATATATATATATATATATATATATATATATTTATATATATATATATATATATATATATATATATATATATATATACACGCAGACATTTTCCGGCTTACACAATGCACTTTTTCCCCTGAAAAATATGTGTGCGTCTTCCAAGATGAATGTAAGGCAACGCCCAGGCTCAAGTAAGCTTGGAAGGTCACCTAATTGGCTTGACTGATAGGGATGTGAAATTGTATGTTGAGTCATTACACTATAATGTTAGCTATCTAATTCAGCCTTTTATATGATATAACATCAGTACTTAGCTCTTACAAGTATTTCCACGACTATAAACCTTCCTGGAGCCGAGCCACAAGCTTAAACATGCTCTGTTTACTTGTATGTCATTGCCATACAAACAAAATCAGACGAGTGATTAATGTAAACAATACATGGCGCCAGTATGTGAGGGACGCATGGTGAATATGTTGTTGTATCAGAATGACTTTTTTTTTCTCTTAGAAATTTCTTTCCAATATTAGGCTGTGTTTTCCAAGCCACAGTGTCTTGTAAGCCAAAACATATGGTATATATCTCCAACATGCATGCTTACAACACCTGGTATTATTCAAATGGTCACCCATCTAGGTCTTGCTGATTTATATTGAAAGTAAATAGAATAGCAAAAAAACAACGAAAAGACAAAGCTATGAAGTCTGCAAAAAAAAAAAAATTCTCAATTTTCTGAAAAGCGGCAATAGCAAAGAGCGAGCTACAAACTGAAGATATTCAGAATCAAGCTGATACAGAAATTTCACTATCTGGGCATTGTAATAACAGATGGCAGAAAAGTGCAAAATCTAGAGGTACAAGAGAATATCAAAAGATGCCTTTGAGAAACTAAGCAAAGTAAGAGATAGGAAAATGTTCTTCACAATAGCACAAATAAGAGCCAAGCTGCTGTGTCATATCTAATTTTCAGTATGACAATAGAAGTAACGACAATACAAACTCACACTTCAATGGAGGAAAAACCTCAACTTTAGACACTTTTCTTACAACAAACACCTCAAAATTAGACACTTGGCCTTCCATACAATACATGTCTCACTTGGCCCTCCATACAATACACATCTCACTTGGCCCTCCATACATGTCTCACTTGTCCCTCCATACAATACACGTCTCACTTGGCCCTCCATACAATACACGTCTCACTTGGCCCTCCATACAATACACGTCTCACTTGGCCTTACATACAGTAAACATCTCACTTGGCCCTCCATACATGTCTCACTTGGCCTTACATACGGTTAATGTCTCACTTGGCCCTCCATACAATACCCGTCTCACTTGGCCCTCCATACATGTCTTACTTGGCCTTACATACAGTTAATGTCTCACTTGGCCCTCCATACAATGCACGTCTCACTTGGCCCTCCATACATGTCTCACTTGGCCTTACATACAGTTAATGTCTCACTTGGCCCTCCATGCAATACACGTCTCACTTGGCCCTCCATACATGTCTCACTTGGCCTTACATACAGTTAATGTCTCACTTGGCCCTCCATGCAATACACGTCTCATTTGGCCTTCCATACAATAAACACCTTAACATTAGACACTTGTTCTGCCATACGATAGAAATTAAATATTTTGTCTTTCCATGTAACAAATGCATCAATATTAAACACTTGGCCTTCTATGCAATAAAAACTGAATGTTAAACAGCCTGCCAGAAATATGCAATGCATTTGCGTACAAAATCGACTGTTGTTTTCCTCCTTTTATTTACTCTTCAGAATACGAGGAAAATATCAAGAACCTAAAAAAAAAACACAATCATTTGTAAATCAACACTGCTTATTTAAGAAAATATTTTTCCACTTTGATGTTGAAAAGATTTTGCTGCGAACCAAAGTGTGGTACTTTTTTTCTTTACCAAAACATTATCGCCGACAATTTTATAATTTCATTATCAAAGAATGAAAACAGAAAAATTTCACAATTCATCAAAAATTTCATAAGCAAAGAAAATTTTGTTTGCTGATGAAATTAATATTTAAATAAGTATTGAATCAGTCAGTTAAGTGCCATGTGCAATACACACTTGGGCACTTTGTTTGTTCAGTGGTACATCAACTCCTTATGGGTCATTTAATGCCAAAATTTAATATTCTTGAGAGCATTAGTACTTTATGTATTGCTGGCAAAATTTTTACTACAAAAATGTATTGCTAGTATTTTTAATATAAAAATGTATTGCTGGTATTTTTAATATAAAAATGTATTGCTGGTATTTTTATTATAAAAATATTTATGCATTCATAGTGTTTTCACCTCAGTTTGGGGGTTAACTATTTGCCCATAGGTTGGACCAAAACAGGTGCTACCACCGCAGGTCAGGGTGAACCTGGGAACAACAGCAATTAAGAGATGGTTCAATGTTCCTCAAAACCTCCAATCTCCAGATCAGAGACTTGCTGCAGGATGTAGTTAATCATCATACCCAGGATAGTGGGCGATCTGCCTATCGATTCATGACAGACAAGGCAGAAGATTTTCATGCAGTAGTTTGCCATTTTCTTTCTGCAGCAGACTGGTTGCCAATCAAGGCTATAGGACTCAGTCAGCCCTACTGAGGGTGGGGGAGAAAAGATGGAGTCATACCTTTCGCAAGGGTACTTGCTTCTAGGTGTATGTAATGAACCTAAATGGAATTCAAACATGGGTATTGATTTGATTTGTTTGTT